>CAWUFW010010378.1:177500-701147 GCA_963921515.1 Calotriton arnoldi | reverse complement strand
GAAGGTCATTCAGTGGTGTCTGCTCTCCCTTGTGTGGGCGGCAGGCTGCCTTTCCGCTCTGCGTTGGGCCTTGTGTGTGAATGTTATTCTTGGGCCACCTGTTGTCGGTCCCCGGGCTCTTTGGTGTTCCGTTTTATATGTCTTGTTCATATGTGCATGGTGGTATGGGTGTTTCAGTGTGGTACTGGCGTTCCTCTTGCCGAAGGGGCCCTGCTTCTCCTAGTTGGTGTTGCCGCCGCTGTGTGCTACGCCATGTTTGTTACACTGGGGTGTGTCCTGCTGTTGCGTGTCTTCACTGACATGTGTGCGTCGGTTGTGTGGCGTTGGGTGTTGTCCGTGAATTGGGCGTTGGGGACATGTCTGTGGCAGGCCTGTCACGTGTCATGTGCGTTCGGGGTGGGGCTGATGTGTGTGCTGCTTGGTTGTGTCCCTGTGTCTGTGTGCGACGCATGCATGGCGCTGCGGTTGGCCTCTGCGTTGTGCGCATGTGTGGCGGCG
Source organism: Calotriton arnoldi (assembly GCA_963921515.1). Lineage (NCBI taxonomy): Eukaryota > Metazoa > Chordata > Amphibia > Caudata > Salamandridae > Calotriton > Calotriton arnoldi. The sequence goes on along the minus strand of CAWUFW010010378.1, from coordinate 700,649 downwards.
TCATCGCCGCTTTGGGGCCGTGACGGGGTGGTTGGTTCCTAGTCCCAGGTGGTGTGTACACATGTGTTACGCGATGTTACGATTTGGCCTGTGTGTCATATGTGGATGCAATGGTGGATGTGTAGTGTACACGCGCTGGTGGGGGGTTGTCCGCTTTTTCCGCCCTTGCACTGTGTGCGCTGTTTGCGTGCACTTGTTGTGTGTGTGCCTACCTGCGTCTCCGCGGTGCGTTGCGTCCTTGGTGGTGCATCAGCAGGAGCATGGGGAGGGCCTGCAGTGCTGGATTCATGCTCGGGGGAGCCGCTTCTTCGTTGTCCGTGCTCGGCGTCCGTGTTACCGCTTCGGTTTGTCGTACGGTATCTCTTGGCCGTGGGAGCCGTTTGTTTGCGGCATCGTAATTTATGCGCCGGGCGGGACGTGTTTCGTCGGACGGTGTGTGTCAGTTGTGCTGCGCCGCTACGTGTACGGGCGCACTTTGATGGCGGACGGTGTTGCTGGCTTGCCGGCGGTGTTTGGCCTACTTTTCGCATCGTAATTGTGCGGGCGTGTGGACTGCTGCGTGCCGGCGGTAACTGGTGGTTTTTGCATCCGCCAGCACGGCGGTTGTGCTTCCGCCCGCCATCGTAATGAGCCCCTAGGCGTCTATTACGTAAACAGCGATGAACAGTCACAACCTAACTATCGCATATAAACGAACATAACATCAATTAAAAATCTCTAAATACTCTAAATAAACTCTAACTTCCTTCAAAATAACGGTAAAATATAGTTAAAGTAAAGAAAATAAACCTTACCTTGCTGAACGCGAAGCAGCTTCCAACCGCGAGCTGATCCTCTTCCAAATGACCCAAAACAATAGCGTGTGGTTACAAAATATAAGACCCAAACAAAGATGGCAGCTTTAAACTTTAAAAATTCATCTATTTTAATTTAATTAAATTTAATTTCACATATTAAAAATGTTATTGTATTTAATTTAAATACTACAAATAACGTTATTTTTTAAAATATTTTACATGGCTTAGAAAATTTGTAAAATTATAATAATAACCATTATATCTTATATAATAATTATTATTATAATTCCATAAAATAAATATATGTATAAAAAATGTTTTGAAAATTGTTCTTAATTTTTTTAAGTTATTATCAAATTAGACATTGTTTAAGAAAATTACAATGTGAAACCTATGTAATAATTATTAATATTAATATTTAATATATTAATATTAGTAATTTAAATATATTATATTATTTTAAAATTATAAAATAATGTTTATCCCTCTCAATTACATGTGAAATGTTTAAAATGTATTTTCTTTAAATTATACAAATATATATGATGATATAAAAAAATTGTTAATACAAAATCATTATTAACAATATTTTCTAAAACAATGTTATAATTTCAAATGTATACAAAGGGGGTGATTAGGATGTAGGGCGGATCGCCATTTCCCACCGCCCGCCTCACATTTCCCCACCGCCATATTAGTATGGCGGTGGGGACCCAGGCGGACGGAAAGACCGTCCACCGGTTTTCCGCCGGTAGGCAATCCGCCTGATTGCCTACCGGGCGGAGACTCTGCCATGGAAAGGCATGCAGAGAATGCCTTTGGGGGCACATTGCGGGTCCCCTGGGGGGTGGGGGTGGGGGGCTGCACTCGGGGGGTACACATGGTACCCCCCAACATTGGCATGCACAAGGTGGCAGGCACCGCGCGGTGCCTGCCACCTTGTGCATTCCCAGCATTGTGGCGGGCGGTGCTGTGTGCACCGCCCATCACATTGCTGGAAATGGAGGATGCCACCACCACGGTGGCGGTGGCATCCTAATCGCTGGTGCGGGACCGCCGCAGCACTGGCGGCCGGTCCAAGCACCGCTAGGGTGGCGGGTGGACGGAAGTCCGCCCGCCATCCTAATAGGCCCCAAAGTTTTGAAAATGTACATTATAGTGTCTCAAAAATTAATTTACAAATATATTAAAAAATTTAGGGGCCCATTACGATACCCGGCGTAAATAAATCCGCCAGGCATGGAAGCGGCAAAAATCCGCCCGCACACACCGCCTGAACACCGACCACGCCATTACGATTACACAAACCGAAAACCGCCATCGGCGGAAAAACACACAAAATACCGCCCGCCATCGTCCGAGTCGGAGTCAAACCGCCCGCCACGGACGGAAACACGCACGACAACACAAAACCGCCCGCCCACACGGCTGACACACCGCACGTGAAATTACGATCGCACCGCCATGAGCGCGGAAAACCACAAATATACCGCCCGCCAGCGCAAACAACGCCGATGAGAATCGACACGGCAGAAGCCATGGCGCCAACGTACCTGCACAGAAACCATCCGCACACAAAACCAATAGCACACAACATGGCCAACAAGTCCACACAGCAAGGCACGCACAAATACACAAGCACAGTACACATCCCGAAAACACCCCCCGGACAAACAAAAAATACAAAGGCCAGAACCCCAGACACAACACACCTGAAAACAACAGACCATGAGGACACACCCACATAGGTGAGTACAAAAGCAGCACTCCCACAGACCACAACCCCTTGCTACATTGCAAACCAGAGAGGAGAGGACACAGTGACACAGCAAGGACAGCAGCACACCACAGAAACGCACACATCACTACCACCACCACCACCACCACCACCACCACCAAACACCACCACCACCACCACCACCACACCCCGGCACCACAAACCCCCTGCACATTACACAACACACACCGCACCAGCACCACAAACACCATGGCACCACAAAGGATGCCCAAGTTCACGCCCATGGAGCTGACGGTCATGGTCGACGAGATCATCAAGGTGTACCCACAAATCTATGGGAACATGGTCCAGCACACACCACTAGCCACCAGAAACAGAATGTGGAACCGGATCGTAGACCAGGTCAATGCAGTCGGGACCCTGCCCAGGAACAGAGTCGAGATTAACAAACGTTGGAATGACGTCAAGAGCCTGGTCAAGAAGAAGGAGGGCAAAAACAGAGAGCTGGCTGCCGTCACTGGCGGAGGGAATCCCGCGCTCTTTAAGACCTTCAAAGCGTGGGAGGAGAAGGTGCGAGTCGTAATCCATCCGGAGATCCTCGCCGGATTAGCAGGGGGAGTGGAGGCTGGTAAGTACAAACTAATGTATACCAGCACACCGCTATGTACTCACATGCGCAACTACCATGCCACAGCTCCCAGGGACAAACACCCCAATGTCCAGCACACAATACACAACACATCACACACACATGCAACAGACACTACCACACACAGCCCAAACCGAACAACTGTAAGATGCGTGGGGACATGTGTACACTCAGCCAGCCACGTAACCACCAACAGGTCCCCAAATATGCCAGAAGCGCCACAACGAGCACCCACCACACCCATGTGTCCGCCACAGCTGCACTAACCGACAAGTAACAGGTAAGTGGCAGGAACACAAAGTGCAGTGGGTGGGAGGGTGGACAGCCCAAGTACAACACACACCAGGCCCCAGTCCCACAGCACAGCAAGGAGGAGCATCCCCCACACCCCACAGCCACGTGTCAGCCACCGCAGTGCACAACGACAGCCGAAAGGCAGACATCACGGTCCACAGCAATCGGTGTCAGTGGGTGTCCAGCCACCCCCACGACCCACAACACCCCCCCACCCCCACAGACCTGCAACATGGAGCACCCCCCGCTTAGAGCCATGTGGCATCCAGTACAGTGCACGCACGAACAACTTGCAGGTGGGAAACTGGACAGGGCTGGATTACTGGAGGCATGAGGACCATGACACGACCAACACATGGGACATGTCACGTAGCAGACGAACACGCAGCACCGCCCACCGTCACGAACAAGTGAACAATGTGCACACGGACATGAACAACAGACTCACACCCCACATGACCCATCACAGACATAGCAACACCCAAGGAGCCACGTCTGCATGCACAAGCCACACTGAATATAGTCCCACACGGCAGCCACTGTGCAACTCATCACACACAACCGAAACACCATTGAAGTCCTGTCCATGTAGCCCCTACTGCCTGTCAACCACACACCCCACAACTACGCCTATGTAAGACAAACAACACTAGACGCAACAGAGCGGAACAACAGAAATGCACACGAACACCACTGAACCCATCAAATTCACAGACACACCATGCACATACAACATACCATCCATCCCATCCGTCAGCCCCAGTCTCATGAAAGGCATGTCATCCGCACAGCTGCCACACATACAGCAGTCACGCTAAGACACATGCCCATGACCAACCATGTGCCAGAAGTCAATTAAGCGCACGACACACTGTGAGCAACAACACACAACATGGGCCACACCCCCCCGAGCACTGCAGTGATGCACATGGCACAGGGCAGCACGCACACCAAGGAGATGGGACAACTGCAATACGTTGGCTGGCACACAACTATCACTCACTCATAACGATGCGTCCAATGCCATGTCCAGTAATCACGACAGACAGCAAATATGCAGGCCATGTCAAGCATGCACACACCTCAAACCATGCACTGTCATGCTGCCACAACACATGTCACGTTCGGCACCCATGGCTCACAGCATGTACCCCAAAAGCATATCCCCTCCCAAATGCGAATCTGGGGCATGGCCCCCATGTTGCCATATGCGTTCCTAAGCGTTCCATTTGAACCCCAAAAGCATATCCCCTCCCAAATGCGAATCTGGGGCATGGCCCCCATGTTGCCATATGCGTTCCTAAGCGTTCCATTTGAACCCCAAAAGCATATCCCCTCCCAAATGCGAATCTGGGGCATGGCCCCCATGTTGCCATATGCGTTCCTAAGCGTTCCATTTGAACCCCAAAAGCATATCCCCTCCCAAATGCGAATCTGGGGCATGGCCCCCATGTTGCCATATGCGTTCCTAAGCGTTCCATTTGAACCCCAAAAGCATATCCCCTCCCAAATGCGAATCTGGGGCATGGCCCCCATGTTGCCATATGCGTTCCTAAGCGTTCCATTTGAACCCCAAAAGCATATCCCCTCCCAAATGCGAATCTGGGGCATGGCCCCCATGTTGCCATATGCGTTCCTAAGCGTTCCATTTGAACCCCAAAAGCATATCCCCTCCCAAATGCGAATCTGGGGCATGGCCCCCATGTTGCCATATGCGTTCCTAAGCGTTCCATGTGAACCCCAAAAGCAAAGTACAAACCAGACCCAGGATGGGCCAGGAGCCCGCATACACCAGAGTCACAATGAGTAGGGGCACAGCAACACACCCATCGGCATGGCCAATCCGTCCCATGCCACATGTGCACAGCACACAGTCCCATTGCCTAGCACACACAACTACAGATGCCACAGCCACACACTCGCCTCCGGGAAACCCATGTACGAGATTGCACGAACTGCCAATGTCAGACGACAAATACATACTTCGCCAGGTGCAACACAATAACAAATCTCATTCTCTCCACAGGTGACGAACTGCCGGATGCTGGGGATGGAGACAGCAGCCAGCACAGCCAGCCCACAAGCCCCCAACGAGGACACACGGATCTGGAGGATCTGTCCTCCTCTTCGGACACGGACCACCAAGCAGGCCCATCTGGCGTGGCAGGGCCCAGCCGCTCCCCAGGACCCCTCCTACCCACCAACCCATCATCCAGGGATGCTGAACAGTCCCAGCCCCCTGCTGCCACTGTCGTTGCGGCCACACCCACGGTCATTGCGGCCACTACCACTGCCGCAACCGCCACCATCGCCGCACCGACGACCACCGCCACCACCACCACCACGTCTTCGCTGGCACCAGCCCCAGCGCAGGTGGTGGCCCGGCCGACTGGATCCACCCTGGGAGCCACAGCGAGGACCGTGGTGTGCAATGTGGCTAGTGGGCAGGCCGGTGGCAGCAGGACTGGTAGGAGGAGCAGGGTCAGGGAAACGCCAGCCTCCCCTGGGAGCCATGCCCTGCCTCAAATGGCCAGAGTCCTTGGGGCCTATGAAGAGGCCCAAGGACAATGGGCCAGGTCTGCTACAGACACGCGGGAGGTGCTGGGGGTGCTGAGGTCCATGGACGCCCATATGGGCCAATTCGTGTCCCGTATGGACCAACTCGTGGACCTCATGGGCCAGCTAGTGGTGGCGGTGGGGTCACAGGCAAGGCCAGCAACACCACCTCCGCCACCACCTGCTAGGGCGCAGGGTCGGGCAGCAGTGTCCACTTCCCCTGCGTCCACAGCCAGTGAGCACACCTCACCCACCACCAGCAGGTCGCCACCACACCCCCCCTCCCAAACGTGGAAGGGGCCGTCCGAAGAGGAAACAGATCTCCCGGGAGGACTTCGCACGCTCCAGTCGCAAGTGAGGCAGCCAGCCAGCCTTCCGCCAGCCTTCCTTGACCAGCCACTGCATTGACTTGCTCTACGATCCCACTCCACACAGCCATCTGGATGGCATGTGTGTGTTGGACTATGGACATAGAACCAGTGGGTACACCCTGAGCTTCACGCAGCCATGACCGACAGCTCATTGTCACTGCACGCACCACTTTTGTCATCACCTTACACACAATCACATGTCACAGTTTGTAATAAATGCACCTTTTTCACTAACTGCTGTTTGTGCCCTGTGTTTTATTTGTACGGAATACAACGGCCACCTTGGGCGGAAAGGCACCTGATGCGTGGCATGGCAATGGAATCCGGAGGGCCTGTAGGGACCTAGGGGTGGGAGACAGAACAGGAGCACATTCAATGAGTGTGTCACACACCCATCACACAGTACATGTCAACAACTACAAGCAATGTACACACATCGCACAGAGCAATAGGGCACAATGCCACAGTCACCAACAGTGGCATACTACCCTGGCCATGGAGCGTTGACACACTGCACGCAGTGAACATACGGCCACCCTGACACAGCACACACACACCTGCACAGATACAGACACATCATCCGTCGTACATGGACACTCACCGTCAAGTGAAGTAGCGGGCGATGAGCTGCTGGTGCACATTCCCAGCTTCCTCCTCTCCGCTGTCCACCTCACTCGAGCTGTCCTGGTCTGCGGGCTGGGGCCCTGGTTGATCTCCGTCATCCACAATGAGGGGGATCTGCTTCCGAATGGCCAGATTGTGCAGCATGCAGCACGCCACCACTATCTGGCACACCTTCTGTGGGGAGTACGCCAGTGCACCCCGGTGCGGTCCAGGCACCTGAACCTGGACTTGAGGAGGCCAAAGGTACGCTCGACCACACGTCTGGTCCTCCCATGTGCCTCATTGTATCGATCGTCTGCTGGGGTGCGAGGATTCCTCAATGGACTGAGCAGCCATGCCCCATTCGGATACGCAGAGTCACCTGGGTGTGAGGGACACAGAGAACCGTTGCTATTCCAACTGGACAGGGGACAGCATCGCACAACCAGCACGCTACACCACTCCACATACTCACCGACAATACAGCCACGATCCTGTTGCAGATTGGCCATCAGTCGTGGCAAGATGCTGTTGCGCATTATGTGTGCGTCATGGGCCGAGCCTGGGAACTTTGCACACACGTGGGTGATCACCATGTCCGCAAGGCACACCACTTGCACATTCAGGGAGTGCGTGTGCTTCCTGTTGCGGTACAGGTGCTCAGTGGCCTGTGGTGGAACAAGGCCAACATGTGTGCAGTCAATGGCTCCCACGACGTGTGGGATTCTGCCAAGGGCATAGAATGCACCCTTCACTGCCGCCAATTCACGAGCCCTGGGGAATCTGATGTACCTGTTCCGGTACAGCATCATGGCTGCCAGTACATCCCTCAGCACCTTGCTGAACATGGGCTGGGACATCCCTCCTCCACTGCCCACTGTGTGCTGGAATGACCCAGTGGCGAAGAAATGCATGGCGGCCATCACCTTAGCCGTGGGGGTGACAGCAGTCGGATACACCCTGAGGGGACGGAGATGGGGCTCTAACATGGCACACAGTCGATGCAGGGTTGGCCTGTCCAGCCAAAACTTCCTTATGACCTCAGTATCCTCCATGTCCGCCAGCAATTGGTATGGGCGGTCAATGTTCGGTCTCCGCCTGGGTTAAATGGCAGAGGACACATGTCAAAGCAACACGGCACATAGCAATTTCGCATACACATCACTGACATGACTGAGCAAGCACATGAGCCACAGCCCAGCTGTCAAGCTGGGACGGCACGGCCACAATACACTTACACAGGTCTCCCAACAATGGCAATGGCAAGTGAGACATACCACTGCCATGTGCATGCACATGGGGATCTAGGCCCCAATGACTTGCGGGGCGTGCTGATGGGGACTGACTGCATATTCGTCAAGCGGCAACGCCACGGCAACATGAGTGTCTGCTGAGCATGGAACTGCTTCCGAGGCTGGATGAGTATGGCACACGACGACGACGATGTGGGCACGGGCTGAGCGGCCAATACAAGTGGGACCTGTGGCACGAGGGGATATGAGACAGTAGTAGGTGTCAGCACTGCACCCTATGTACAGCACTGTACGGATCACAGCTCCCGAAACATTGACTGGTGTCCACATTGACAGCCCCATGCCAAGACGGCTGTGTGCTTGCAGTCACACGTCACAGGTGAGAGGTTACATTGCACGTGCCAGGTGGCAGACGTACATAGTGGGAGCTGGCATGTGTGTGCATGTGTCTCCTGTTCAGGATCCACCAGATGGGCGCTGACTCTGTACTGACCATTGGACACAGCATGTTCCGTGGAAGGCTTGTGTGTGTGGGATGGTGGCACTGGATGTGCCTCCGTTGGGTGGGGGGCCATGCACAGGGCGGGTACGTCGATGATTGCGCATTGTTGGTCACGGTGGGTGCACCAACTAAGATGTGTTGCCCTGTGTTCAATTCCCATGTCCGCATGATGATGGACTGTGGATGTGGGCAGACTACACATTGGTCGATGTGCTGTCTATATGCATGTGCCTTCACACCAGGCACAGCTGCCCCTGCACATGTGACCCCTGCTGGACTCGCTGCTGGGTCTGTGGAGCTGATGCACCTTCTGCGCGTGGGGCGGACAGCTCTCCTCACTTCCCTCATTGCGCATGTCATGTCTTTGCCGCAGGTGACATGGATCATGGAGGGCCCACATGTACGCGTGGGTAGGCTACACATGATTGTTCACTGGTCGCCACCCCCAGTCAGTGTTTCGAATGGGAAGGTTGTCGTGCTGGTGGTATGTTCGATGTGGCGGATGGGCGGGCCTAGGTGCGGGCTTACATTCCGGACCTGGGGGGTAGTTGGATTGGCGACTAGTTGCAGTACACACGGGACACGTCTCTTCCTTTCCACATCTGGGTCATCCCTTGTACTAACTGACAGTGATACAGTCATCTTCGCCCCAGCCCTCATGTCCTCCCCTCGCCCCCCCAATATGCATGCTCACCTGCGAGGCTAGCGCTTGCACAGGCAGCCCCAAGCTCGCACCAGAGAGGGCAAGGAGTGTATGTGTGGGTCCAGGGTATGATGTGTGGCGGGACGCCGTCCACCTGCGTGGTGCCCCAAATGGAGACCCGGCCTGCATGGACTATGCATCACAGTCTTCGCCTTCCGGATCCGCCACCTGCGACACCCAGTGGCTGTGGCTGCCCTTGCGGCCATGCCGCGTCCGTCTGTGGCTGATGGCCCACACATTCACTCTTTGGCCTCTCTGGGGAGGGCTCGGGGGTGGTGGCGCACGCGCTTGCACTTAGTCGCAATGGCATGTGTCGTGGTTGGTATGATGGGCAATGGATGGGATGGTGCGAGCCACCTCCCGTGACGTCAGTGCTGCTCGTGCTGTGGTGCGTCCCCCTACACTTCCATGTGACTTGTGCCATGCTAGACGTTGAGGTTCTATTGCCTGCGTGATATGACCAGGAGGAGCGCGAGGAGACCTCTCACACACCATGCTCCACTGCCATCCCGTGCCCTGTATCGCCTGTGCGGATTGACTATGTTGGGGTTACACCTGGTCGACTGGGGCTGTGTGTGCCTTGTCAAGGGGCATGGCGGGCGCACAACAGGATCCAGCTTGTCCACAGAGGGTGGGCTGAGGTGCGCCTGGTACCGCTTTGTACGTGTGCCCGGCTGCTGTGCACACACCTGTTCACTCCCCCCGACAGGTGTCCTCTCACAATGCCCAGGGAAGCGGTGGTGTACTGTTCATGACCCCTCCCAACACGGCGTGCTCCAACTTGGCATGTGCGCATCTACCCGTCGCACCCACCCACCTGAGCACTGCATCCATACGACTTCACACGACACATGTGTGTCTTCCACAGTAGTGCTACTCATTTGCGTTGACATCCAATACCAGTGGACTACATGGTCATGTCACGACTGCCGTGTACTTCACATACTCTCATCCTCTCTCATTCGTACTTGTGAAATGAGTCAGCGGAGACAGTTTTGGTTTCAAACATTATATTGAGTCTTCTGTCCTCTATGATGCAGTATAGTGGACACTACTGGCAGCGGAATACATGTTGAGGATATACTGAGCATGATCACAAATGGGATAGGGTGTGGGGTAACATCTGCTTGGCCAAGGCTGTGCTAATGTACATTTACGTATAGCTGCGGAGCTGCGGACTTTGACACAGACGGTATACATGTAGCCTACCAGACCGCTCGGCATCATGGGCACAGTCCATCTCAGTTCCATGTGACAGGTTTGCTGCGGTTGTTCCTCATGCACGCGTGCATGTGAGATGACATCAGGGCATGTGCTTGCGTGCATGCAGCGGCGTGCCACTTGTTGTTGCACTGTGGTGGTTACTGGACATGTCACAGTCACTGGGGTCGTGTTGTTGTTGTATGCACTTGTCGTCCATGCAAAGGTCCTGGTATGGGATTCCCGGGGCGGGGGTGGGAGGGGTGCAGCACCCACAGACTCCAGGCGACCTATTCATGTCCACTGAGCGGTGTGTGTGTCCATGGGCGCTGGATCCATGTCGTGTCCTGGTTGTTCGTGCAGTTCCGTCCATGTGGGTGCGATACACAGAGCCCATGCCACTGCCTCCCACGATGCATGCGGTGTTCCTGGATGTGATGGGGAACAGTGTGCATGTCCCGGTCATATCCGATGTCATGGCGATGTCGTTGATGGTGTGGTTACAGTTGCCGGTCGTTTGGTATGGCTGTTGTGGTGGTGACTGGCCAGTCCGTGCGGAAGCTGAGCATGGGTGCGGGGTTGGACTTCATAGGTCACTCGGGGAACCTGCGTTGTGGTCCGACGTATTTACAGGTTGTCAGGTATGCGATGCCGTCCAGCAGGGCTTCCATGTCATTGGTGGTGTACATGTTTGCCAGCCAATGAAGCGGATGGTGGCTGTCAAGGTGTTGTTCGTAAGTTGTCCCTTGGAGGACCATGATGGGGCATGCTGGGTGACATTCGATGTAGCTGTTCTCGATGATCCGTCGTGTGGAGGCACAGTGGTCCCATTTCAGTGCGCGTGCGATGTTGGCCACATACGCCATGCCCCCATAGGCAGAGCAGGCCCTGTCGTGTGCGTCCAGAGGGAGGAGTAGTGGTAGCAGGTCCGCCTTCAGACATGCCGGGTTGGAGAGGCATATCTCGACGGGATGCTGGTAGGGACACCTCCGACAGTAGAAGACGGGCATGACGCAGCTGAACAATGTGATGCGGTAAGTCAGTCGGTAACTTACGTTCAGCAGGGACAGGAGATCGCATCCCAATGTATGTATCGTGTTGGTTTTGTACAGCTTGAGCTGTTCGGCGTAGTTGGGTAGGTGTGTTGCGGTTGCCATTTCGCAGCGGTTCGTTGAGGTGGCGTGCTCCGGCTGTGTGTGCAGTCTGCAATGTGCACGCTCCGGGGTTGCTGTGGGCTCTGTGTAGTCGTAGGGAGACAGGACTTGTGTTCTGTTGGCTTGTTTGGAGGACACGGGCCCTCTTCCCACATGCTTCTCAGACTGTTCAAGGTCAGTGCTGTGTGACTCCTTCCAATTAACTTGCATGTGGCCGACATGGGGGAGTGTTTTCTTCTTTCTTCCCCGTCCGTTGTGTGCTTCTGTGATATGCGCTATCTGCCCTGTGGTCGGTCTCCTCGGCATGCCTGTGTTGGTCTATTCTTGGACAATGGCTGTATTCACCGGCTTCTGTCGTAGGGCTGTGGTTTCGGAGTTGGAATGGAAGGTCATTCAGTGCTGTCTGCTCTCCCTTGTGTGGGCGGCAGGCTGCCTTTCCGCTCTACGTTGGGCCTTGTGTGTGGATGTTATTCTTGGGCCACCTGTTGTCGGTCCCCGGGCTCTTTGGTGTTCCGTTTCATGTGTCTTGTTCATATGTGCAGGGTGGTATGGGTTTTTCAGTGTGGTACTGGCGTTCCTCTTCCCGAAGGGGCCCTGCTTCTCCTAGTTGGTGTTGCCGCCGCTGTGTGCTTCGCCATGTTTGTTACACTGGGGTGTGTCCTGCTGTTGCGTGACTTCACTGACATGTGTGCGTCGGTTGTGTGGCGTTGGGTGTTGTCCGTGAATTGGGCGTTGGGGACATGTCTGTGGCAGGCCTGTCACGTGTCATGTGCGTTCGGGGTGGGGCTGATGTGTGTGCTGCTTGGTTGTGTCCCTGTGTCTGTGTGCGACGCATGCATGGCGCTGCGGTTGGCCTCTGCGTTGTGCGCATGTGTGGCGGCGTCATCGGCGCTTTGTGGCCGTGACGGGGTGGTTGGTTCCTAGTCCCAGGTGGTGTGTACACATGTGTTCCGCGATGTTAGGATTTGGCCTGTGTGTCATATGTGGATGCAATGGTGGATGTGTAGTGTACACGCGCTGGTGGGAGGTTGTCCGCTTTTTCCGCCCTTGCACTGTGTGCGCTGTTTGCGTGCACTTGTTGTGTGTGTGCCTACCTGCGTCTCCGCGGTACGTTGCGTCCTTGGTGGTGCATCAGCAGAAGCATGGGAAGGGCCTGCAGTGCTGGATTCATGCCCGGGGTGCCGCTTCTTCGTTGTCCGTGCTCTGCGTCCGTGTTACCGCCTCTCTTTCACGTGCGGTGTCTCTTGGCCGTGGGAGCCGTTTGTTTGCGGCATCGTAATTTATGCGCCGGGCGGGACGTGTTTCGTCGGACGGTGTGTGTCAGTTGTGCTGCGCCGCTACGTGAACGGGCGCACTTTGATGGCGGACGGTGTTGCTGGCTTGCCGGCGGTGTTTGGCCTGCTTTTCGCATCGTAATTGGGCGGGCGTGTGGACTGCTGCGTGCCGGCGGTAACTGGTGGTTTTTGCATCCGCCAGCACGGCGGTTGTGCTTCCGCCCGCCATCGTAATGAGCCCCTAAGTAATGTACTGAAACACATGTAATTTTTTGTTGTTCTATAATTATTATAAAAATATTTTTATTTTACTTTTGCAATAAATTACAATTCCTGTGTGCTCATGTAATATTTTTATATGTAATAAAACATGATCCTTTCATTTGAATACTATCTTTTCTTCATAATAAATACTTTACAAAATTATTATGTCTACTTTATCTTCCATTTCATATTTTATAAATCAATGTTATTTCTACATATATATTTCTAACTTACAATATATTAAATAATTTGTCATAATGTATATTTTATCTTAATTAACTATAAACACAACTTATTTTAATGTATATGTTTATAGTAATTGAAAATGTATAAAAATATATTTAATATGTTATAATTATAATTCTTCCAATATTTCTTTAACAAATACACTTTACTTAAATAACAATTTACATACTAAGAACTAAACTTAATTAAATTACTATTTTCACTCCAGTCATTATTAATTTCATGTAGGTGTTGTACACTAAACTTAATTAATTAAATATTCCCACTCCAGTCAGTATTAAATTAGGGTAGGTGCTGGACACTAAACTTAATTAATTTACTATTCCCACTCCAGCCAGTATTAAATTAGGGTAGGTGCTGGACACTAAACTTAATTAATTTACTATTCCCACTCCAGTCAGAACTTAGGGGGTCATTATGATGGCGGGCGGATCGCCCCCGCCGGGCCGGCGGTAGTCACTGCCGGCCCGGCGGGGGCGATCCGCCCGCCATCCAGACAGCAAAGACCCCCCGCCATATTATGATGGCTGGGGGTCCGTGGCGGACGGAAAGACCGTCCGCCGCTTTTCCGCCAGTCGACTCGTCAACCGGCGGAAAACAAGGATAATATGGTGGCGGTGTCTCCAAGACACCGCCATCCATATTATGATGACTGCGGAGTGCAGCCTTTCCATGGCGGCGTTGCCGCCATGGAAAGGCATACGGTCTTTGTATATGGGGGCCCGTTGCGGGCCCCCACGGTGTTGAGGGGGTGGGGGGTGCACATGGGGGGTACCTATGGTACCCCCCTGCATATGTATGCACAAGGTGGCAGGCACCGCGCGGTGCCTGTCACGTTGTGCATGCACATGCACGACGTGCATTCACAGCATTGTGGCGGGCGGTGCGGTGAGCACCGCCCGCCACAATGCTGTGAGCACTGCCCGCCACAATGCTGTGAATAGGGCTTGCCACTGCCACGGTGGCGGTGGCATCCTAATAGCATGTGCGGGACCGCCGCACCCCTTGCGGACGGTCCCGCATTCCGCTGCGGTGGCGGGCGGACTTTGTCCGCCCGCCATCGTAATGTTGCCCTTATTTGGGGTAGGTGCTGGACAGTAAACTTAATTAATTTACTATTCCCACTCCAACAAGGATTAAATTGGGGTAGGTGCTGGACACTAAACTTAATTAATGTACTATTCCCACTCCAACCAGTATTAAATTGGGGTAGGTGCTGGACACTAAACTTAATTAATTTACTATTCCCACTCCAGTCAGTATTAAATTAGAGTAGGTGCTGGACAATAAACTTAATTAATTAAATATTCCCACTCCAGTCAGTATTAAATTAGGGTAGATGCTGGACACTAAACTTAATTAATTAAATATTCCCACTCCAGTCAGTATTAAATTAGGGTAGATGCTGGACACTAAACTTAATTAATTTACTATTCCCACTCCAGTCAGTATTAAATTAGGGTAGGTGCTGGACACTAAACTCAATTAATTTACTATTCCCACTCCATCCATGATTACATTAGGGTAGGTGCTGGACACTAAACTTAATTGATTTACTATTCCCACTCCACCCATAATTAAATTGGGGTAGGTGCTGGACACTAAACTTAATTAATTTACTATTCCCACTCCAGTCAGTATTAAATTACAATAGGTGCTGGACAGTAAACGTAATTAATTAAATATACCCACTACAGTCAGTATTAAATTAGAATAGGTGCTGGACACTAAACTTAATTAATTTACTATTCCCACTCCAACCAGGATTAAATTGGGGTAGGTGCTGGACACTAAACTTAATTTATTTACTATTCCCACTCCAGTCATTATTAAATTAGGGTAGGTGCTGGACACTAAACTTAATTAATTAACTATTCCCACTCTAGTCATTATTACATTAGGGTAGATGCTGGACTATAAACTTAATTAATTTACTATTCACACTCCAGTCAATATTAAAATAGTATTATTTAATAGCACTTCCCACCCTTATCCCCTATAAACCCAACATCACACTCCTAAAAAAATATTTCTAATTTCGAAATTTAAATTTTTAATTTAAATTAATAAATTAAAAATTATTAATATATTTTTTGCCATATTTATTTAAAACTCCCCACCCTAATGCCCTATAAACCTAACATCCCACTCATAAAACAAAATTTCAAAATTCTAAACAAATTAATAAATGAAATTAATAATTATAAATGTATCAATATATTTTGACACATTATTTTTAAAAAACTCACCACCCTTATCCCCTATAAACGCAACATCCCGCTCAATAAAAAATATTTCTAAATTCAAAATTAAAATTTCTAATTTTAATTAATAAATTTAAAATTATTAATATATTTTTACCCATATTTTTAAAACACTCCCCACCCTTATCCCCTATAAACCCAACATCCCGCTCCTAATGAAAAATGTAAATTCGAAATTTAAATTTCTAAATTAAATTAATATATTTAAAATTATCAATATATTTTGACCCATATTTTTTAAAACACTCACCACCCTTATCCCCTATAACCCCAACATCCCGCTCATTAAAAAATATTTCTAAATTCGAAATTTAAATTTCTAAATTAAATTAATAAATTTAAATGTATTAATATATTTTTACCCATATTTTTAAAACACTCCCCACCCTTATCCAGTATAAACCCAACATCCCGCTCCTAAAAATAAAAATGTAATTTCGAAATTTAAATTTCTAAATTATATTAAAAAATTTAAATTAATTAATATATTTTTACCCATATTTTTAAAACACTCCCCACCCTTATCGCCTATAAACCCAACATCCCGCTCCTAAAAATTATTTTACATATTTTTTTTTTACTACATTATTTAAATATTATACTTTTACAAACACATAAAAAAATACCCATATATCATACTTTAACGATATTTTGACATAACGATATTTTGTCATTAGATATTACATACTTCGATAAATTAAATTACACTTTAAAACGATATTTTTAACATTGACATTCAAAACATCGAAATTTTATACCATCAATATATAAAACTCGATATTTTTGTATGTCGATATTATTTTTTCGATATTTTGACTGCACACCCCCCACATCAGCCATGTAGGCCAAATGTACACTGTCCCAACTCAAATAGCCACCACCGCCCAAAAAGTCACAATGTACATTGTCACACAGTCTGCATGTCGACAAGAACAAGGCGCCAACACAATGCCAACATGCACCTCCCCTTCACAATGCAGAGGGACAAACAACACCTCCAGCAGGTCAGAACAGACAACCCATCAGTGATGCCCGAGTCGAACACCACACCTTCGACACCGATGCACTACAACAGCCCATGGACATCCCACACAACCCTCCACCAGGACCAGGGCAGACAAGCTACTCAGAGGAGAACTCAGCCCCTGCAACAGACCACACAGCATGAAGCATCCGCAATCACGGCTGGCTCACAACACTTCACTGACCCACACATGGCACCCCAATGCCAGGTGTCAGAACGCCAAAAGGAGGAGGCCCAACAGGTGCGGGTGTTGCCCAACCCATGGAGTGCGAGCTAGAACACATACGTGTGTGTCCAATACCCTTCAGGGACCACCTACACCCCACAAAGGAGACCCACACTGCCATAGAGACACATGCAGATGCACATACCCAGTACAGAACCACGCCCAGGGGCACGCACATATCAGTCACACACCCACGTTGGCTCTGCGTATGATGGCACAGTCCACTCCCCTTATGAATTGAGTGGGTGGCGACAAAGCTACATGTCCAGGTTCTAGCCCACTGCCTGCGGTGACATGTCTGCGTCCGCTGTACACAGCACAATGTAATATCGTAGGGCCCAGGGCCCCCATGCATACAACAAGACAACAGGGACACAGGCACATTTCATGTTGAACTGGCTACGGGCACGTGCGCCCGGCCCCTCTATTGGCAGGGCCACATGTACAGTGATGCCTGTGCTGGATGTGTGTGGGGTGAGTATAAGCCAGCCCTCATGGAGTGCTTGGTGCTGGCAACAACCTGAACAGTGGACACCAGTGTAATGGAAACAGAAAACACCAGCATAACAGGGTCAACTGCAGAGCAACATGGAGGGATCAGGAGTAAGGACAGAGGTCACCCAATATTCAGTCAGGAGGTTCCGTGAGTTACAGTGCACTGAGGTAGGGGCACTAGAAAAGAGCGCGCTCATGTGAGTAAATTGCTAGAATTGTGTCCCTTCGGGTTAGTCCTGATGCAGATGCAGTGGGGTGTGTTACACCTGCATCAACTTCCTCATCAACGTCCCAGGTCTCCCACACTGCCTGAGGTGACAGTTGCGTTCGCAGTCCACAGCACAATACCCAGTAATAGATCCGGGTGTGTAGCTTGACTACCACCACCAGTCTGCATTCCTGCCTTGGGGCTGTTGCCTCCTGCCCTCCCATTGTCTGTGCCTTCTCCCGTCAGCACACATGACACATCTTCCTCATCATAGTCCCAGGTCTACCCTACTGCATGAGGTGACATTGCTGCGCAACCTCACAACAGCACAAAACTCAATCAGTAACGGACAATGGCTTGCGGTGCACTGAGTCACTGGCACCTGGAGTGCTGAGCAGGGTATCAGGCCGATGATGGCATCCACGACAGGTCTGAGCAACTCCGTAGGTCTGTCAGGACCACAGTTCCAACTCAGGCAGATGGCAGTTGGAGGTGGTCCTTGCGGTGGTGGCGTGTGCCTCCTGCGGTGATGCGACGTCCGGGCCGGTCAAGACTCAATGCTATGTGTGGGCCCTGGTGGCCCGCAGTTGAGGCCGGAGGATGCGGACAGCGCAGGGCCACAGACACATGGCGTTGATGACCCCAAGACCATCGCTACAGAGGCCATTCAATGTCTCAGAAGAAGGGGTCCCAGGCCTGAGCAGCACAGAGTTAGTGGCCCCGGATGCACTGCGGCCGGCACAGGCACCCAGCCACGGGACTGTGACTTGCGGTGCAGTCAGATGGGCCATGCTACCTGAGCAGGTCCCCATCAATGTCCGAGGTGTATGTTGCGGAGTGTTGCGGGGGACAGTGGAAGGTGTCCTCCAGGGCATGATGCGGAAGGTCTGATGTTATCTTGAAGCAGCAAATGGAGGAGTGGAAAGCGCAACCCTCGTTTTCACCAACAATTCTGTATCAGCTACATGAGGATGAAAACTAGCCCCTAGTCCATAGACTCAAACGCCACCAATGTATGACCAATGAGTGTCCATGAATGTCGGGGAACACACTTAGTGGCACAGGTGCTGAGAGGGGATGCAGTCTGCGATGATGCCGGTACACAGATGTGAACTCCAACATTGCCAAATCAAGACTCTGTGACCTACTGGACTGCAGTGTAGGCTGGAGGCAGCGGTCAGCAGTGGCCCACAGCCACGTGTCGTTGGCTCGCGAGGCACAGAGTTAGTGACAAAGTGGCAGTTGTCTGTAGTGTTCAATCACCTCCGTAACGATGATCCTGTTCCCTCCGGACTGCAACGCATCATCCTCTTACGCCTCTCCGTGCGTGCGATGATATGTATTCTGCCTTTTGAATTACGGATGTTCAGTTCCAAATCTGTGATCCCACTCGTGCGCAGCGTAGGCCCAGGGCAGTCGTCCGTGTAGGCCCACAGACACGTGTGGTTGTGATGCCATGCACAGACTTGTTGCCACCACATCGGAGGGTGTATTGTGAATTGTTCTCTGCCTTAAATGATGTTCACTGCCATGGTGTAATCAAGACTCAGTTCCAAATGTGTGACCTACCTGACCGTGGTGTAGGCCTGAGGCAGCGGTCAGCACGGCCCATTCACCTAGTGTCGCCAGCATAGGTTGGATGGCCCCACCGGCCTGCGTTGTTCAGGTTCAGTGGCACCACATGTAGCCGGCTGGCGTTGAACAGGGTTAGTGGCACCACGTGTCGCAAGATGCCCATATGGAACTATGCCTCACTGATCAGGGGGGGTCTGGTGCTGTGGCCGCTGGCCGGGATTTGGGGTCACTGCCATTCATGACTCAGGACACAGTTTCACATATAGGACCTACTGGCCCGAAGAGTAGGCCGAAGGCGGCAGTGGAGTACGTCAACGAAAAGGGAATAAAGCGGGCCTGTGTCGTGGAGGCGGTGATGGTCTGAGGTGGCTGCCAAGTTCACGGGACTCGGGTTTGGAGCTTCCGCCGGCACGTGGTGGGCCCTCCTTGACACACGCCGGTGTCGGCAGGTGATCAGTGTGGCCTGGCTGCGCAGGGGCAGGCCTGACGGGTTCGTGGTCCAGCGTGCCGGGGTCCGGCAGGCACACAGCATCGCAGGCAACTACGCTCATGAGGACGGCGTCAGCCTCGTTGCGGGGTGGGAGCCGCTGCCCTGGCAGAGACGTGGGGCTTTCCGGGAGAGGACCACGCCCAGGCCTACGTGCTTTTTATTCACACCCCTACGCTGTCGCGGCCTACGTCGGGCCATCCCACTCCGGTGATGCTTAGGGTGTGGCGTCACAGGCAACATTTCAGCGAGTTCCCCCACTGGCTGGGGTGGCATGATTGCGTCCACTGTCCACTGCACTCCATACGCCAGAGGTGTATGTCGCCATGGATATGGGTGTGTTCTGCATACTGCGGCCTGTCCAGCACATCTCCGCCACTCTTGGCATTGTGTGCTTTCCTGATCATAGCTCTACTGCATCCTTCACACATGCCTGGTTGCCACCTCTCCCCACATTCGGCTATTATGTGGCTGGGGTGCCATGCCGTTGATGGCTCATGTTCAGGGCTTGCCCAGGTTACCATTGTAAGTTGTTCTGTCGTGTCTGGTGGGTGGTCATGTTGTTGTGCATGTTGGTTGTGTTTTTGTGGCGTGTGCATTGCCAGAGTTGTGAGTTGCATGGTTGTGGAGTTGAGGTGTGTGGGGTGTTCATTTCGGACTTGCCAAGGGGGTGTGCATTTCCCTTTTTGCCATTCTGGGAACGCTGGTTGATTATTTGCTGTCGGAGGATGAAGTTATCATGCACACTGGCTGTGTATTTGAAGGCGACATTGTTGGGGGTTCCACGGTGTTCTGTTGTTGCCTGCACATTGATGTGAGATGTGTGCTTCCTGTTGAGGTGATTGTGTGCTGTGTCACCAGGGGGCACAGGTAGTACATGTGTGCTGTGGATTGCCCCCAACACGTGCATGCATCCTGCTATGGCGTATGGTCCTTGCTTGGTCTCCAGCGGATCCTGCGCATTGTGTTGTACGTATGGGGACTGGGGTACCAGGGTGATGGTGATGTCCAGGACAGGTGTGGGGGACTTGGATGTGGCTGGCTGTGTCACTCCTCCGACTCTGGCGGGTGTTGTTTGGGAGGTACCTGGGGCCAACAGGTGCAGCCAAGCCGTCAGCTTTGTGTGGGGTGGGATGTTGGTTGTCCGCTGTGTTGGTGCCGTAGGCCTGTTAGGCGATGATGCTCAGGATGCATAGGATGGTTGTCCCTTTCAGCCTTAGTGTGGACGGTGACATTGTCAGATGTTGGGTCTGTGCGGCTGGTACGTTTCCTGGGGTTCCGCTGTCTTTGTCTGCGCTGCGTCTGTGGTGGTCCGGGGGGTGTTCCGGGTGTGGGTTGGGGTCCTGGGGTGGTGGAGGTGGGTGTTGTGGCCCTCTTGGGTGTCCGGGCTGCATGATGGGTGGCTCAATGGCATCTGTTGCACTTCGGATGTGGCCCTAGGCTGGGCTCCCTTTTGTGGTGCTGGCTGCCGTCCGACTTTACACCAGGTCAGAGCAGGTGTAAATTTCCTGGTGCTAACACGCCTTATCGCCTGTTTTGTATTTTTATCGCCGATGTGGCTTGTCGTTGTGAATGTTGAGGTGTGCTGTTGTCTCGTCTTTTGTCACGGGAACGCCTACTCTGCATCTCATTAGCGATATTTGCGGGGGTCCTCTGGGAGATGTTTTTTGCGACTGCTATCGCGGGTAAACTGGTGCTGTGGGCTGTTAACACCTGTTTGTGAATGGGGAGGTAAATTTATCACGACTTTGGCTGCGATAAAGTGCCGTTAATTCGGCGATAGCTCCTTGTGAATATGTCCCTAAGTGCGTTGGTGCTGAAAACCCCAACAGGGCACCTCTAGCTCTCCCAGGATGGGTGTCGGCCAATCAAGGATCTCGCCATCGACACCTGGGTCGCCCGTAATCTAATCCAACCTGTGTAATCAACAAACTTGCGACATATTTTATCCGCAAAGAGTGTCAATGTCTTTATTATGTTGCATGCATTGCATTGTTGTAATTTTAAGGGTCATCACATCCTCAAAGGGGTAGCTATGCAACGTGTAAGACCACAGATGTTCATGTTCTGGGCCAAGAGGCCTTAAACAAGCACTACTGTTAGGACAGTTGACACACACCCCGGAGGCCGTTCTCACTGAGGGATATTTTTCGGGACATTAAACAGAAAACAAACTCCAATTGTTGCAAAATGCGGCAGCGAGATTTCTGGCATACCTAAATTTGCTTCTATCTCCAAGGAAATTAAAAAACTTCACTGGTTGCCTGTTAGGAAACGGGTGCGCTTTAAAGCCCTTTGCACCGTTTACAAGGTTCTCCAAGGTACAGGCCCAAATTATCTGAAGCAGCATCTGCAGTGGTACTTGCCTAAAAGAACCCTGCGTTCCATGGGAGCCACGTTGGTGGTAGTATCACCCACAAAAAAAGCCTCATGGGGTGGAAGAAGCTTTATTGTGTGCGCTGCAAAGGCCTGGAATGACCTTCCTTTTCACCTGAGAAACACCACAGACCTCCTGACATTTAGGAAGGGATTAAAAACCTGGCTCTTTAACCTGTAATTGTTGTCTACCACTTACTTGCCCAGTGGATAGTAGCTAGCCCCAGGACACCTTCGGGTAACCTTCGCGCTTTAGAAATACCTATAACATAACATAACATTAGACTGCCCTGGCTCACAGGAGATTAGTCCTCTGGGCGAATTGCCCTCAAACTGATAATGAATGCTGATAACTAGGCAGGGGGCCAGCAGGAGTCAATCCGTCACCACACTGGTAGCACTCAGTATCTTGCCGGCTCCTGCTGGCAGGTTTCCAGGACGCGCACTCAGCATTGATAGCACCAAATCTGGTCTTCACTGAGCAAGCGATCTCAATTGTGCATTCACATCCCTTACATTATTGCTCACTATATTTAGTTACACTATGACCTAATTGCTGGAGTTGTGTGCCTAATTAAAAAGCAGAGTAATTTTCTTCTCGAGAAGTCTCCTCTTGCATGAGCCTTCTCAACCTCACTGGCTCACTCTATGACATAACAACACTTTTACAAAAGCCTCTGGCTTTATTAGAGTCCTGATGATGATCTCAATATTCATAGGGATCGAAACACCTTTGACCTTCTTTGCTATAATTAGTTTGTTTGTCGCTTCGTAAAAAATTACGTGATACACGAACTGCTCAGAAATTAAACGTGTGTATCACGTTTGCTTGAGCACTGAGCACGATGGGGCTTATTTACAAGAAACTGATGCATCTGTATAGAAGCATCAGTTTCCCTGGGCCTGCGTGCGAAACCCTTGAGCCACCATGGATGAGCTGTATTTACACTACGGCGCACCTTGGCGCAAGGATTGACAGATGCATCAGAATCAGAAATTTTGACGCATCTGTCGGCGCAAAAGTCACGCATTGCTGGAGTTGTGTCTCAAGCACGACACAACTCCACCAATGCATGGGGAGGCCTCTTCCTAATGCACAGTGTCACTCCTTATGCCTGCTCCAAGCAAGCATAGGGTTTTGACGCAGTGGCATCCTAGAAGTGGCACAGTGAAATCTTGTACATTTCACTTCGTCACTTCTACAACGCTTTCCCACGTGGGAACGCCCACCCTGCATAAATAATACCTGACGCAGGTATAATGTGGTGCAGGGCTTTACAAGGTGACGCATCTCCCTAGATGCGTCACGTTGTAAATGGGCCGCAATGTGGCTCATTGTTTACGCCGCCGCTGCGTCACAAAAAGTGATGCAACAGCGGTGCAAAAGTGTCACAAGGGGCTTATAAATCTGCCCCATCATGCTCTCCCCTCGCTAAATTGTTTTTGTTTGATTAAATTTATTTATTTCAGTACTGATAATTAAATTCGCAGTAATATTTTTATTCACATGGTATCTGTTATTTCTGATAGAGACCATTGTTAATTGTACTCTATATATGGTCATAATTCTGTATAACTGTATCATTGGTTGCAATATTAAATGATGCAGTGAGATATAAGTTTAGATCACTTTTGTCGACATATGTGGCTGGCAGATCACGATTTCCAAAAGACCGACCTCTTCGGCAAGTGGTGGTAGGGCATGCCTGAGGAGCGCCGGGCCCGGGCTTCACAGGCAGTGACCTCGAACATAACTCTGTGCTCAAAGGAGCCCCTTCTTTGTAGGATCTCTCCAGCAGCACACTCGGGCCGCGGGGCAAGCCCAGAACCAAGCCTTTTAATGCATCATTGATTGGAGTGAGTACAAAAACAAGGAAAGAGATTGTGTGCTGCTGGACGTGCGAATAAGCTGGTCGAAGGCTGCCAGGCAGCCGTGGGTGACTAGGGGGTCCTCATTTCTCCGAGATCTTCATCGACAAGGAAGTGTTTCCACATTACTTATACACATAGCCCGAGGCCTCTTTGCTTGGAACCTGTAAAAATCAATGCGCTTAAATGAATACCTGTTAAAAGGAATACGGTAAACATGCTACAAAATCGAGATTACATTTTCCCAGTCCCAGACCGACACCCACACACAGGCGGACACCTCCCTCCCCCACCCCGCCCGACACACGAAGGAATACCGGCAAGCATCTGTAGCCGATGAATAATTCATACACCTAAGCAACCTTGCTCTGAAAAGGAAACTTACTTTAAAAAACACAAGGGGGCAGATTTACAAGCCCCCTGCGCCACCAGTACGTCACTTTTCGTGACGTACTGGTGGCGCAGGGGGCTCCTCTATATTTACAAGGAGAGGAAAAGCCACCATGCGTGACTTTTCCTCTCCTTGTAAATACGGTCCCTTCACACGCAGCACTTTGCGGTGAAGGGGCGTTCTATGGGTGTTGCAGTGGGTGTTCCCACGCAACACTCATGGAACAGGACTCAACTCCAGAATTACGTGAAATCGTAACTCTGGAGATGCGACATATTCTTGTAAATATGTTGCATCCCTGTGCTTTCCAGACTAACGCAGCACGGCGCAGCAAAATGACTTGCTGCACTGTGCTGCGTTAGTTTAACGTAAATCTGCCCCATGGAAGGCATAGAGTCCACCCCCAATCGATTATTGATTTGCTCCAGTAGTAAAGAACGCACCACACTTTTAGGTCGGCTGACATGATGGCGCGAAAAGATATCTGCTCCTTTATACAAAAAAATGTAGCTCTGCAGGTCGCAAATTGACACAAATGCTGTGGCTTAAATATCGTTTACAAAATATCGCTCAATTGGGCTTCCATTTTCTATTATTAAATCCAGGGGGCTAATATTTTTGGCAAATCATGTTTAAAACACAAAACTTTTGTCAGAACATAATTAGGCCACAATATTCTGAGAACATACCATTAACAAGTCGTATAATAATTACACCTGCTTTTCATAGCACTTAAAAATGTTTAAAATTCGGGGGCATATTAGCAAGAAGAGGCGATAATCATCGCTAACCCTGCTTAGCGTGATTTTTCTTATCGCTGGCTATCGCTGGAATATATCGCCACGCTAACGCTGTATTAGCAACGATTAGCGCTATGGCGATGAATATTCCAGCGATAGCGGGGGAAATGGGCCAACATCGCTGAAAAACCAGCGATGTTGCATGGAGAAGGGAGAACACCTTGCTGATACGACCCTGTGGTCGTATCAGCATAATCCACCCCCCCATGTTAGGTATGGCTAACACCTGCTAATTGCAGGTGTTAAATAAATGGCGATGACCCCGGTTAGCGCGACTTTTCACGTCGCTAACTGGGGCCATGGCCACCTTGCTAATAGGCGATAGGCCTGTTAGCGGGTGTTTCCCAGGTTTGTTCGTCGAAACGCCCACTTTGCATGTCATTAGCGATAAATATCGCTGACATGCAAAACGGTAAAAAAACGGGCGCTAATGCCCGCAAACTGTCGCTAACTGCTGTTAGAGACAGTTTGCTGATAGGGCGATATGAATATCGACGCTTTAGCGGCAAAAAGTGCCGCTAAAGCGGCGATAGTGCCCTTGCTAATATGCCCCTTGGTTTCCAAAAAAAACCCTTACCACTAGTGAGCTGTTGTGGCCCAGCTGACGACCACATGGGATAATGTTTTATGTCGGCAAAGCTCCTGTTATTCAAACTAAGCAGAAGTAATGTTGCAATATAACTTTCACCTAAGGGATCCTGGTTTGGGCAGGAAATCCCTTGCATAACAGTAACACCACTGCCAGGAGTGAATTTCTATTCAAACTAGTTTCCTCCAGGCATCTTGCTAGATTTTCATGTGATTTTCGTGGCTTTTTACATATTTATTTCAGAACAAAAATATGCAATTTTGCCCAATCAATTGTGACGAAGATTGCAAGATCTCATTGCAGAATAAGTTTTGAAAGTCATTGCATAACAGACACAGAGATGTATTATTTGCAGGTCCAATAGAACGATTCAGCAGGGGGGAACCAAATTATACAGCAGGTTTGACTAAGTTATGAGGCAAGAAAAGGCAAGTTATGCGGCCTAATGCAGCACACTTTGTGACACTATTTCTTCATTATTTTTTCCATTTTTACACATGTTAACGTTGTCTGGGCAAAGGTTTCATCTCATTACTACAAGTTACACACCCAAAAACAGCAATAATCAACTGAAAGTTGGCCAGTCAACCATTGCACTGGGTCTTCCATTGGACAGCAACACGTGCTGCATTTTTAGTAAAGTTTGATCCATTAAGGTAAAAAACAATTTGTTGGGGTTAAAATCTACAGACTATACAGCATGATATAACTTATGTGGTCAATACAGCAAATCCTTATTCATGCAGAAAACACCACAGCAGCATAATTGCATAATTTCAGTGGTCCTAATTATTCGATGATAAGAAAATACTGTCAGGCCCATCTTATCTGTCTCTTCCTCATATATTGAAAAGTAACAGACCACAATGGTCTTTTCTTTTGCACTTGTCTTTTCTACAATCACTGCTTCTGTGTTCAGTCTCACTATATTTTGAGGGCATTGTACTGTGAAATATGCTCACTGTAAGGACACCTTATTGTAAGGTTTAACGTCCTCCCTGTCCAGTATATGCGCTGTGACAGTACTACACTCAGAAGAGGCCATTCTGCAGAGTAAATCTCTATAGAGAAGTCACTCTGCTGTGAAGCATTGTAATGCAAGAATAGTGTGCTGCAGTAGTCTGCAGGCAGTGCACTGTAAGGTCAGTAAAGTAAGCAAACTGTATGATGTATCATTGTACTGATGAAGAATGCTAATATGGAAGTAGTATACGGTGGGTATTATAAGAAACTGTGTAACTCCAATTGTGATGGTGGACATATTCTTGACATAGTCTTTGCTAGTGATGACTTGCTTTCAGGGGGGAGTAATCACCCACTGCGTAGGACTAATCTTAGTTATCACTTTCTCGGCCAGATCAAGAGGAGCAAAAATGCCTGAACTCCCTACTCATCTTTGTGGGAGGAGGTGATTTGATTATGCTTTGAAGGAACTCTTGAGGTGCCTCTTAGAAGGTACTACTAATCTGACCGTAGGTATTTGTGGAAGAAGTTCAACTAAGGCCCTGTGAAAATTTGAATAGCAAGGTACCATTAGAAATCTTCCTGCAGAGAAGTTAGACCTCAAAGTACCTCTTTCTGTGACTCCTTAACAGATGTTAAACTACAAACTAGGCAGGCAGAAGATACCTGCAGAAAAAAATCTACATTGAGTCAACAAAAAGGAACTTATAACTTTGACTTCAAAAGCTACAAAAAGCCCTCAAATAATCAAAAGCCTGCTACCTATGTGGAAACGTCATTGAGGCCACACTCCCACCCCTGGCATGTTACTTTATTTCCTAATTGCATTTGTTCACCTCTCTTACATATAAAGTACTTTCTCCCATTTTCTTGCTTGAACATTTGCTCCCTGGACTGCCAGTAGTGTTGTGTGGGTGTTCATCTCCAGCAACATGTCTGAGATAGTGAAGGAAGCTTTGCAAATTGGAGTGATATTTCCACTCCTGAAAACGCCGAGTGGCACCAGTAATACTATCTATTTCTCACTTAATTTCCTAAGGAAGTACTGGAGAAGCTGGTGTCCACACACTGCTTTTGAAATATCTTCATGGAATGTAACATTCTTGATCTGTGAGAGATAGGCTTTTGTACTGGCCATGGGAGGAAGTCTACCCTGGTTACAGACTATGGTGAGATTAGGACCATTTCAGCTGATGGGAATATGGCAGCAGTGATCCTGCTGGATATGTCTGCAACATTTGATAAGGTGGACTATAGGCTCTTGCTCTATAAACTGAGTGAGATTCTGGCCACACTGCAGGACTGATTTAAATACTTCATAGGATGGTTCCACAACCTATCACTCCTCCCTTACAGATTAGAGAAGTCAGATGTGACATGTAGAGTACCGCCGGGCACCCAGGTAATTATCAGACTAGATAATCACACCCTTCTCATCACTCATAGGCTTGAGAAATTGCTTGGCAGGTATCCAGCAGAGGATGGAGCAACAGTACTTACTCAAAGGCAAAATGCTACTAACGCTGAGCTATTTGTCTTGAGAACCAACTTTTGTAGTCAGAGGGCGGGGTCTTCATACTTCATCCTTTCCAGACACCAGCTACAGAATTATGACTGGTCCCAAATCACACTCAGGTGAAACTTGTGGCTATCACCCACAACACTACAGGGTACCATACGTCCCCACATTTTTACTTCAAGGGGGTATTTCTCATTGCATCCTTACAGGACATTGTACTTCTCTTCACCCACATCTCACATCACTGGTTACTCCCCCATGCAACTTCTCTCGACAGACTACTTCAATTTCCCACATTTTCAATCAATTTCAGCAGGTCCTTCCCCATGCAAGCCTCTTACAACATGGCACTACTACTCTTCCCGAGCTTCACCAGCATGGGGTACTTACTTGTGCAACATCTCGCAACAGGCTGCTACTTGCCCCCATCTGAACATACCACCAGGTATTCCTTGCATACTACATCTAGTGATAGGGTACTGTTCACACCAACACACACACATGTACTACACTTGTATCTCTTGTGACGGTATACTACTTTTCCCCTCATCCATGACACATGATCATACACAACAAGCACATATCTGCACAGCAATACTTAGATGGGTACTATGCACTCTTCCCTACACTGCTATCTAGAATCCATCAAACCAAAAACACACAAATCGAAAGGGAATGCTCACTCTGTGTACCCAAAACAGTTTAAAAGTGAATAATTTAAACAAACTTCCCAGCCTGACTTGCAGTACTGTTGAAGCTTTCTGCAATATTGCTCTCTCTAAGAAAGTCATCCTTTTGCCCAGTTCACTCCCATTTTTTACTGAATGATTCTGAAGGTTACTGGCTCTGACTGTACCCTGGGCTCTGCTAACCAGGCCCAGGGCCAGTGCTATGTTTAAAATGGTACATGTAATAGGGTGCACTTACAATTGGCAATGACAGACCCTATAAGTCCCTAGAATATAGTAGGGCCAGGGGGTGCAATCCACCTATAAGTCTCTAGAATATAATAGGGCATGGAGGTTTAGAGGTACAGCAGATTTTCTGCACTTGCATGTGTGCACTGTTGTGTGCTTGCAGTGCTTTTAAAGGCAGCCTTGCCTTGAAGCTTGTCTTTAAATGTAAATTCTCACAATTGGTACTGACAGACCCTATAAGTCCATAGTATATAATGGGGCTTGGGGGTTCAAACTACCTATAAGTCCCTAGTATAGAATAGGGAATGGTAGTTTAGATGCCCAGCAGATTTCCTGTACTTGCATGTGTGCACTGCTGAGTGCCTGAAGTCATTTGGTGGTATGGACACTTTAAAAGTGATAATCTACCCTATTGTTACATATTAGACACCACAGGGTCTCCCCTAGGTGTCCCAGGTATGGTGGGACATGTAACTATAAGCAGATTAAAAGTGATATTCTACCTTATTGTTACATATTAGGCACCCCAAGGTCTCCCCTAGGTGTCCCATGGTTGGCGGAGGGGGGGGCTGTAACTATAAGCAGAGACCTTGCAAAAGACATTTTATATGCCCTGGTGAGGGAAAAACTGCCCATTTCATTTCCCCCCACTGTAGGTACTTAGCTCCATATGCTGACATTGCAATATTTTATTTAAGTGTAACTATTGCTAGGAAAGGAGTAAATATGTTATTCAAGGACTTAAAAGATTGGTAATGATGAATTTGACAACTTGCTACTGCTGAATTTGTCATCAGATCTATTACAGAAAAGAAGTTATAAGGCTTTCTTTTCTATGAGCCAAAATCCAGCCTCCTAGCAGTCTCCCCTGATTGGTCAGCGCTAATAGGCTTAGTCAGGCTGCTCTGATTAGGTGATAAGTGGCCTGGTCGGAGCAAAGGTTATCAGATGGTGGGAGTTCAGCAGCTGTAAGTACCAGACCAGGGAGGGGGATTGGTAATAAAACCTGGGCTTCAAAGAGAGGAGGACAGTAAAGGAATGCCAGGCCGACCTACCCCCACATCCTATACCCCCAGCCAGATGGCAGTCTTAGGACAGGAATTTGCAGAGGCCAGGAGGAAGAAAGCAAATGGAATTGAGCCACAGTGTGCGTTGGTTTAGCCAGCTCTTACTCCTCTGGAGAGAATTCATCCATGTTGGATTTTGGAAGCGTGTTGCTTTTTGGGACAAGAAGATGCCACGCTTTAGAGGAAGTTGTCATACTTTTGGGTGGCACCAAGTATCTCATTGGATAGAGGTGCCCCCCTACTTGTCGCCCCAGAACACTGATTAATTATGTGAGAGTTACATGGTCTCTCCGATCTGCTGCCTGAACCTACAAGGAGAAGAAGGACTGTCCTGCTGGAATCTGGATTTGCACCCAAAGGCCTGCACTCTGACTGACAGCCCCTGATGCACAATCTGGTACTACAACCCAGGGACTGCACCTTGCTTCAAGAAGGATTAAGGAGTGGACTCCCTACAAGCTACAGGTTAATACAGCCAGCCCGCATCATCTCCACCAAGAGTCCCCATCCTGGAGTGTGTCCAGTGGACTTGTAAGGGTTTGACCAGTTGCATTGTGGGAATTGTAGGCTAGACATCTCAGAGACCATTTAGGAGATTCCAGACCTTTGGGTTGGTGTTTTGGACACATGGAACCTACAAGGATACCTTCAAGAAGCCCCTCCAGAAGTTTGGAGAACTTTTGTGAAAAAGCTCCAGGAGGTGATGGACCCGACGTCGGGAGTCAAGCCGAGTACCTTCAACTGCAACCCGGCCAGGATTTCAGGTTTGTCCCGCTAAAAGCTCCAGAGCTCCCGATTTTGAGAATTTCAACGAGGCCTCGCAGAAAGACAAGCAGGCGAATCCTCAGTAAATCCGGACTGCTGTGGAGGGTCAATCAACATCGGAAGAAAAAGCTCCAGAAAAAGTTTCTAAGTGTGAAGGTAAAATTTTGACCGATGCCTCCCCCTTAGTGCACCAGGGCTCAGTTGCGGTTGGCCTCAAACTTTGACTTTGTCCCGGTCAAGTGTGACCAGATGTCCCAAAGTGGCGCTATTTGCTTTTAAGCACTAGAAAGTGTTAATTCTTAAAAAAATCATATCTCCAATTCCCTACATTGGATTTTTTTCATTTTGGTGACTATTTGTTCATACAAATATAACCTATTGTAATAAATTGGTGTGGGATTTTTATTGTGTTTGGTGTCTTACTTATTTGGTGTTTTTGTATTTTTAAATGCTTTATACTTCTATCGCCTAAGTTAGGCCTGACAGCTACCAATGGTTGAGCAAGGGACAAATTTATTGAGACCTTTACTGGACCATACGTTAGAGACGTTATTTCTAGGGGTAGGTATGTACTTACCCCTAGCAATAACCCACTTTCCAACACTCTCCAACCCGATCTGTGTGCATAAGAAACAGCATCTAATTTGTATCCTATACATTGTGATGGAATGTCAAGGGTGTGCTCCTTCTGCTGTTTGGCTTCTCTTCTGTTGAAGCAGTTTTCTCTCTATCTCTACTGCAGCTGCACTGGTGGTTTTATGTTTTTTATTTTATGCATCAGTGTTATGAAACCTTTTAGGCAGCCATGTGTTTTATACAACACAATAACCCTGGGGAGTCCCAGGGGTGGGAACTAGAGGCACAGGGTATTCAGGGTGAGCTGGCCTCCATGCTAACATGTATACACAAAAGAAGCTACCCTGAGTATAAGTGATCGAGGCTTAGGAGGTACTAAGTAGAGTGACTGGCATCTCACAAAAAGTGAAGGACTGTCCTCAGACACCACCAGGTGTCATGCTTCATCATTGGCAGTCCTCACTCTCTAAAAAATTTTTCGATAGAGAGCGGGCCTACACCTGGCGACAGGGAGGCACTTCTAAAACTAAGTGGGGGCCCTTGACAGTGAGGGATAATTTAAAAATCAGTATAATTGCCAAAATACATTTATTCTAATAGGCAACTACTTGATATTAAAATTGAAAAACGGTGATATAGGGGAGTTAATACCCCATCACCGTGGTGATTAAAGTTGTCGACATGTTTCTGCCCTTATGGCCAAAAGGTCTGCAGCATTCATAAGGACTGAAAAAGAAATGTGGGCTCCTATCTTACCAAAGTTTTGGTATAGAATTACCACTGGGTAGGTTCATTGACCTGTGTCACACTCTAACTGAGAGAGTTTCCTGAAACCCTAATAAAGGTTCCTACACACCCCATGGGAGGAAGGTGAAGGAGAGACCCTTGTAGTCACACTTATATCAAGGTGCGTCTCTCTCCCTGATCCTAGTTGTGTTCGCTCCTCTTCCCCGTTGCGGTTTTACACATTAAAAAAAGGGATGATACCTTTTTTTCTCAAGGGGCCACTCTATTGAGTAGCTTTACTTTAAAGGGACATTTTGTTAAGGGGAAGCACCCGCAAAGGGGCAACTAATGGAATCATTGATCCAACAGGGATGTGCTCTACCATGAAGTCAATTGACCAATTGGAAACTCATCCCCTGAATGTTCTTCTGATGCTATATTATGTTAAGTTTTTTATATAGTACAGCATTTTACTTTGCCATTCACACCTTTGTACTGTTCAGGCTACATTATCAAAGTGATAGTTTGCCCATTAGGGTGATAGCTCTTTTGGCGAGTTAAAATGTGCGACTCTCAATCTTCAAATTGTGTCAACATTTTTGTTCATTTTCGTTCCCTTAATTCGATCTGGTGACTAGTTGTTGCAAAGTCATCCTTGTGCCCTGGGCACCCCAACTTTTTGCTGACTGGCACTTGTGGTAACTGATTCTGACTGTGCCTGGACTCTGCCTAACCAGGTTCAGGGTGAGTGCTATGCTGAAAACAATCTTAAAATACAGTGAAAACACCTACATAAACTAGGGTACACAATGGGTTAAGGTACCCCTATGATTGGCATGAACTCCCCTATAAGGCCCTAGTACATGACAGGGCAGGGGGATTATAACTGCCTTTAAGTCCCAGGTATAAAATAGGGCATGGCAGTTTAGAGGCCAGCAGCCCTTTCTTCACTTGTATGTGTGCACTGCTGAGGCCAGTTTAAAAGCAGCCCTGGTTTGCAGGACTACTTTTAAAATCTAAATTGTGCCCAAACTCGACTTTGGTGTTTGGGGCACCTAAAAATAAATTAATAAACTACAATATTTTGACATATTAGTTACCCCCAGGGTCTTCCCTAGGTGTCCCAGGGGTGGGGGTCAGGTACTTATAAGTAAGACCCTTATAAAAGCGGTTTTATATACCTTGGTGATAGAGAAATTGCATATTTCACTT
Organism: Calotriton arnoldi; assembly: GCA_963921515.1. Lineage (NCBI taxonomy): Eukaryota > Metazoa > Chordata > Amphibia > Caudata > Salamandridae > Calotriton > Calotriton arnoldi. The sequence continues at coordinate 666,996 of CAWUFW010010378.1, read as the reverse complement.
CCCACATTGTATTAAAGTGCTCCCCAAAATCGCATTTTGTGCTAGAATACTGTGGAGTGAGGATCTACATAATTGTAACATATTCAGAACCCCTCAAGTCTCTCCTAGGTGTTCCAGGGGTGGGGGGTCCTGTAGATATAGGCAGGGTCCTTAAAAATGATGTGTTATAAGCCCTGGTGTTGGAGAAATTGCCCAATTCATTTTCCTCATTGCCGATCCCCAGCCACATAGGTTAAAATAGCAATTAGTTATTATTTAATAACTAATGCTAGGCTTTACAGGAAAATATCATTCAAGGACTTAGAAGAATGGTATTGATAAATCCAGCACTATGCTGTTGTTGAATTTATCCTGAAATGTACAAAAAATAAGTTCTGTAAGCCGAAATTCAGCCTTCCAGTGATCTGTCCTGATTGGTCAGAGTTAGGTGGATTAGCCAGGCTGCTTTGATGAAGTGATAAGTAGGCCTGGGCAGTAAATTCCGTTCCGCTCATGGAAGTTGCGGAATTTGGGTAATTTTGCGTTCCGCGGAGAACACGGAATTGCCAAAAATTCCGCGATCCGCGGCTTCGCGGAATTTTTTGCTTGTTCGCGCTTTCAAAATGCGTGTTCACGAGATATTTCTCCCCGAGCACGCATACAGCGTTCGCGAACAGGAAAAAAGCATTGCGAACGGGCGGAACAAGCAATTCCGCGTGTTCACGCAACTTTTGTGTGCTCGCGGAGATCTTTTACCGTTTCGCGGAGCTTTGCGTAGCGCGACTACGCAAGTTCCGCCCACCCCTAGTGATAAGTGGCACCTGGGGTGAAGAGCCATTCTGGGAGGGGAGGGATCTGCTGCATAGGAATGCCAGAGCAATGGGGAGAGTTAGTAAGAGACAGTAGCTGCGCGCCGGACGGACAGGGCTTGATCTTTTGAAAACGCCGCTAATTGTGTTCGGGGTATTTTTTAACGGGGGAAAACAGAATTGTTCTTTTAAAATTTTAATTGATTGTGTACCTACTTGTTAGCAACGCACACCGCACTTTAGGCTTTACGGTCCCCGGTCCACCACGGTCTTTTTGGGCCGATTGAGTGGAGGGACTTAGCTCCTCCCCTGCCAGTATCATTTCCGGGGGCGAGCGGCATTTAAACCAGATGGTTTCTCGGCCGCGCAGAGACAGTAGCTGCGCGCCGGACGGACAGGGCTTGATCTTTTGAAAACGCCGCTAATTGTGTTCGGGGTATTTTTTAACGGGGGGAAAACAGAATTGTTCTTTTAAAATTTTAATTGATTGTGTACCTACTTGTTAGCAACGCACACCGCACTTTAGGCTTTACGGTCCCCGGTCCACCACGGTCTTTTTGGGCCGATTGAGTGGAGGGACTTAGCTCCTCCCCCTGCCAGTATCATTTCCGGGGGCGAGCGGCATTTAAACCAGATGGTTTCTCGGCCGCGCAGAGACAGTAGCTGCGCGCCGGACGGACAGGGCTTGATCTTTTGAAAACGCCGCTAATTGTGTTCGGGGTATTTTTTAACGGGGGGAAAACAGAATTGTTCTTTTAAAATTTTAATTGATTGTGTACCTACTTGTTAGCAACGCACACCGCACTTTAGGCTTTACGGTCCCCGGTCCACCACGGCCTTTTTGGGCCGATTGAGTGGAGGGACTTAGCTCCTCCCCCTGCCAGTATCATTTCCGGGGGCGAGCGGCATTTAAACCAGATGGTTTCTCGGCCGCGCAGCGGACGCGCCGCCGGCGCGCCAAAGGCGCGCCAAAGGCAAGCCCGTCTGCGCCCGTCCGCGCCTGGCCGCCGCCAGACGCTAGACACTCTGCCCAGACCGTCAATGATATACGCCGGTATTCACGTGCGGAGCTTTTGTCCTATAATACTAATTGTACTTCCTGTATAAAATATGCCTGGTCCCCACCGGCCGACTCCTTTAAATGTAAAGATTGTCTATTTCAATTCAGGACACATGGGATGGACATACCTCCCTCTAACTCCATAAAATTCAGGTTTTTTAGTCTGAACTGTCGGTCGTTGACAAAGCATCATGCCGAGATATTCGACCTATTAAATGAAGAGTCTCCGGACGGACTATTCCTGACCGAGACCTGGTTAACGCAGGACTCTGTTGCAGAATCCTGGCTTGCACTCCCCCAAGGCTATATCATGAAACAACTTAACAGAATCGGAAATAGAGGTGGAGGAATTGCATTAATCCATAGGGAGCAATATTCCTGTAGCCTCTTTAGGGAGAATATTTCAGAATGCGAAAGCGCACTCTTTAAAATTACCCTTAACCACAATCTTACGCTCTCGGGACTCCTTATTTATCGACCACCAGGGCCGTCTAAAGTCTTCAGGGAAGAATTAGTAAATAAAGTCGTTTTGCTTGCCGATAAGGCAGCAAATTTTACTATCTTAGGAGATCTCAACTTGCATTTAGAAGATAGTGGCAAGACAGACATTGCTAATTGTTTAGCTGACTTAGAGGCATGTCAGTTAATACAACAGGTCTCTAATGTTACACATGCAGCAGGTCATCTGCTAGATCCCATTTTCTCTAATTTAGGCTCTTTGATAACTGAGCCTCCGATTCCGATGGTCTGGACGGACCATTTTCTTGTCCCTTTTTCCTTTTGCTGGCAAAGCAAGCCAGTGGTGAATCGTCCCTCATTGATATCTACACGACCTTGGCATAAACTAGAGGCTGATATATTCTCCGATGTATTGGCGAACCTCTCCCCACAGCTGCCGTCAAACATTGAGCTAGCGAACACATGTTTCCAGGACTGGCTGGCTCAAGCTTTGGATAGCTGTATTCCTGCTAAAATGTGCCGTAAACAAAAAGAGGACAGTCGAACCCTTGGTTCAATGAATCCTTGATCAACGCGAAGAAAAATGTAAACAACTTGAGCGTGCTTGGAGGCGCGTGTATGATCCTGTAACCAAAAACACATACCGCGAATCCATTAAAGCTTATCATAAGCTGATTCGGAAAGCTAGAGCGGAGTATATTGCTGGCAAAATCTCGGATAGCAATAATTCTCCTAAAATGATTTTCTCTCTCCTTAAAATTATGAAATGTGCAAATTCGAAAGCAGACTCAACTGTCACTTCCAATAAGCAGTGCGACGAATTGGCCAGTTACTTTATCAATAAGGTGGAACAAATCTATAAGAGCTTCCCACCTGCTACTATTAATTTTGAGCAGAGGGAAGGGTATAAGGACAGGGGACTCATTCCAGAAAATATTCTGTGCTCCTTCCCCCAAATATCCCTTACGGAGACTGAACATCTCTGCCTGAAAATTAAATCAGGCTCTCCAGCTGATCTCTTGAGACCTGCCCAATTCCGCCAATTCTATAACCCTATTCTCCCAGTGGCCAGGGAACTGATTAATTTATCTTTGACATCAGCGTGCTTACCATCAGCTTGGAAGCACGCGAAAGTAACACCTCTCCTGAAGAAAGCATCATTAGACCCATATGAACCGGGTAGCTACCGCCCCATCTCTCAGCTCCCTTTTTTAGCTAAGGTCACTGAATCCCATGTCAATGCGACTCTGACAAAGTTTATAGAGGAACATACCATCTTGGATTCCTCGCACAACGGTTTTAGAGCCCGCCATAGTACGGAATCGGCTTTGTTGGCAGTGACGGAGGAAATTCGTAACAGCTTAGATGACGGAAAGTCTGCGGCCTTAATTCTGTTAGATTTAAGTGCCGCTTTCGACACTGTCTCGCACGAGATATTATTGTGCAGGCTACAGGAGATAGGGATTGAAGGTCTGGCCTTGGCCTGGTTTCGCTCCTTTTTAGAGGGCAGAACCTTTCAGGTCTTAGTGCCACCATATTACTCACAGGAATTGGAGATTAAACACGGGGTTCCACAAGGATCGATACTGAGCCCCGTGCTCTTTAACATCTATGTACAACCCCTGGCTGTGATGGCAAGAAGCAGAGGGCTATCGTTGGTTTCTTATGCCGACGATACCCAACTAGTCATCGCCTTCTCCAAGAACTGCAATAACAATCTTGTTAAATTTAAGGAGGACCTGTTGGCAGTCGCCAATTGGCTGACAACAAACTGTTTACAGCTAAATGCCAGTAAGTCGGAAATCTTGCTGTTTGGTAAAGACAGCGATATGTGGTCAGAACAATGGTGGCCAGATCAATTAAAACCAGCACCAACACCAAAAGAGGTGGTTAAGAACCTGGGATTTTGGATTGATAGAGGGCTTTCTTTCGATGCCCAATCCAAAGTAGTTGCAGGGACTTGCTTTGGGCTCCTAAGAGGACTAAAACCCCTCCTCGGCTTCTTTGAGCCTAAAGTCCGGCAGACTATAATACAAGCCACAATCCTATCCAGATTGGATTATGGCAATTCCCTTTACCTAGGTGCCAACAAATCCTGTATTCAATGCCTACAGAGGATACAAAACGCAGCAGCCCGTACTCTACTGGCGCTTCCGAGAACATGCTCTGTGTCCAGGTCTCTACCTAAACTACATTGGTTACCGGTAAAGAAGAGAATTCAGTTTAAGACGCTATGCGTCGCTCACAAAATCCTGACGAAACAGGCCCCCCAGGTTTTATCTGACCTGTTAACACCGTATGCTCCGAGTCGCTGCCTGCGGTCAGCTGCTCAAGGGCTGGCCTGCATCCCCAGAGCTCTAAGAGCCAGGGCTGGTGGTCGCTCTTATAAAGTCTTGGCTGCCAGACTCTGGAACTCCCTCCCGTTTGCTATTAGAGGGCTCCAAGACCACTTGGCCTTCCGGAAAGCCATAAAGACCTGGCTTTTCCCAGCATAACTTTCTTCCCTTCTCCCGAGCTGTTATTACTCACGGGCACTATAGGGGTAGCGCTGGGACGCCCCGTTGCTGGGGCAGCTATGCGCTGTACAAATCTGAAAATAATAATAATAAATAATAATAAACCATGAGCTTCAAAGGCCCAGGGGCACAGGCAGAGAAAGCCAGGTCCATCTATACCCACCCCTTCTGCACCCAGCCAGATGGCTGGGTTATGTAAGTAATGTACAGATGCCAGAGGAAGGGAGACTATGGAGATGAGCCATCCTGGAGGTTGGTTCAGCCAGCTCTTGCCTCTCTGCTGAGACTTCAGCCACACTGAATTTTGGAGAAATAGTGCTTTTTTTGGGACACCATTGTGCCTCACTTTGGAGGAATTGTCATTCTCTGGGGTGGTGCCCTGCACCTCATTGGACAGGAATGCCCTCCTGTGTGACTCCATAGAACACTGAATAAGTATCTGAGAGGGGCAGTGCCTCTCAGATCTGCTGCTTGAAACCACAGAAGAAGAAGGGTCCATGCTAGAAGTTTGATTTGCCCCAACCTGGCACTGCACTATGACTGACTGCGCCTGCTGTACAATCTGGAACTACAGCCCTGTGGATCAAACTTGCTTCAAAAGGACTAAAGAGTGGACTCCCTGCAAGATACAGGTTAACAGACCTCAACTGGACCATCACCACCAAGAATCCCCAGCCTGGAGTGACTCCAGTGGATTTGTAAGGGTTTTGTCTAAGTGGATTGTGGGAATTGAAGTCCCAAACTTTCAAGGACAATTTTGGAGCTTCCAGACCCTTGGAGTAAGTTTTGGACACTTTGGGACCCTCAAAGGAACTTCAGAAAGAAGTTGCAGAAGTTTGGAGAACTTTCGAGCAACTTTGAAAAAAAGCTCCATAAGTGACCTCACTCGATCTGGTCAGCCAAGCTGGCGGCCCTCAACTGCAAGCCGGCCTGCCCTCCAGGGTCGTCCGCTGAAAATCTCCAGCGGTCCATCTTCCAGAGTTTGCTAGGGAGCTGGGCAAAACCCAAGCCAGCAAACCATCATTGAGTTCGGCCTGGTGAAGAGCATCGAGGGACCCCGGGAGAAAAAGCTCCATAAAAGTTTCCAAACCTGAAGGTAGAAGAGGTGACCGGGACCAACCGCGAGAGTCAAGTCGGCCACCTTCAAACGCGAGCCTGCCTGGATCTCTGGTTCATCCCGCTGGAAAGCTCCAGAGGTCTGAATTCCATCACAAGGCAAGCCGGTGAACCCTCACCGAATCTGGACTGGTGTAGAGCTTTGAGGGACCCTGGGAGAAAAAGCTCCAGAAAAGTTTCTAAGTCAGAAGGTAAAAACATAAACTTTGACCGAGGCCTACCGCGAGGGGTAGCCGTGTAGGGCTCCATCATGGTCAGTCTGAAACTTTGACTTTGTTCCAGTCTTGTGCGACCAGATGTCCCAATAGGCGCTATAGATTTCTATGTGCTATATAGTGCTGAATTATAAACATTCATATCTCCAGTTCCCTACATTGGAATTTTTTCATTTTGGTGTCATTGTAAAGATAAAAATATGTCCAATTCATATAAGTTGGTGTTGCATTTTTATTGTGTGTTGTGTCTTTGGGGCCCATTACGATACCCGGCGTAAATAAATCCGCCAGGCATGGAAGCGGCAAAAATCCGCCCGCACACACCGCCTGAACACCGACCACGCCATTACGATTACACAAACCGAAACCGCCATCGGCGGAAAAAGCACACAAAATACCGCCCGCCAACGTCCGAGTCGGAGTCAAACCGCCCGCCACGGACGGAAACACGCACGACAACACAAAACCGCCCGCCCTCACGGCCGACACACCGCACGTGAAATTACGATCGCACCGACATGAGCGCGGAAAAACCACAAATATACCGCCCGCCAGCGCAAACAACGCCGATGAGAATCGACACGGCAGAAGCCATGGCGCCAACGTACCTGCACAGAAACCATCCGCACACAAAACCAATAGCACACAACATGGCCAACAAGTCCACACAGCAAGGCACGCACAAATACACAAGCACAGTACACATCCCGAAAACACCCCCCGGACAAACAAAAAATACAAAGGCCAGAACCCCAGACACAACACACCTGAAAACAACAGACCATGAGGACACACCCACATAGGTGAGTACAAAAGCAGCACTCCCACAGACCACAACCCCTTGCTACATTGCAAACCAGAGAGGAGAGGAGAGGACACAGTGACACAGCAAGGACAGCAGCACACCACAGAAACGCACACATCACAACCACCACCACCACCACCACCACCACCACCACCAAACCCCGGCACCACAAACCCCCTGCACATTACACAACACACACCGCACCAGCACCACAAACATCATGGCACCACAAAGAATGCCCAAGTTCACGCCCATGGAGCTGACGGTCATGGTCGACGAGATCATCAAGGTGTACCCACAAATCTATGGGAACATGGTCCAGCACACACCACTAGCCACCAGAAACAGAATGTGGAACCGGATCGTAGACCAGGTCAATGCAGTCGGGACCCTGCCCAGGAACAGAGTCGAGATTAACAAACGTTGGAATGACGTAAAGAGCCTGGTCAAGAAGAAGGAGGGCAAAAACAGAGAGCTGGCTGCCGTCACTGGCGGAGGGAATCCCGCGCTCTTTAAGACCTTCAAAGCGTGGGAGGAGAAGGTGCGAGTCGTAATCCATCCGGAGATCCTCGCCGGATTAGCAGGGGGAGTGGAGGCTGGTAAGTACAAACTAATGTATACCAGCACACCGCTATGTACTCACATGCACTACCACCATGCCACAGCTCCCAGGGACAAACACCCCCATGTCCAGCACACAATACACAACACATCACACACACATGCAACAGACACTACCACACACAGCCCAAACCGAACAACTGTAAGATGCGTGGGGACATGTGTACACTAAGCCAGCCACGTAACCACCAACAGGTCCCCAAATATGCCAGAAGCGCCACAACGAGCACCCACCACACCCATGTGTCCGCCACAGCTGCACTAACCGACAAGTAACAGGTAAGTGGCAGGAACACAAAGTGCAGTGGGTGGGACGGTGGACAGCCCAAGTACAACACACACCAGGCCCCAGTCCCACAGCACAGCAAGGAGGAGCATCCCCCACACCCCACAGCCACGTGTCAGCCACCGCAGTGCACAACGACAGCCGAAAGGCAGACATCACGGTCCACAGCAATCGGTGTCAGTGGGTGTCCAGCCACCCCACGACCCACAACACCCCCCCACCCCCACAGACCTGCAACATGGAGCACCCCCGCTTAGAGCCATGTGGCATCCAGTACAGTGCACGCACGAACAACTTGCAGGTGGGAAACTGGACAGGGCTGGATTACTGGAGGCATGAGGACCATAACACGACCAACACATGGGACATGTCACGTAGCAGACGAACACGCAGCACCGCCCACCGTCACGAACAAGTGAACAATGTGCACACGGACATGAACAACAGACTCACACCCCACATGACCCATCACAGACATAGCAACACCCAAGGAGCCACGTCTGCATGCACAAGCCACACTGAATATAGTCCCACACGGCAGCCACTGTGCAACTCATCACACACAACCGAAACACCATTGAAGTCCTGTCCATGTAGCCCCTACTGCCTGTCAACAACACACCCCACAACTACGCCTATGTAAGACAAACAACACTAGACGCAACAGAGCGGAACAACATAAATGCACACGAACACCACTGAACCCATCAAACTCACAGACACACCATGCACATACAACATACCATCCATCCCATCCGTCAGCCCCAGTCTCATGAAAGGCATGTCATCCGCACAGCTGCCACACATACAGCAGTCACGCTAAGACACATGCCCATGACCAACCATGTGCCAGAAGTCAATTAAGCGCACGACACACTGTGAGCAACAACACACAACATGGGCCACACCCCCCCGAGCACTGCAGTGATGCACATGGCACAGGGCAGCACGCACACCAAGGAGATGGGACAACTGCAATACGTTGGCTGGCACACAACTATCACTCACTCATAACGATGCGTCCAATGCCATGTCCAGTAATCACAACAGACAGCAAATATGCAGGCCATGTCAAGCATGCACACACCTCAAACCATGCACTGTCATGCTGCCACAACACATGTCACGTTCGGCACCCATGGCTCACAGCATGTACCCCAAAAGCATATCCCCTCCCAAATGCGAATCTGGGGCATGGCCCCCATGTTGCCATATGCGTTCCTAAGCGTTCCATTTGAACCCCAAAAGCATATCCCCTCCCAAATGCGAATCTGGGGCATAGCCCCCATGTTGCCATATGCGTTCCTAAGCGTTCCATTTGAACCCCAAAAGCATATCCCCTCCCAAATGCGAATCTGGGGCATAGCCCCCATGTTGCCATATGCGTTCCTAAGCATTCCATTTGAACCCCAAAAGCATATCCCCTCCCAAATGCGAATCTGGGGCATAGCCCCCATGTTGCCATATGCGTTCCTAAGCGTTCCATTTGAACCCCAAAGCATATCCCCTCCCAAATGCGAATCTGGGGCATGGCCCCCATGTTGCCATATGCGTTCCTAAGCGTTCCATTTGAACCCCAAAAGCAAAGTACAAACCAGACCCAGGATGGGCCAGGAGCCCGCATACACCAGAGTCACAATAAGTAGGGGCACAGCAACACACCCATCGGCATGGCCAATCCGTCCCATGCCACATGTGCACAGCACACAGTCCCATTGCCAAGCACACACAACTACAGATGCTACAGCCACACACACGCCTCCGGGAAACCCATGTACGAGATTGTACGAACTGTCAATGTCAGACGACAAATACATACTTCGCCAGGTGCAACACAATAACAAATCTCATTCTCTCCACAGGTGACGAACTGCTGGATGCTGGGGATGGAGCCAGCAGCCAGCACAGCCAGCCTACAAGCCCCCAACGAGGACACACGGATCTGGAGGATCTGTCCTCCTCTTCGGACACGGACAACCAAGCAGGCCCATCTGGTGTGGCAGGGCCCAGCCGCTCCCCAGGACCCCTCCTACCCACCAACCCATCATCCAGGGCTGCTGAACATTCCCAGCCCCCTGCTGCCACTGTAGTTGCGGCCACACCCACGGTCATTGTGGCCACTACCACTGCCGCAACCGCCACCATCGCCGCACCGACCACCACCGCCGCCACCACCGCCACGTCTTCGCTGGCACCAGCCCCAGCGCAGGTGGTGGCCCGGACGACTGGATCCACCCTGGGAGCCACAGCGAGGACCGTGGTGAGCAATGTGGCTAGTGGGCAGGCCGGTGGCAGCAGGACTGGTAGGAGGAGCAGGGTCAGGGAAACGCCAGCCTCCCCTGGGAGCCATGCCCTGCCTCACATGGCCAGAGTCCTTGGGGCCTATGAAGAGGCCCAAGGACAATGGGTCCGGTCTGCTTCAGACACGCGTGAGGTGCTGGGGGTGCTGAGGTCCATGGACGCCCGTATGGGCCAAATCGTGGACCTCATGGGACAGCTGGTGGTGGCGGTGAGGTCACAGCCAGGGACAGCAGCTCCCCTCCGCCACCACCTGCCGGGGCGCAGGGTGGAGCAGCAGTGTCCAGTTCCCCTGCGTCCACAGCCAGTGATCACACCTCAACCACCAGCATGTCGCAAGCAGGCACCCCCCTCGCAAACGTGGAAGGGGCCGTCCGAAGAGGAAACAGATCTCCCGGGAGGACTTCGCACGCTCCAGACGCAAGTGAGGCAGCCAGCCAGCCTTCCTTGACCAGCCACTGCATTGACTTGGACTACGATCCCACTCCACACAGCCATCTGGATGGCATGTGTGTGTTGGACTATGGACATAGAACCAGTGGGTACACCCTGATCATCACGCAGCCATGACCGACAGCTCATTGTCACTGCACGCACCACTTTTGTCATCACCTTACACACAATCACATGTCACAGTTTGTAATAAATGCACCTTTTTCACTAACTGCTGTTTGTGCCCTGTGTCTTATTTGTACGGAATACAACGGCCACCTTGGGCGGAAAGGCACCTGATGCGTGGCATGGCATTTGAATCCGGAGGGCCTGTAGGGACCTAGGGGTGGGAGACAGAACAGGAGCACATTCAATGAGTGTGTCACACACCCATCACACAGTACATGTCAACAACTACAAGCAATGTACACACATCGCACAGAGCAATAGGGCACAATGCCACAGCCACCAACAGTGGCATACTACCCTGGCCATGGAGCGTTGACACACAGCACGCAGTGAACAAACGGCCACCCTGACACAGCACACACACACCTGCACAGATACAGCCACATCAGCCGTCGTACATGGACACTCACCGTCAAGTGAAGTAGCGGGCGATGAGCTGCTGCCGCACATTACCAGCTTCCTCCTCTCCGCTGTCCTCCTCACTCGAGCTGTCCTGGTCTGCGGGCTGGGGCCCTGGTTGATCTCCGTCATCCACGATGAGGGGGATCTGCTTCCGAATGGCCAGATTGTGCAGCATGCAGCACGCCACCACTATCCGGCACACCTTCTGTGGGGAGTACGCCAGCGCACCCCCGGTGCAGTCCAGTCACCTGAACCTGGACTTGAGGAGGCCAAAGGTACGCTCGACCACACGTCTGGTCCTCCCATGTGCCTCATTGTAGCGATCGTCTGCTGGGGTGCGAGGATTCCTCAATGGACTGAGCAGCCATGCCCCATTCGGATACGCAGAGTCACCTGGGTGTGAGGGACACAGAGAACCGTTGCTAATCCAACTGGACAGGGGACAGCATCGCACAGCCAGCACGCTACACCACTCCACATACTCACCGACAATACAGGCACTATCCTGTTGCATATTGGACATCAGTCGTGGCAAGATGCTGTTGCGCATTATGTGTGCGTCATGGGCCGAGCCTTGGAACTTTGCACACACGTGGGTGATCACCATGTCCGCAAGGCACACCACTTGCACATTCAGGGAGTGCGTGTGCTTCCTGTTGCGGTACAGGTGCTCAGTGGCCTGTGGTGGAACAAGGCCGACATGTGTGCAGTCAATGGCTCCAACGACGTGTGGGATTCTGCCAAGGGCATAGAATGCACCCTTCACTGCCGCCAATTCACGAGCCCTGGGGAAGCGGATGTACCTGTTCCGGTACAGCATCATGGCTGCCAGTACATCCCTCAGCACCTTGCTGAACATGGGCTGGGACATCCCTCCTCCACTGCCCACTGTGTGCTGGAATGACCCAGTGGCGAAGAAATGCATGGCGGCCATCACCTTAGCCGTGGGGGTGACAGCAGTCGGATACACCCTGCGGGGACGGAGATGGGGTTCTAACATGGCACACAGTCGATGCAGGGTTGGCCTGTCCAGCCGAAACTTCCTAATAACCTCTGTATCGTCCATGTCCGCCAGCAATTGGTATGGGCGGTCAATGTTCGGTCTCCGCCTAGGGACAATGGCAGAGGACACATGTCAATGCAACACGACACATAGCAATTTCGCATACACATCACTGACATGACTGAGCAAGCACATGAGCCACAGCCCAGCTGTCAAGCTGGGACGGCACGGCCACAATACACTTACACAGGTCTCCCAACAATGGCAATGGCTAGTGATACAAACCACTGCCATGTGCATGCACATGGGGATCTAGGCCCCAATGACTTGCGGGGCGTGCTGATGGGGACTGACTGCATATCCGTCAAGCGGCAACGCCACGGCAACATGAATGTCTGCTGAGCATGGAACTGCTTCCGCGGCTGGATGAGTATGGCACACGACGACGACGATGTGGGCACAGGCTGAGCGGCCAAAACAAGTGGGACCTGTGGCACGAGGGGATATGAGACAGTAGTAGGTGTCAGCACTGCACCCTATGTACAGCACTGTACGGATCACACCTCCCGAAACATTGACAGGTGTCCACATTGACAGCCCCATGCCAAGACGGCTGTGTGCTTGCAGTCACACGTCACAGGTGAGAGGTTACATTGCACGTGCCAGGTGGCAGTCGTACATAGTGGGAGCTGGCATGTGTGTGCATGTGTCTCCTGTTCAGGATCCACCAGATGGGCGCTGACTCTGTACTGACCATTGGACACAGCATGTTCCGTGGAAGGCTTGTGTGTGTGGGATGGTGGCACTGGATGTGCCTCCGTTGGGTGGGGGGCCATGCACAGGGCGGGTACGTCGATGATTGCGCATTGTTGGTCACGGTGGGTGCACCCACTAAGATGTGTTGCCCTGTGTTCAATTCCTATGTCCGCATGATGATGGACTGTAGATGTGGGCAGACTACACATTGGTCGATGTGCTGTCTATATGCATGTGCCTTCACACCAGGCACAGCTGCCCCTGCACATGTGACCCCTGCTGGACTCGCTGCTGGGTCTGTGGAGCTGATGCACCTTCTGCGCGTGGGGCGGGCAGCTCTCCTCACTTCCCTCATTGCGCATGTCATGACTTTGCCGCAGGTGACATGGATCATGGAGGGCCCACATGTACGCGTGGGTAGGCTACACATGATTGTACACTGGTCGCCACCCCCAGTCAGTGTTTCGAATGGGAAGGTTGTCGTGCTGGTGGTATGTTCGATGTGGCGGATGGGCGGGCCTAGGTGCGGGCTTACATTCCGGACATGGGGGTTAGTTGTATTGGCGACTAGTTGCAGTACACACGGGACACGTCTCTTCCTTTCCACATCTGGGTCATCCCTTGTACTAACTGACAGTGATACAGTCATCTTCGCCCCAGCCCTCATGTCCTCCCTCGCTCCCCCAATATGCATGCTCACCTGCGAGGCTAGCGCTTGCACAGGCAGCCCCAAGCTCGCACCAGAGAGGGCAAGGAGTGTATGTGTGGGTCCAGTTGCACGAGTGGGCTGTCTCAGGGTATGATGTGTTGCGGGACGCCGTCCACCTGCGTGGTGCCCCAAATGGAGACCCGGCCTGCATGGACTATGCATCACAGTCTTCGCCTTCCGGATCCGCCACCTGCGACACCCAGTGGCTGTGGCTGCCCTTGCGGCCAGGCCGCGTCCGTCTGTGGCTGATGGCCCACACATTCACTCTTTGGCCTCTCTGGGGAGGGCTCGGGGTGGTGGCGCACGCGCTTGCACTTAGTCGCAATGGCATGTGGCGTGGTTGGTATGATGGGCAATGGATGGGATGGTGCGAGCCACCTCCCGTGACGTCAGTGCTGCTCGTGCTGTGGTGCGTCCCCCTACACTTCCATGTGACTTGTGCCATGCTAGACGTTGAGGTTCTATTGCCTGCGTGATATGACCAGGAGGAGCGCGAGGAGACCTCTCACACACCATGCTCCACTGCCATCCCGTGCCCTGTATCGCCTGTGCGGATTGACTATGTTGGGGTTACACCTGGTCGACTGGGGCTGTGTGTGCCTTGTCAAGGGGCATGGCGGGCGCACAACAGGATCCAGCTTGTCCACAGAGGGTGGGCTGAGGTGCGCCTGGTACCGCTTTGTACGTGTGCCCGGCTGCTGTGCACACACGTGTTCACTCCCCCGACAGGTGTCCTCTCACAATGCCCAGGGAAGCGGTGGTGTACTGTTCATGACCCCTCCCAACACGGCGTGCTCCAACTTGGCATGTGCGCATCTACCCGTCGCACCCACCCACCTGAGCACTGCGTCCATACGACTTCACACGACACATGTGTGTCTTCCACAGTAGTGCTACTCATTTGCGTTGACATCCAATACCAGTGGACTACATGGTCATGTCACGACTGCCGTGTACTTCACATACTCTCATCCTCTCTCATTCGTACTTGTGAAATGAGTCAGCAGAGACAGTTTTGGTTTCAAACATTATATTGAGTCTTCTGTCCTCTGTGATGCAGTATAGTGGACACTACTGGCAGCGGAATACATGTTGAGGATATACTGAGCATGATTGCAAATGGGATAGGGTGTGGGGTTACATGTGATTGGCTGTTGCATGTGGGATGTGGGCTTCAGAGTGACATCTGCTTGGCCAAGGCTGTGCTAATGTACATTTACGTATAGCTGCGGAGCTGCGGACTTTGACACAGACGGTATACATGTAGCCTACCAGACCGCTTGGCATCATGGGCACAGTCCATCTCAGTTCCATGTGACAGGTTTGCTGCGGTTGTTCCTCATGCACGCGTGCATGTGAGTTGACATCAGGGCATGTGCTTGCGTGCATGCAGCGGCGTGCCACTTGTTGTTGCACTGTGGTGGTTACTGGACATGTCACAGTCACTGGGGTCGTGTTGTTGTTGTATGCACTTGTCGTCCATGCAAAGGTCCTGGTATGGGATTCCCGGGGCGGGGGTGGGAGGGTGCAGCACCCACAGACTCCAGGCGACCTATTCATGTCCACTGAGCGGTGTGTGTGTCCATGTGCGCTGGATCCATGTCGTGTCCTGGTTGTTCGTGCAGTTCCGTCCATGTGGGTGCGATACACAGAGCCCATGCCACTGCCTCCCACGATGCATGCGGTGTTCCTGGATGTGATGGGGAACAGTGTGCATGTCCCGGTCATATCCGATGTCATGGCGATGTCGTTGATGGTGTGGTTACAGTTGCCGGTCGTTTGGTATGGCTGTTGTGGTGGTGACTGGCCAGTCCGTACGGAAGCTAAGCATGGGTGCGGGGTTGGACATCATAGGTCACTCGGGGAACCTGCGTTGTGGTCCGACGTATTTACAGGTTGTCAGGTATGCGATGCCGTCCAGCAGGGCTTCCATGTCATTAGTGGTGTACATGTTTGCCAGCCAATGTAGCGGATGGTGGCTGTCAAGGTGTTGTTCGTAAGTTGTCCCTTGGAGGACCATGATGGGGCATGCTGGGTGACATTCGATGTAGCTGTTCTCGATGATCCGTCGTGTGGAGGCACAGTGGTCCCATTTCAGTGCGGGTGCGATGTTGGCCACATACGCCATGCCCCCATAGGCAGAGCAGGCCCTGTCGTGTGCGTCCAGAGGGAGGAGTAGTGGTAGCAGGTCCGCCTTCAGACATGCCGGGTTGGAGAGGCATATCTCGACGGGATGCTGGTAGGGACACCTCCGACAGTAGAAGACGGGCATGACGCAGCTGAACAATGTGATGCGGTAAGTCAGTCGGTAACTTACGTTCAGCAGGGACAGGAGATCGCATCCCAATGTATGGCACAGGTTGGTTTTGTACAGCTTGAGCTGTTCGGCGTAGTTGGGTAGGTGTGTTGCGGTTGCCATTTCGCAGCGGTTCGTTGAGGTGGCGTGCTCCGGCTGTGTGTGCAGTCTGCAATGTGCACGCTCCGGGGTTGCTGTGAGCTCTGTGTAGTCGTAGGGAGACAGGACTTGTGTTCTGTTGGCTTGTTTGGAGGACACGGGCCCTCTTCCCACATGCTTCTCAGACAGTTCAAGGTCAGTGCTGTGTGACTCCTTCCAATTAACTTGCATGTGGCCGACATGGGGGAGTGTTTTCTTCTTTCTTCCCCGTCCGTTGTGTGCTTCTGTGATATGCGCTATCTGCCCTGTGGTCGGTCTCCTCGGCATGCCTGTGTTGGTCTATTCTTGGACAATGGCTGTATTCACCGGCTTCTGTCGTAGGGCTGTGGTTTCGGAGTTGGAATGGAAGGTCATTCAGTGCTGTCTGCTCTCCCTTGTGTGGGCGGCAGGCTGCCTTTCCGCTCTGCGTTGGGCCTTGTGTGTGAATGTTATTCTTGGGCCACCTGTTGTCGGTCCCCGGGCTCTTTGGTGTTCCGTTTTATATGTCTTGTTCATATGTGCAGGGTGGTATGGGTGTTTCTGTGTGGTACTGGCGTTCCTCTTCCCGAAGGGGCCCTGCTTCTCCTAGTTGGTGTTGCCGCCGCTGTGTGCTACGCCATGTTTGTTACACTGGGGTGTGTCCTGCTGTTGCGTGTCTTCACTGACATGTGTGCGTCGGTTGTGTGGCGTTGGGTGTTGTCCGTGAATTGGGCGTTGGGGACATGTCTGTGGCCGGCCTGTCACGTGTCATGTGCGTTCGGGGTGGGGCTGATGTGTGTGCTGCTTGGTTGTGTCCCTGTGTCTGTGTGCGACGCATGCATGGCGCTGCGGTTGGCCTCTGCGTTGTGCGCATGTGTGGCGGCGTCATCGGCGCTTTGGGGCCGTGACGGGGTGGTTGGTTCCTAGTCCCAGGTGGTGTGTACACATGTGTTCTGCGATGTTACGATTTGGCCTGTGTGTCATATGTGGATGCGATGGTGGATGTGTAGTGTACACGCGCTGGTGGGGGGTTGTCCGCTTTTTCCGCCCTTGCACTGTGTGCGCTGTTTGCGTGCACTTGTTGTGTGTGTGCCTACCTGCGTCACCGCGGTACGTTACGTCCTTGGTGGTGCATCAGCAGAAGCATGGGGAGTGCCTGCAGTGCTGGATTCATGCTCGGGGAGCCGCTTCTTCGTTGTCCGTGCTCGGCATCCGTGTTACCGCTTCGGTTTGTCGTACGGTATCTCTTGGCCGTGGGAGCCGTTTGTTTGCGGCATCGTAATTTATGCGCCGGGCGGGACGTGTTTCGTCGGACGGTGTGTGTCAGTTGGGCTGCGCCGCTACATGTACGGGCGCACTTTGATGGCGGACGGTGTTGCTGGCTTGCCGGCGGTGTTTGGCCTACTTTTCGCATCGTAATTGGACGGGCGTGTGGACTGCTGCGTGCTGGCGGTAACTGGTGGTTTTTGCATCCGCCAGCACGGCGGTGGTGCTTCCGCCCGCCATCGTAATGTGCCCCTTAGTTACTGAAATGGTGTTTTTAAGTTCTTGTAACTTATCAACAACTGGCATGAGTATGGGACATGAAGGCTACCTTTGAATGCTTCTTTATTTTTATTGGGATGCTATGTGCTTGCCATGGCTCCTTCAAAGTACGCGCAGTCATGTATATTGTTGAGATGGTTCTGACTGCCTTTCCTGATGATACGGTATCAGGGGTCTTTAGTGGTATTACCTTAATGGTTATATATGTGGGTTTATTATGTGGAGTTCTAGTCAAACCTCTGTTCACTAAACTCATTTAGTTGGCTGGTGTTGGCCAGCCATCCATCATTCTGTATTTTAGCAATAGTACTTCAGTGTCATTTAATGTCCTAAGAGATGACACTACATTTTGAAGGCCTTCAGGTGACTGAAGGATCTACACTATACTTAGATTGCTAACTATGGGTTATGGATGCCTCCCTGGAACCGTATTGTGTTTCTCTCTTCCGTCACTGCATTTTCTTGTGCTCATCAGGAGACATCAGAATATGGTTATACTGGTGTGGTAGCATTTAGTGTGAAGTGGTTGATAAGCACTGTTATATGTACTGTTATATTTGAGTTGCTGTGATGCGTGCGATGGCTTGCTACAATGTGCAGTTGATTATGTCCTACATTGTAGATTTGTAAGGTTTGCTGTGACGGGGAAGACATACATTATGTGATGGTGGTGATTTTTCTGTTGAAAATACATCATGGCTAGGTGGGAAAATGTATGCTGAGTTTAGTCGGTGACTGTGGTGCACCGTTGTGTTTTTATGTTGTGTTATGAGATGGTGAAGTATAATGCATAGTGCAGTGGAATATTGTGTTGCCATGTGCAATACTGCTAATGAGTCTTTTAGGGCTAGGTGTTTTAGTAATCTTACTTAATGGTGCTGTAAAACCCTGGGGTAATAAAATCAATTAAGGGTTACTTTTGCCAAATAGACTTGGCTGTACATTCTTCATTCTAGTAAGCAGAGTAAAACATTAAGGAAAGTAATTTATTTCTTTGTTGTTCCGCAGCTGTGGCCTGCAAAGGCAGACCTCGTGTACAGGAGCAGCCCTCCCCCAATCCCACAAGCCCCTACTTTCCGCACAACAATGGCCGTCAGTGAGAAGAACACAAGTCAGCTCGCTCCTGATGCTCGCTGCTGTTTCAAGCGCACAGCCTTGGAGAGCAGAAAGGCCCATTGTGTTTTTCAGTTCAGAAGTTTTTTTTATTTTCAAAGTATATGAAATAGATAAACGAAGCAACACAATACAGTTAGGCATTCTAAAGAGCCTGGCAGTTTCACATAGGCACATAATAAGCCATGGGTAATTGGTGGTTTTAATCCTTACTAGGGCTATAATAAAGAACATTGCAGAGATGTTGCTGTTGTTTCTTGGATTAAATCTATATATACAATTATATGTTGTGTGAAGGTTGATTTCTTGCGGCTGTCAAGGAGGGAAGATACAAAAGAAGAGGAAGTGGGAGGAAGGCATAGCAAAGAGTAGCACGTTCAGGTGGAGCAGAACCACTCCATGGTACTGTCAGGCATTGTAGCTATTGTCCACTTGAAGAGGAGAGAGAATGCAGGGTGGCTGAGCAAATTGTAAGTATTTGGCTATAATATTCCGCTGTGATTGGTTCCTAGTAAGAGGAAGGGTTATTGAGCCTGCTGGGTCGGTGGAACCTCTCATCACCACTGACCCTGTCAAAAGACTGTCCATCTTACTGCGTGATCTCTAACTCCCCGGCAAAGGTCTATGTGCTGAAAGTGCACCTGCACGTATTACGGATGCAGTTTTGTCGCAGCTAAATGTTAAACTGGCCACAATTACGATTTGTCATACTCAGCATTTTCTTTTGCTTTTCAAAAACAAACCACCACATTTGGGATTTGTTTCCAAAAATCAAACAAATAATTTCCCTGTTGCCCCTACAGGAGCAGCATTTCTCACTTTTCCGCTCTGATTCGTTATTCCTTCCCTAGGGGGTCACAGAAAGGAAAAATCATTAATATATGCTGAGTCTAAATAGTGCAGGACATTAACCACAGGGACTCGCCAGGTCTGTGACTGTGGAGCACAAGCCACCAGTTTGAGGTTTCCAATGTTGGAGCTAGTTAAGGCTCAACTTAGAGGTTCCTAACCTGCAAATGAGGTTAGGGAACCATGAGTGTACTGGGCCAGGAACCGAGCTCCTGCCCCACCAAACTTTGAATGATGTCCTGTGCCTTAATTGTCTAATCCAATATTGTCATATTTGGGGATGTATATGACCCCTGCCCACCATGTATGATTAGAGAAATGTCTGACTTTATTGTAATGTGAAAGACTGCCTTTAATAACTTGGCTGAGCAGTATAGCCCTATATATTACATTCTATGCCAATAATATTGCATCCTCTATATTATCATAATACTACATTAGAATGTAAGTAAAATAGGGGAATACATTATTTAAAATAATTAGGTATAAACCATCAATGGTTCGCCTAGAATCGATACAATTCCTTCAACTCCTATTTTGTTCTGAAAATTGGAAAGATCAATTTCGTTTCTAAGTTGTTCGTGAACACTGAGTTAATTTGTTTTAAAATACTCTCAGTTTTATCAGCTAAATGAACTGATTCACAAAGAGATATAGCTTTACCACGATCACAAAGTCTGATCAAGTGAGTAGGTGCTAAAATGAAAGAATGCCAGCTTCTGAATGTAGGCTCAAGTCGGTTTGCTAAGGATAGTTACAAGTATAATTCCAAAGCATAACACGCCACCAGGAGCTTGTTGACACCAGCTGAGCTTAACCCCTTCGATGCCCATGACGAGCTCAGCTCGTCATGCTGCGCGGTGGGCGTGTGCACATGACGAGCTGAGCTCGTCACGACCACGCCCGCGATCGGAATGTCCAGCACCTGGGCGGAATTCCGATCGCGGCGAAGGTGTTAAGTATAATGAGCCCATCCAAATGACTGGTGTAATCCTCTGCATGTTTAGATTTTAAATTACACCGTAAAGACGGTGAAGACAGACACCAGACTCCAGACATACTGCATGCAAGACAGGGCATAGCAGTTGGCTAATGTTATAATTCAGATTCATCAATAGTCGAAGGTCGACAGTATATAATCTCTTCCACTAGACAATATCACACCATGAAGACTTGGAAATCAGAAGACAAAACAATTAAATGAGCCAAATCTGGTTACAAAAGTCCTAGCCCACCATTCTGTTGCAAAAGGCCCTTGCTTCCAAGAATCTATGAAGGTCTTAAAATGTAGGTGGTGCTAGACTTCTCCATATCGGTTTTCTGACGCTACGGCGGCTTTTTTTTTATCGACGTATTTACAAGTTGCCGCTAACCGTGGTTAGCGACAGCATTCTGGCGATATCGTCCGTTTTTCTGTTCGCCACTACTGTTAGCGATAGCTAACAAAAATGAGATGCAAGGTAGGTGTTCCAGTGTAAAAACCGCCGCTAACCCCACTTCGCGATATGTACAATGATCGCCGGGGCCGGCAAAATGTTAAAAAAACAGCCACTAAGCTCTGTTAGCAGCTGGTTTCTAAGACCAGAGAAAAGGTGGTCTTAAAAATGGAGATAACAAAACAGGATATAAGGGGGAGTAGCCCAGAACTACATTTGACAACCCACTGATGCCATGGAGGTACTGCTCATGCAGCTTTGGGCACCAAGAAGACCACAACAACCACCGCCACCGCCCTGCCCCCAGGACCACCACGGAGGCAGCTCGAAAGAAGACAGCGGGTATATCGTCAATGCATCACCCTGATAGATCTAACACCAGAGGATGTGATAGCCCACTACAGGCTGAAAAGGTCCTCCATCCTCCGCATATTGACCCAGATAGCCCCCAGGCTGCAGGCACCAACACAGCGTTGCAACAACATCCCTCCGCAGACGAAGCTCCTAGCAGTGCTGCACATGTTGGCCTCAGGTACCTTCCAACCAGCCACTGCCAGAGTTGGGGGAGTCTCCCAGTCATCCTTTTCAAGGTTCCTCACAAATGTCTTGGATGCCATCATCAGCCTGATGCCACAGCACCTACACTTCCCCAACACTGCTCATGAACAGCTTGACACCAAACAAGGCTTCTATGCCATTGCTGGCTTTCCCCATGTGTTGGGGGCAATTGACTGCACCCATGTCCTACTTGTGCCTCCTGCGCACACTGCACACATTTACCGGAACAGGAAGCACACACACTCCATGAACGTGCAGGCAATCGTGGACCACCGGGGCTTGTTCACCAATGTTGTAGCCAAGTTTCCAGGGAGTGTGCATGACTCATACATCCTCCGGCGGTCCATCATCAACCAGCGTTTTGAAAATGGCACATATGGAAATGAACTGCTTGTTGGAAAGTACAAACTGAACACACCACACACAACAAGTCCACAATCATGTAGCGCACAAATGTGAGAATGCACATGTAGCAATTGTCAAGCAACATGCCTTGATATATATCCAACCACCATACACAAGAACCTAAGGGACTGAGCAATATTCCCTGGGGCACTCCGCATGTGAATATTTGTAGGTTCAGAGAGGAAGGGTGGCAGTCTGGTCCCTTGGCTTCTGCCGGTGATGAATGATCGGATACAGTCAAGGGTGGTTCCTTGTATGCCTGTGTCATGTAGACTGCCCGCTAGTTTGTGGTGGGAGACGGTGTGGAATGCTGCTGACAGGTCAAGTAGAATCAGGGCTGCGTTGTGGCCTTGGCAGAGGAGGGTGTGGATGTTGTCTGTGGCAGCGAGTAGGGCAGTCTCGGTGCTGTGGTTGCTTAGAAATCCAGACAGAGACGTGTCCAGGATGGCGTTGTACGTGGCTTATCTGGTGGTCTTGGTGAATTCATGGATGACGTCGTTGAATATGTCTTTGGAGTTGGGGGCGTATGCAACTATTATGTCGTGGCAGAAGCTCCTATCAGTGCTACCGATGTGTTGGTGGTATTTGGACATGGTGTTCTTGTGCGTCTAGAAGTTAACGTGTGCCTTGCAGTTTCTCCAGTTTTTCTCCAGGGTTCTGCAGGTGTGTCTGGAATATTTCAGTTTGGTGGTGAAATATGCAGATTTGCTGCTGCGCTGTCTGTTGGAGTTGTGTGGCGGGGTGAGTTTGTCTGTGCATTTGGAGATTCATGTGTGGGATTCCCTGGAAGTGCGTTTGGCATCTGCTGCAGTGTTGGGGGAGTTGCAGTTGAGGGTTGATTACATATGCTCATCGGTGACTCAGCTCCAGTACCTTTGTGTTGCGCGATGTGCGGGCGTGTCCAGCTTGGGTATGTTGCCAAGGAAGTGTATGCAGTGATGGTTGGTCCATGGGTGTTATGTGGTGTGGCTGAAGGGTATGCTGTTTCCTCCTGCAATGAAGGGGTCGAGGGTGTCTCCTACCTTGTGGGCTGGTGTGGGTAAGAGTTGTGTCATTCACATGTTGGTGACCTCTTCATCCAGAGGGTAGTGGAGTTGGTGTCTTTGGGGTTGTTGAGGTGGAAGTCCAGGTCTACAATGAGTAGGTAGTCCATGAAGGTGATGGCGTGGGGTGCAAAGAGGTCGTTGATGGCGTTGGCAAAGCAGTCCATGTGTTCGGGGCGTCTTTAGGCAAGTGTGCCGCAGAGTGTGGAGTCGGGGCTGGGCTGGACCTGTAAGTGCATGTCTTCTGTGGTGAAAAATGTGTTGCTGGAGGTGGAGAGGCAGAAGGACTTTTTTCATCCACGATGGTGAGGACTTCTGCCGGGTGTTGGGGGCAGTCCTCCCTCCGGATCTTGTCTC
Organism: Calotriton arnoldi; assembly: GCA_963921515.1. Lineage (NCBI taxonomy): Eukaryota > Metazoa > Chordata > Amphibia > Caudata > Salamandridae > Calotriton > Calotriton arnoldi. The sequence continues at coordinate 643,622 of CAWUFW010010378.1, read as the reverse complement.
CATCTGGGATTGTGAGGGCGATGTCAGGGGCAGAGGAGTTGGTGGTCCAGCTGTCCAAAATGAAGGCGATGTTGGGTGATAGTGTGTCCCGGAGGTACCAGATGTCCACGGTGTGTCTGTGCAGGGAGTGCATGGTGATGAGGATGCATCTTAGTGCATTGGCGGTGTTGGCTGCTGTGGCAGTGGTGAAGGTCATGCTGCAGTGGAGGCAGGATAACCTGCCGTGGGTGGTGTTCATTGTGGTCTGTTGTCAGTTGTACTTCCTTCTGGGGTTGAGTGCGACAATGGAGGATGAGTCGGAGAGGTAGACGTAATGAGATCCAGGGTCCCTGGAGCCGGTTGTGTCTGGGTCACGGACGCACGCAGACGTGCTTGCTTTTTGTGTGCCTTCATTGCACCAGTGGTGCGAATGTGCAGCCGCCGCCATTACATAGGGTAGGGGGGCTGGACAAGCAGCTGGGGGGCAATGTAATTTGCATTGATGCTGGAGAATTGTCTGAAGCTACACATGGCAAAGCTAATTTACCTAAGTAGCACAAATCACACACACAAAAATAGGAACACTGCAAACACAGCATGCACATATACTAATGGACACATCTCTCCATTTCATGTTATAGGTGATCAAGGATATGCACTATCTCCATGGCTGATGACACCCCTCAGAGCCACAAACACCCAGGCACAGAGACATTACAATGTCGCACTTGGACGCACCAGGTCCATTGTGGAGAGAACATTTGGTGAACTCAAGTCACGGTTCAGGTGCCTCGACATCTCAGGCGGCAGACGGCTGTACAGCCCTGAAATAGTCTGCAAGATCATCGTGGCATGTTTTGTGCTGCACAACATATGTGTCCGCACCAATGCACCATGGATAGAAGTTCCAGATCAACCGGACAATCCTGAGGATGGCGAAGAAGAAGAGGCTGATGCTGCACACCCCCAAGCCATGGCTGCAGGAACAGCACGAAGGGACAGAATCATCCACAATTTTTTCACATGACCACGTACAAATATGACAACCCTTTCTTTGTTTAGACTGTGCAAAATGCACATGAGCATAGTTCTTCAAATAAAACATCACAACACAAAAACGTGTGCATGTTCATACTCTGCATGAGTACATACATCTGACAGGTGAAAGTTTAACAATGTGCGATTATCATTGTTGAATTGTATGTTTGTGGGTGGGTATGTGTTTTTGGAGTCAGAGATTAAATGTAGGGTGTGTTTTGGGGTCAGAGATGAAATTTAGGGTGTGTTTTGGAGTTAGAGATGAAATGTAGGGTGTGTTTTGGGGTCAGAGATTAAATTTAGGGTGTGTTTTGGGGTCAGAGATGAAATTACAGCAAATACAGTTCATCGGAGGTAAAACTTGCAGTTAGCGTCCAGATTTTTGCCGCATTAACGCTAACGCGATAATTTTTTCATACCCGCGATAGGAAAATATATATCTAAATACATGTGAAAACACTGAATTTTACGGCAAAATCCATTTTGAGTGCAGAAAATAATCGCAAACTCAGAAAACGGGCCGCAAACACCCAGGAAGTGATGTCAGCATGCATCCTGTTGTCTGGAGGAGTACTGTGCACTTTCACTTTTGAGCACACTTCTTGTGATTGTGGAGAGTGTTGGAGGTTTTTGGTGTTCTGTGCTGCTGAATTTGGTTTTGAGAGTGTGGTTGTGTCCTGTGAACTGTCCCTAGTGTCCCTGTGAAGTCTTGTGTAGTGGTCCTTACTTGTTTTTTGTGTCCAGTACTATATTTTGTTGGGTGTTTGTCCAAGGGGTATTTTAAATTATTAATCGCTGTTGGGGTATATATTGGGGTTTTAATTTTTTAGGAGTGGGTTTAGGTGTGTGCTGGGAGATGGTGGGTGTGGGTAGGGAGGGCAGGATGTTGGAGGGGGCATTGGGGGGCTTCCTCTGGCTAGTGAAGCACTACCTGCCCTTGATGATAGAAAGTGGGGGTCGGATCCTGCAGGGCTATGCGGTACGTGTGAGGAAGGTGAGGTGGGAGAATGTGAGGAGCCAGATGCTGCAGGTCTTTGGTGTGGACAGGACTGTCCGACAGTGGAAACATCGATGGCAGGATTGCGTTGGCCGTGAGGGTGACATGTTGGACCACCTTGGAGTCCTCATTGGCCAACAAGGTGATAAGTACAACCTCAAAATAGTTGAATGAACACTTTTGTTACTAATAAAAAGTGCTATCTGTAACACAATGGGGTATATGTACAGGTATTTTGCGGAGTGAGGCGTTCTACATCATGCCTTCAGGCCTAACTTTCCCACTGCAGAGACGCAACGCTGCACCATGTTTACAAGCATATGGTGAAGTCTTGCGTTTTCACCAGCGCTGGTGCAGAAAAGTTGCAGTGTAGTGCCAACCCAGGCCCCCTTTCACCATAGTGCAAGTGTGTCTGCGTGCAGGGAAAACATTGTTCATGTACATGAAGTGTGACCTTACATGACATAAACAATCCAATGCATTATGATCATTCCATGTGTGCTGCACAAGGCAGCACACATGTAAAGATAATAAAAAATGAGGATTAATGCTTTTCTCAGAGTTTTGCTGAAATAGGAACAGCTATTCACTAACATCCTATGTTGGCGCAGACTACTATGTATGCTGCCCTTGTACCTCTGGCTAGAGTACCATTGTATGAGATATGAAAGTTAAAATATTTAGCATATGACTTCTCAAGAGTGACATACACCATCAATAGTTTTGACACACCCTTGTGCATTCTCCATCGATGTTATTGTCAAAAGAGCATGTAGGACATGGTTATGTTTGGCCAAACAGGGCCTTGGGAATGTGTCACACAAGTCGTCTGTGCAAAATGTGTGAATGTGCAAGCATGATTGTCTTGTTTGCCCTCACTCGGCATTATCATGTCTTGTTGGAATAACAGGCAAACTCAACACAATCATGTATGCCACATGAACTGCAAAAGTACAGTTACAGAGCATTTACATTGAAGGTGATCAATTGGATGATGATTAGGACACATGTGTGAATTATTTTTTTGGTTATCACCACACATTTTGTTTTATGTCTCACAGCCGGAAGACCACTCATCACACAGGGGGACATCGACGCCTTCAGGGACCAACACGCCACTGGTTAGTACACCCATTAAATGTTGTCAATGTGAGATATGATGAATGTCCGGATCAAATCATGTCCTTAGTACCAGGCAGTATGTGTGGGTATCACATGTACCTTGACTCCAGTGTGATGGGCTTTGGTGGAAGTGTGAAGGGTGTATAAATTAGTAAGTGAAGATGGAGGAATGCATATGTCTTCCTGATGTATGTTTGCACATCCCCAGTCAGTGATACCCATGCAAGAAATATCAATGTGTTCTGTCTATACAGTACATGCATGCTGATTCCAGAGCGTACAGACAGGAGAGGAGACATGTGAGTGGTGTAGGTGATGAGTATGACCAGACATGGAATGTGTGTACATCCTTGGCTGAGATTACTGTACAAGTGTGCCAGATTATGCACAAGTAGGTAGTGTTTTCCTGGCTGTGCGGTGTCAGATACAGGTCTGCATAGTACTATCGTATGTATGCTGCATAACAGCTTTAAAAAATTTCCATGGAGTAGCTTAAAGCCACGTCTTCCAGTGGCACGTTCACCCACCAACTAGCAAAGATGAGCCTATGTATGTAATTGGCATGTTTTATCACTGCAATGGTGTTGTAAAGCTGTCTCCTTGGACTCATTCCCTTCATTTGAGTCAAGGTCTAATGTACAAGCCACTTTTGCAGAATCTGTGACGTTACCCCACATGCATTTTCCAGGCATGCTTTTAATCCACATGTTTTAACACACAATACCTTTTACAACGCTGGGCTTTACAACGCAATTCTTTACAACACATTCCCCATTAAATCTCAATGACTATTCTGACTACAGGGGGGCGTTACTTTTGGGAATGTCTTGTAACATTTAGCGGTCTACAGTCCTGTGTTTTGAAATTTCAGCAGGGTCAAAGATGTGGATTAAACCACGTTGGTCCCGATCACCACCACTACGTCACCTATTGTGAGGTAGGGGTGGCGAGAGGGGCTGCACCTCATGTACAAGTCAGTGTTCATACACCGAATGTTGTTTTGCCATGTGTGATGCTTGATGCAGCACCAGTGAAAGTGACAGTAGGGCTTTTCCAGGATTGTTCATGTGCATGGAGGGACACCTTTCTACCCATGAACAATCGTCACATGCACACAGACACCCTTGCACTCTGGTGCAAGGGTGCCTGCGTTGGCACAAAGTAGTTAAACCTAGCATCATTGCAGGATGAAAGCCAAGGCTGCACCATATTCTTGAGAATACGGTGCAGCCTTGCGTTTCAAAAGTGGCGGAGAGTGTCGTTGAGCCAAGGAGGCTAACGACAAGCTCCGCCACTTCCTAGTACATATCCCCCGTTGTTCATGTACAGGAAGTCACACCTTCATGAACATATACAAAACAGGGCTTTTTGCATATTGCATGTGTGCTGCACAAGGCTGCACATATTGAAGAATCAACTACGATGAGAAATGCATTGGTTATCCTCCTTTTGACTTTTTTGGACCTGGATTCTCAAGGTCTTATTTCAGGTGCTGCTTCATATGTAGGCCACCCTTGTACATAGGGGGCAGCGTCAAATACAATGGGTGTTGCGCTGGAACGACCCACACAACACCCACTGGACGCACCTTTCACACTAACCATAGTGTGAAAGGGTGCCTGATGTACAAGGCAGGGTCAAGCCACGTTACGTGTCTTATTGCTGCCTTGTACATAATGTGCAGCCCCTTTCTCCGCATTAATGTCACTGAAAGTGATGTTATGGTGGCGATAGTGGCTTGTACATATGCCCCTGACAGGGTCATCGGGTTGTGACACTCCCAGTCACATGCCATGCATCTCAGTGTTGCCAGCATGTTGTAACTGATCATTGATTCTACATTGCATTGTACATGTTATTTTCAAACTTCACAATCTTTTGTTAGAGTGTAGGCTCCCATGTTCCACTGACCCAGTGTTTCTGTGTTCAATGGAGAGAATTTACATAGTCTTCATGACTCACATTTGCTCATTGCTCTTCTTTGACAGACAACATGTCGCCAGAGGAGGCCCATGCATTCAAGGTCAGGAAGGACCAGTATCTACACATCCGCAAGGTGGCGAAGGGATACCGCAACATGTCAAGGAGGTATCAAGCTGACCAAGCAGCTGGTAGGTGGAAATCGGTGCCCAATGTAGGCCAAGGACACAGCCAGAGTGTGACACAGGCCAGACCGGGCACTTCTGGCGACAGGCGTGGGTCCCAACATGGGCAGGGATCTGCACATCCCCCTGGAGGAACACTGAGACAAGCTGCAACCTCAGTCTCCGGAACACATTCTGGTGCCCCCTCACAGACCCAAGGACAAGCTACATTGGCAGCAGCAGGATCTGATCAGGTAGTCCCGTTTACCATGCGGGACCACCGTGCTATAATGGACATTAATGTCAGGTTGGCACGTTTAGAACGTGAGATGGCTGAGCAGACCACACACATGCAGGACTTAAAGACTGCCCTGGGTCTCCCATTTTGAACTGGCCAATGGAGACCCATCCCCCTTTCCAATGTTCCCCCAATGTAATTTATACTTAGTAGTTAGTGATAGGTTAGTTTTTTAATTGTTAGGTAGTGTAGTTGTAGTGTAGTGCTAGGTAGTGTTAGATTTTAACATAGTTGTATATTTATTATCTTGTAGTATTTGTGGATAAGTTTCCTTTTCCTTTGGGTGGGGGATGATGTCTTTGTTCTTCAAAAAAATATTTAAAAAATCCCAAAAATATATATTTGTGTATGATATCTGTGTAGTTAGTTCATGTTTAGATAAGATGTATTTGTCCTGTCTTCTGATGTGCTTTAAGGGTGGGAGGGGGGTTGATGTCTGAGATATGTTGTTGCGTGTTTAGTATTAGTAGAGTTAGATAGTTAAGGTTATTATTCACTTTGTCATAGTTAGTTTAGATTAGGTTAGTTGTAGTAGTGCTTAGTGTCAGTTTAGGGTAGTTTATTTGGTTAATTGTTAATATATTCATACTGTTTTGGAATTCAGTTAGCACTTATGTCTGAAGTGGTTTGGTGGTGTGTTGCTTTTAACCTTGTTTCCCACTTATTCAATCTCAGGGCAATCATTTGAAGGTGTATATGTGGTCATGACATGTTACTTAGCTGGACGGATGGTGTCGGGATCCTTTTGATTTGAGCACAGTGAACTTGCATGCATTACAGTGTGGCAAGTTGGAGTCATGGCCTAGGCTAGGGACACTCTTTTGAACAGTTGAACATCTCATGTGTGACTCACAGAGTTGGAATGCACATTGATGCACATTTGCAACACAATGTTGGAACATGGCCTTGAACAGACATTGACATTGCAACTCTTGTCCATCATTATGATGGATGTCTGCACTGTGTTCCACAGATTACGTCCACACCCTTCTTATCCTAAGAGCTTGGCGCTGAGTACATCTAACATGCACAGACATAGGCACACTTGCTGCGTAGTGCAAGTGTGTCATCATTATGGACACTGGTTGTTCCTGTGGCTGGTGGCTCACCCTCCTACCCATGCACAATGTTGTAAATTAGCTGGTCAAATGTGCATGGCACAAGGCCGAACACAGTTCTGCAGCAAACAGGAGGGGAAATGTAGCATTGTTCCCTGTAGTGCCAGTGTCATACCCACCTTTCCACGCTGTTACTTTTGTCATTGCCTCATAGTGATGCCACACTTGAAATGGTGATACAGCATCTGACTATGTGCTAAGTGCAGTGCACTACACATCCCTGGACACATTGCCCTCTCCTTTCACATTGGGCACAGCATGAGAGGGTTCCTTGTTTCCAAGGCATTGTTAATCCACGGTAAGTGTCTGACAGTGGACTTGCACTTAAGGCTAAGTCCCTATTGCCAACACAGCTTCACTGAAACAGACATTGTGATTCCAATAGCAGGTGGTCAATATGTGCCATAACGAATCGTCATCTATGTGCATATGGTGTTTTCTATCTTGGAATGTGACATGCAATGACCCCCATCGCAACAAGCTTTGTCCACCACGTAGAGTGTGAGTAGATCTGCCAAGTGAGACTTGTTATCAATGCTAAATGGAGACACTACTTGTAGCATGCAACAGACTTGGACCTATTTCCACACATGCCTATTGCCATCATGTACAGAGGGCAATGTTGGGATATTGCTAGTAGGTCATATTCGATCAATGAGGGCACCGCTAGATCTCACATGCCCAGTCATCTCACTACCTATCTGTGACACAGTTTAACGTGAACATTTATCATGTGTCATTCGGTGTACATTGGTATGGATTCACTGCTCAAACATTATTGGAGACTTCTATACCTGAATGGTCATGAGACACACATCTGTGTAAATTTTAGGTTTTAATTAGCATGTGCATTAGCTTTGGTGAAGACTGCCACAGCACTTGGTCAAACAACCCCCACATTTCATAGATGCCAAGTGGAGGGCCTGACAGAGTCCTTTGTGTGGAACATGTCCAGAGGAAGAGGCAGAGTTCAGTCAGCAGGCTGATAGCAGTGTCTTTGGGTACAACACAAATTATGGCAGTCCATATTGAGTTCCAAGGTGAGTGTCACAGTGTGTAGCAGAGGACATTGGAAGATGATGTTCCGTGGAAGGATGCTAAGCACAGATCCAAGGCAAAATTGACCATTTAGCATTGATGAATTCTACCGCTTTCTTCTTAGCAATATTGCAGAATCATCAACATCTTCGTCCTCTGATGTGTCATGTGCCTCCGGTGTGCGTGGTGGTAGATTGTCAGCGGCACTGTGAAGCACTGACACATCAGGGGGCGGAGATGTGGATGTTGAAGCAGCAGCAGCATTCATCTGTGCCAAACCTTGATGCAGCACTGCTGTGACGAGCAGCTGCATGGCATGAAAGATTCCAGCAATGTGTCTGTGGTGTTCAACCGTGGCTGCCATTAGTGTGGCTTGCATCCGCTCCATGTTCTCCATGCTCATTCGCATGTGATGCAACTCCTTGCTGACATCACTGGAGCCACTCAGACTGGACAGTTGTTCTTGTCTCTGAGTCAGTACTCCAGCAATGTCAGCCATGGAATGCTGGATAGCATGGAGTGGACTGTGGGTGTCTGTGATGGTCTGTAGGTGGTCCTGAATGGGACTGAGGCACCCACGTAACCCATCTAATTTGGCAGCCAGGCTGTCAAACCCCACCCGCACCTGACCAGCCATCTCCTGCTGGACCTCTACCGCACGACGTTGAAATGCCAGAAGTGGGTCCTCAAGGTCCTCGGAGACAGCTGTGGTGGTCGGTGCTTGCTGCTGGGTTGTTTGTGCAGGGGCTGTAGTTTCCACAACACTGCTGGATGCCCCTGCTTCCGGAGATGGGGTGCTAATTGAGTCGAGCAGATGTTGGAGTGTGTCCTGGTCGATGGTTGCTAGGTCTTCCTCTTCATCATTGAAGAGTGGGACAGGCTGCTGTACAGGAGGTGATGTTTCTCCCTCTGCAACGTAAAGGGGAGATGCATTTGTATGTGTGTTTATAATATGATCATGCATTGTATTGGTGTACAAGCAGATAGCATGACAATGTACATTCATAGGTGCATATGTACAAGGCCCTATTGCCACAACAACGTCACCTATGTTGACGTTGTGGTGGCAATTGGGGCTGCGCCTTATGTACAAGGCAGCGTTAAGCCACTTAACGAGTCTTAACTTTGCCTTGTACATAAGGCCCCCTTTCACGTTATGCTTAGCGTGAAAGGGGTGGGCAGTGGGTGTTGCGGTGGCCGTTCCACCGCAACACCAATTAATTTTTACGCTGCCCCCTATGTACAAGGGTGGCATACATAGGAGGCCGTGCAAAAATGAAGACCAGGTATAAACTGTTCTTAGGATGGCAAACCAAGGAGAAATGCATCATTTTGCATACATTTTGCTTTTTCCCATGTGTGCTGCTCTTGTGATTTCTCCTATGTGCATGGCGTCATGCATGTTTTTCCATGCATGCATTGCTTGCTGCCCTCCTGTTGGCTTAACCGTTGTGAGACTGGTGCAGCGTGACTTTCTATTGTTGTTGCCAGCTGAACATACAGTTAAAACACTCATTACCCTCAACGTTGACATCACATGTAGTGTGTAAGTGGGCCTGGATTTCAGGGCTGTGTATTCAGAAATACTCATTTGTGCTGCTCAGGCCCTATCACCCCGCACCCACATCACATCGTGCGATTGGCAGGGTGATGTGTGTTTGTGAATATTGCACGCAGATGCTGACATGGATGATACATGCTGTACTATTTCGGAATTTTTGCTGCCAGTGTTTCTGTGCAGATGATAACAGTCCTGACTGTTTATTTGTTCACTGACACTGTTGACTTTCCCAAAATACTTGTTTACATGCACATCAATGTGTGATGGGCAAGTCACATCAGGACTAATGTATGGTACAGTTTTAGGTATGGCACACGTGTGCACTTGTGAGTATAGGAGTGCTTTTAGAGCTAAGGGGTGATGGTGCCATTTATCTATTGAACTTTTTTGGTTGCTAAATTGCTATTCTTGCTTGGTGTCATACTTGACCTATCATACTTCTTTACAGGGACTCTTTTACTTCTGTGAGTATGGTACACTGACAAGTCACATAGTAAAACATTATGGTGACACATTCCTGATATGCGTAGTCCATGCACTGTACTGGTGAAGGCATATCCCCCCTGCTTATGGTATGACATGACATTTTGACTCAACTGTGCTGAATGTGTGTATTGTGGGATATTCACCTTTTAGACAGTAGGCTGCATGATCACTATGTTGTGACAATGCAGGTGTTCATGGTATGCAGACTCACTCCATGCTTTCTCACTTGGTGTACACAGGGCTTCATCTAATGAACATGTAAAGAGGCACATTGCCTGGAGATGCGGCAGGCTGGCAAAATGTCCCCCTTGCCTCAACACCACGCACATACAATTGTCTGCACAGGGCTGCATCCCTTTGACGACAAAATGAGGATGGACTGTGAATGCGACAGATGATGTGCACAAGTGAGCATACCCCCACCGATGTCAGCACACATGCACCATTGTGCAAGGGTGTCTGAGTTGATTTTCAGATTGTCTATGTGAATGAAGGGGGACCTTACTGCACATACACATTCTTGCACACAACTCAGACAGACGTGCACAATGGTGCATGTGTGCTGACATCGGTGGGGGCATGCTCACTTGTGCACATCATCTGTTGCATTCACAGTGCATCCTCATTTTGTCGTCAAAGAGATGCAGCCCTGTGCAGACAATTGTATGTGCGTGGTGTTGAGGCAAGGGGGAGATTTTGCCAGCCTGCTGCATCTCCAGGCTATGTACCACAGGGCTCTTTCCTGTTGCCCTTATATTGTGGTCTAATATTGATCTTTGGCTATGTTTAGAATTACTATTCTGTGCATATTTCCAAGTGTATGACCCCACCAATATGTGTCTTGCTATATATTTGTTGGCTAGGGTGATATGTGTCTCTACACCCAGAGACAATAGTATCTGTGACAAGATCTGCAGTCATCGTGGATGTGCACTGGTGGATATTTAATTGTGCATGAGTGATATTGGGCCCATCTACCCCGTCCCCCCAGTCCCTGGTTGTTACTCACTGTGTTGCTGATGTTGCTGGTCCTGTTCAGCAGTGTCCTGTCCCTGGACTCCAACCACTGACTCCTCGCAGATGACTGCGGACACCTGTTCCTCCAAGGCATCCAGCTCCTCCTGTGGCGCTGGACTCCCACCTCCAGTCTGTAGTGCTGCATTGCGATTGGCCGCCAGTTTCTCCTTGGTCTTGCGCTTAGCATCATGCCAGCGCTTCTTGCAGTCGTTCACTGTCCTCCTCACCTCTCCGACAGCATTCACCTTGGCTGCGATGGACTGCCATATTGCATTCTTTGTCCACGACACAGTGGAGCTGACAAACAGCTGCTGTTGTTTTTCTGTCACCTCCGCAATCAGGACCTGGTTTTCCTGCTGGCTGAACCTGGTTTTCCTCTTCCTCTTCTCCTTGCCCTTCTCCTGGCTCTCTGGCTGGTCCTCCTGGCAGTTTGGGGGGTTGTTTTCTCCTGCAGTACTGGGTCCAGCTTCATCCATGGTTCTTTTTTTTTTCTCAGTTTGTGATACTTTGCGGGCGTTTTGTAGTCGCTTTTCCGGCCTAACGTGAAAAAAGTGCTGTCACGCTAATTTGCCGCTGACTGGCCTGCCACCACTTTTTTCACGTTAGTGGCAAGATTTTTATCGCCGTGACGCTGTTTTTAACGTTGACATTTTCCGCTTAGATGAGAAACTATCGCCACGTAGCGTCGGCTTGTACATATGTCGCTAATGTGGCGATTGTTTGCGGCGGTGCGCGGCGATAAACATTTTGCCGCTAACTAACGTTAGCGATATTTTTTGCTGGTTCTTGTACATATGCCCCGCAGTGTCTTCTCTGTGTTTGGTGATTCTATAGCAGTCAAGGAGGACCACAGAATTACTGCTGTGATGCAGTTAATAACTACCAAGAAGCCCAGGTGAGTTAGGGAAAGGGAGGAGGCCAGGGTGCATCGTACACAATATCACAAAGGGAGTCAATATCAGCTTGTTTCACCAATCTAAAACATTTTGCACTTAAATATTTCTACGACCATGTCTGCTGCTCTCAGTGGGAAGTGGGTGAGGTAGTTTGTGGGCGTGAGGTCTATAAGACACAATATCTTCCCTTCTGAAAATGGCTACCAGTGCCTGCCCGCACAGTCTCCTCTCCTTTGCATGGGGTACTCCTAAATACAGCCCATATTTATCATCTTTCTAACTGAACAATCCTTGTAATTCAGGGATATTGCACATAATTCGTAACTATCGATCTCGCTTAGGACTTTATGTTAACATTCTAGTCTTCATGCTTACACAACGTGACATTATTTTGGGGTCATGTTGAGTAAATCCACTGGAGGAGATTGATTGTTTTCCAGGAATACAGATTAATTCATATAGATGGATCACTTGAGCATCAGCATCTGTGCTAAGTGAAATATTGTCTTGAACTTTGAGTTCCTTTACAGCTCTATAGGAATATCTTGTGTGTGTATATGGGGACATTTATTTGTAGATGGAGGAGGTGACACCATTCGCTACTTTGTGGATTTTGATTATTGCTTTTAATTAAACCTTCAATTCCATCTTTACCTAAAGCAGCGACTTAAGAATCAAAGAGGCATTGCTGAAGGTGGAGTAAATGCTAACCATTCTGGGAGTACCCTGGCAATACCATGTTGATAACTGCACGAGGTCGAGGACGATATAGTAATCAATCCTCTCTCCTATGATGTCTGGCTATTGCAGAACTTTCAGAATAATTTAGCAAATTTTAAAGATTTTACACTCTGCCACCGAATTAGCCCAATATTGAAATACACGATAAAGAAGTACTTTTGAACCACAATCTAGTAAACTAAACGCGGTTTAGCTTTTTTATTTGCCGGGCCCTATGATAACCTATTGTGAACTTTCCACATTATCGACTATCAGATTGGACTTTGGAAGGCTACAATCTGCTACTTGGGAAAACACAGCACAACAAGCATTTCTCCTACCATACCCCAACCCACATTAATACAACCAACAACATCTTTATTACACATTTATGCATAACATATTAGCATAAGTGCCCAGCAAATGGATAACTCCGCTAACTTCATATTTATTATGCTATCATATTCTCTTTTCGAAATCACTTTTAATTATACAAGCAATGTCATCTCAAGCGAAGCACTATAATGCTCTGGATGAAATATCTTAAAAAAGAATAAAATAAAATAAGTAAATACATGAAATTAAATTGTTCAGAGCGTGATATAGAAGTTGCAGCACTTTGATACTAAGGGGCCCATTAGGATGGCGGGCGGAAGCACCACCGCCGTGCTGGCGGATGCAAAAAGCACCAGTTACCGTCCGCCCGCCACAGCACACACGCCCGCCCAATTAGGATGCGAAAAGACAGCCAAACACCGCCCGTACGCCAGCGACGCCGTCCGCCATCAAAGTGCGCCCGTTCACGGAGCGGCGCGGCCAATGGAGACACACCGCCCGATGAAATCACGTACCGCCCGGCGTACAAATTACGATGCCAGAACCAAACAGTTCCTCCGGCTAAGAGACACCGCACGTGAAAGCAAGGCGGAAAACCGAACTCACAGTACGGTTAGCAAAGAGGCGGACCCCCCGAGCATGAATCCAGCACTGCAGGCCCTCCCCATGCTCTACCTGATGCAGCACCCAGGAGTCAACGCACCGCGGCGACGCAGGTAGGCAGACACACAACAGGGGCACGCAAACAGCGCACACAGTGCAAGGGCGGGACAACTGCATATGGCCCCCACCCCGACACCCCTGCGTGGACACGACACATCCACCACTGCACCCACACATGCGCACAACGCAGAGGCCAACGGCAGCGCAATGCATGCGCCGCACACAAACAACACAGGGTCACAACCAAACACCACACACACCAGCACCACCCAGAACGCACATGTCACGTGACAGCCCTGCCACAGTCATGTCCCCAACCGGCAATTCACTGTTGCCAACCTGACGTCACACAACTGACCCGAATATGTCAGTGACGTCACGCCACATTAGGACACACCCCTGTGTGCAAAACACGGCGAAGCACACAGCGGAGGCAACATCACCCAGCAGAATATGGACCCCGTCGGGAAAAGGTACGCCAGTACCACACAGAAACACCGGTGCCACCCTGCACCCAATAACAAGACATGCAATACGTAACATCAAAGATACCGGGGACAGACAACAGGTGGGACCAATTATAACACAAGGCCCAACGTACAGCGGAAACGCAGCCTGCTGCCCACACACGGGAGAGGAGACAGCACCGAATGACCTTCCATTCCCACTCTGAAACCACATCCCGACTAAACAAGCCGGAGAAAACAGTCATTGCACCAAACAAAGCCCAACACAGGCATGCAGAGGGAAGCGGCCACAGGGCAGATAGCGCAGAACACCAAAGAACATTCACAACGGAAAGAAGAAATGATAACACTCCCCCATGTGGTTCACATGCAAGTTATCTGGAAGGAGTCAGACACCACTGACCTTGACCATTCAGAGAAGCATGTGGGATGAGGGCCCGTGTCCTCCGCACAAGCCAACATAACACAAGTCCTGCCTCCCTACGACCATTACAGAATTCCCAGCAACATCGGAGGTTGCACTCTGCAGACTGCACAGACAGCCGGAGCACGCCACCACAGCGCCCTGCAGCAAAATGGCACTTGCACCACACCTACCCAACTACGCCGGACAGATCAAGCTGTACAAACATAACCTGATACAGATATTGGGATGTGACAATCTGGCCCTGCTGAACGTAAGTTACCGACTAACTTACCGCATCGCATTGTTCAGCTGCGTCATCCCCGTCTTCTACTGTCGGAGGTGTCCCTCCTACTATCCTGTGGAGTTATGTCTCTCCAACCCGGCATGTCCAAGGGCGGACCTGCTACAACTATTCCACCCCCTGGACGCCCACGACAGGGCCTGTTCAGCCTATGGGGGCATGGCGTATGTGGCGACTATCGGACCCACACTGCAATGGGACCACTGTGCCTCCACACGACGGATAATGGATTACAGTTACATCGAATGCCATCCAACATGTCCCATCATGCTCCTACAAGGGACAACTCACGACCAACACCTTGACAGCCACCATCCGCTACATTGGCTGGCAACCATGTCCACCACCAATGCCATGGAAGCCCTGCTGGAAGGTATTGCATTCCTGACAACCTGTCAATTCGTCGGGCCCCGTCGCCAGACCCCCAATTGAGCAATGATGTCCCACACCGTACCCATGCTTGGCTTACGCACGGACTAGGCAGTCACCAGTACAACTACTACACCATGCAACCTGCAACTGACACCACAACAACAACTACACTGCCATTACATCTGATACTATTTGGGAAATGCACCCTGTACCTCATCACATCCAGGAACCCTGCATGAACAGGGGGAGGCAGAGGCATGGGATTTGTGTATGGCAACCACATGGACAGAACTGCACGTACAACCATGCCATGATATGGATCCTGCGCCCATGAACATATGCACCGGTCAGTGGACAGCAATCGTCCTGCTGTAGTATGTGAGAGCTGTCACCACACCTCCCACTGAACGTCCGAGCCAGGACCTTTGCATGGACACCAAGTGCATCCACCAACAACATGAGCCCAGTGACTGTGACATGGCCAGTACCCACCACATCGCAACTACAAGTGGGACGCCTTTGCATGCACGTAAGCCCATGCCCTGATGTCACCTCCACGCACGTGTGTATGAGTAACCATAGCAGCAAACCTGTAACATGGAACTGAGATGCACTGTGCCCATGATGACAAGCGGACTGGTAGGCTAAATGTATACTGTCTGTGTCAGTCAGCAGCACCACAGCAATCAGCAAATGTACATTAGCACACCAACGGCTAAGCAGTTGTAACTCTGAAGCCCACATCCCACAGTCAACAACTAAACACTGTACCCCTACACCCTATGCTATGTGTAATCATGCTGAGTATATCCTCCACATGCACTTCGCTGCCAGTAGTGTTCACTATACTGCATCACAGAGGACATTAGTCCCAATACATGGCTTGAAGCAACAATGTGTCTCTGCTGATTCATTTCACAAGTACGAATGAGAGAGGATGAGTGTGTGTGAAGTACACGGCAGTCGTGAGATGACCATGTAGTCCACTGTCATTGGATGTCAACGCAAATGAGTAGCAAAACTGTGGAAGACACACATGTGTCATGTGAAGCGGGAGTTACGCATGGCTCAGGTGGGTTGGTGTGACGGGTAGGTGCGCACATGCAATCTTGAAACACGCTGTGTTGGTAGGACTCAGGACCAGTACATTGGCGCACTGCTGGGAATCTGTAAAGACCACCTGTCTGGTGACGAATGTGAACTCGTGTGTGCACAACAGGCGGGCACACGAACAATGCCGCATCAAGTGTAGACGTCAGCCCACCCTCCGTGGACATGCCGGATACTGCTGCGCGTCCGCCAGGCCCTTGCCAAGGCACTCACATCCCCTGTCGACCTGGTGTTTCCCCAACATTGTCCACTTGCACAGGCAATCCAGGGCACGGGATGGCAGTTGAGCATGGTGGGTGAGAGGTCATGGCGCGCCCATCCTTGTCACACCACGCAGGCAACACATCCACAATGTGTAGTATGGCACAAGTCAAATGGAAGTAGTGGGGGGACGCACACATCACAAGCAGCAGTGACGTCACGGAAGGTGGCTCGCACCATCCCACCCATTGACAATACACCCACACACGTTACATGCCATTGCAACAGAGAAGCCAGCGCGTGCACAAGCAGCTCCAAGCTCGCTCCAGAGAGGCCAAAGAGTGAATGTGTGGGGCCATGAGCTCCAGTTGAACGCGGACTGGCCCGCTAGGGCAGCTACAGCCTCTGTGTGTTGCAGGTGGTGTATCCGGACTGCGGAGCCTGTCATGCATTGTCAATGTTGCCCGGGTCCCGAGTCGGGGCACCACGCATGTGGACGGCGTCACGCCACTAATTATACCGTGAGACAGACCACATGTACAAATGGACCCACACATACACTCCTTGGCCTCTCTGGGGCGAGCTTGGAGCTGCTTGTGCATGCGCTAGCTTCTCATGTGCAAATGCATATTGGTGTGAGCGAGGGGAGGCCATGAGGACAGTGTAAAAGATAACTGTTTGACTTCCAGTCAGTTTAAGGAATGCCCCTGATGTGGTCGGAAAAAGACATGTCTCGTGTGTATTGCAACTAGTAGATAAGCCGATGACCTACCCATGTCTTGCATGTAGCCCCGCACCTAGCCCCGCACACCCGACACAGCGTAATGAGTACCAGCACCACATACTTCCCATTCGAAGCACTGACTGGGGGTGACAACCATTGGACAGTCTTGTGTAGTCCACCCACGCGTACATGTGGTCCCCCCATGAACCATGTCACCTGCGGCAAAGTGATGTCATGGGCAATGACGGAAGTGAGCAGAGCTGTCTGCCCCACGCACAGACGGTGCATCAGCACAACAGACCCAGCACTGAGTGCAGCAGGGGTCACATGTGCAGGGGCAGTTGTGCCTGGTGTGAATGCACATGCACATAGACAGCACATCGAGC
This sequence comes from Calotriton arnoldi, assembly GCA_963921515.1. Classification (NCBI taxonomy): domain Eukaryota; kingdom Metazoa; phylum Chordata; class Amphibia; order Caudata; family Salamandridae; genus Calotriton; species Calotriton arnoldi. Next base: position 626,302 of record CAWUFW010010378.1, on the reverse strand, counting down.
AATGTGTAGCCTGCCCACATCTACTGTCCATTGTCAGGCTGACCTAGAAAAAGATCACAAGGCAACACATCTGTGTGGGTGTACCCACTGTGACCAACACTGCGCAACCATCAGCGTACTCGCCCTGTGCATGGCCCACCCCGCAACGAAGGTCACATTCAGTGCCACTATCCCTCACACACATCCCTATCACGAGTCATGGTGTGTCCAATCGACAGTGCAGAGTAAGCGCTCATCCGGGGGTCCTGAACAGGAGACACATGTAACCCACTAGGCAGTCTGTGTCGGCACCGACTGGCATTGTGCAGTCAATGTGCAGGCCAGGCCTGCTGGGACTGAGAAGGGCAGCATGGCCCCAGCCTGACTTCCACACGACCGACAGGTGCACTGAGACCTGCATTGCCAATTGTCTGTGTCACTGGATGTCTGACATGAAGTTGCCATGTACAACCACTCGGGTGGGACAGACAGGTCAAAGCGCCCGAGAGCTCACATACCCATGCCACCTGCGGCCAGCATGGTGTGCAGTGCATGTCTGTACACCACAGGCTCTGACTCATAGTGCTGAGGAGCAACGACATGTGTGTCCCCCACATGCACACCCACACCCACTGCAGTTGTCTCTCACACACAACTTTCGCAAGGAATAGCCATGTGCAGTGTGCGTGGAGCACGGAATCCAGGTTCTCCGGCTCCTCGCTGGTGAGTGGACCTGGACATGTCCTCAGCGTCATCCACGTGTAGGTGTAGTGGTGGCAGCAGCAGCTGTCGTCGAGGGGTGCCAGGCTGCAGTGCCAGGTAGCTGTGGTCATGCCTGTCCCACTCACACACACATATTACCCCCTGGGGCCGTCGCAGTGGGTACAAGCTGCTGCGATTCGTGTACCATGTCTGGCAGCTGCAATTGCAGACGTTGGCCTGCTCCCAGCTGGCCCGGGACGCTTACCTCCACAGTGGAACACGCAGGGTGCAACCGCGAGGGTCATTGGAGTTGGCCGTAAGGGCCTGGCCCATGCCGGGTACAGTCCGCTGATGCCATGTGCACCACACAGTATAATGTGCGCAATGCATCTGCAGGTGTGGCCATGATTTGCGTGTGGGTGCAGGACCACAATGGACAGGGCCACAACATGCCGTGTGCATAGGCAGGGACGGCCAGTGCTCAGCCTCCACATGTTTGTAGGAACATCATCATGTACACATTGGCATGGGAGCATGGGATATGCATATACACACATGCCATCTTTCACTATGTACATCTGCCACTTGGCACGTGCAATGTTACGTGTCACTTGTGATGTGTAGTTGCAGGCACACAGCCGTGTCGGCATGGGGCTGTCAATGTGTACACCTGTCAATGTTTCAGGAGGTGTGATCCGTACAGTGCTGTACTTAGGGTGCAGTAGGGACATCAATGACTGTCTCATATCCCCTCGTGCCACCGGTCCCACTTGTTTTGGCCGCTCAGCCTGTGTCCATAGCGTTGTTGGTGTGTGCCCTACACACCCAGCCTCGGAAGCAGTGTGATGCACAGCAGCTAGTTATGTTGCCGTGGTGTTGCAGCTTACCGATTATGCAGTCTGTTGCCTTCAGCATGCCGTACTAGTTGTTAATGCCTGACTCCCCATGTGCATGCTCATGGCAATGGTGTGTGTCACTGCCCATTGCTATTGGTAGGGGACCTGTGTAAGTGTATTGTGGCTGTGCTGTCCCTACTCGTCAGCCGTTCTGTCATTCAATTGCCTGCTCAGTCATTTATGTTCTGTGTATGTGAATATGCCATGTGGCGTGTTGCTTTGACATGTGTTCACTTCCATCTTTCCTAGGCGGAGACCAAACATTCATCGCCCCTACCAATTGCTGTCAGACATGGTGGATGTTGAGGTCATCCGCAAATATCGTCTGGACCGACCCACCCTGCATCGTCTATGTGTCTTGTTGGAACCCCACCTCCGTCCTCGCAGGGTGTATCCAACAGCATTCACCCCCACGGCTAAGGTGATGGCTGCACTGCATTTCTTCGCCACTGGGTCATTCCAGCACACAGTGGGCAGTGGAGGTGGGATGTCCCAACCCATGTTCAGCATGGTGCTCAGGGATGTACTGTCAGCCATGATGCTGTACAGGAACAGATACATCCGCTTCCCCAGGGCTCGTGAATTGGCGGCAGTGAAGGGTGCATTCTATGCTCTTGGACGAATCCCCCACGTCGTTGGTGCAATAGACTGCACCCATGTTGGCCTTGTTGCACCACAGGCCACCGAGCACCTCTACCGCAACCGGAAGCACACGCACTCCCTGAATGTGCAAGTGGTGTGCCTTGCGGACATGGTGATCACACACGTGTGTGCGAAATTCCCAGGATCGGCCCATGACGCGCACATCATGCGCAACAGCATCCTACCACGTCTGATGACCAATCTGCAACCGGACCGTGGCTGGATTGTTGGTGAGTATGTGGAGTAGTGTAGCGTGCTGGCTGTGCGATGCTGTCTTGTGTCCAGTTGGAATTGCAACGGTTCTCTGTGTCCCTCACACCCAGGTGACTCTGCTTACCCGAATGGAGCCTGGCTGCTCAGCCCATTACGACGTCCTGGGAGCCCAGCAGATGTACGCTACAATGAGGCACATGGGAGGACCAGACGTGTGGTTGAGCGGACCTTTGGCCTCCTCAAGTCCAGGTTCAGATGCCTGGACCGCACCGGGGGCGCACTGGCATACTCCCCACAGAAGGTGTGCCAGATAATTGTGGCTTGCTGCATGCTGCACAATCTGGCGATCCGCAAGCAGATCCCCCTAATTGTGGATGACGGAGATCAACCAGGGCCCCAGCCTGCAGACCTGGACAGCTCCAGTGAAGAGGACAGTGGAGAGGATGAAGCTGTGAATGTGCGTCAGCAGCTCATCGCCCGCTACTTCACTTGACGGTGAGTGACCATGTACGACGGCTGATGTAGCTGTAGTTGTGCAGGTGTATGTGTGCTCTGTTACGGGGGCCTTTTGTTCACTGAGTGCTGTGTGTCAATGGTCCATGTCCAGGTTGGTATGCCACTGACAGTGGCTGTAGCATTGTGCCCTGTTGCTCTGTGAGATGTGTGTGCATTGCTTGTAGTTGGTGACAAGTACTGTGTGATGAGTGTGTGACACACTCATTGAATGTACTCTTGTTCTGTTTCACACCCCTAGGTCCCTGCAGCCTCTCCTGTCCCATCGACATGCCACACAGCAGATGCATTTCTGCTCATGGTGGCGATTGCACATCGTGGAATAAACCCAGGACACATTAAGCCGATTGTGAACAAGGTGTATTTATTAACAGCGGTGACATGTGATTGTGTGCAAGGTGATGACAAATGTGGTGCATGCTATGACAATGCCTTGACGGTCATGGCTGCGTGATGGTCAAGGTGTACCCATGGAGTTCTATGTCCACAGTCCAACAGACACATGCCATTCACATGGCAGTGTGGGGTAGGATCGTATTCCATGTCAATGCAGTAGGTGGTCAAGGTGGCTGGCTGACTCACTGGCGTTTGGTGCGGGCGAAGTCCTCTCTGGACACCTGTTTCCACTTCGGACGGCCCCTTCCACGTTTGGGTGGGGGGGGTGTTGATGTTCCGCTGGTGGTGGCTGAGGAGTGCTCACTCGCTGTGGACGCAGGGGAACGCGAGGCTGCACGAGCCTGCGCCACAGCAGGTGGTGGCGGAGGTGGTGTTGCTGGCCTTGCTTGTGCCCTCCCCCCCACCACCAGCTGGCCCATGAGTGCCGCGATTTGGGCCATATGGGCGTCCATGGACCTCAACACCGCAAGGACCTCCCGCGTGTCGCTTGCCGACCTGGCCCATTCGCCTTGGGCCTCTTCATAGGCCCCAAGGACTCTGTCGATTGGCGGCAGGGCTTGGCTCCCAGGCACAGTTGGCGTTGGCCTGACCCTGCTCCTCCTACCAGTACTGCTGCCACCGACCTGCCCACTGGCCACATTGCTCACCACAGTCCTCGCTCTGGCTCCCAGGTTGGAGCCCGACGGCCGTGCCGACCCTTGCACAGGTGCTGTGGCGAGGGATGGCGTGGTGGTGGTGGTGGTTGCGGCGGTGGTGGTGGCTGCAACGGCCGTGGCAGCAGGGGTATGTGACTGGTCAGCAGCCCTGGGTGATGGGTTGGTAGGCAGGAGGGGCCCTGGGGAGCGGTTGTGCCCTGCCACTCCAGATGGGCCTGCTGGGTGGTCCGCGTCCGGAGAGGTGTCCAGCTCCTCTACATCCGTGAGTCCGGGTCGGGGGCTTGCGGACTGGCTGTGCTGGCTGCTGTCACCCTCTCCAGCATCCAGCAGTTCGGCACCTGTGGGGAGGATGAAATGGGTCATTGTGTTGCACCTAGCAAAGTATGTATTGGTTGTCTGACATTCACAGTTCGTGCACTGTCGTGCACAGGTTTCCCAGTGGCGTGTGTGGATGTACGATGTGTGTATGCGTGGGCTAGGCAATGGGTCTGTGTGATGTGGACATGTGGCATGGGACGGATTAGCAATGCCGATGGGTGTGTGTTGCTATGCTCCTACATTTTGTGGCTCGTGTGTATGCGTGCTCCAGGGCCATCGGCGATGTTGGGTTGAACGATGGTTTAGGGGGAGGGATGGTACGCTTAGGTACGCTGATGCCAGAAGGGGGTACAGCCCCCTACACGCTCTTGGGTTGTGATATGCTTTTGGGGTACATGCTGTGGGTGATGGGTGCAGAACGTGACATGTGTTCTGGCAACGTGACAGTGCATGGACAAAGGTGTGTGTCTGTCTCACATGGCCGGAATATCTGCTGACTGTTATCATTCATGGACATCACATTGGTAGCAATGTTGTGAGTTCGTGCTTGTTGTGTGCCACACGTCGTGTTGAAGATGGGCCAATTCCTTTGTGTGCGCGCTGCCCTGGTACATGTGCATCAGTGCTGTGCTCTTGGGGTGTTGACTATGTTATGTGTGTCGTTATTCGCAGTGTGACGTGCGCTTCGGTCACTGCAGGCACTTGTTTTGTCATGGGCAGGTATCTGTGCATGTCTACTGGATGTGGGCCAGCTGTTCGGATGTCATACCTATCATGACATTGTGGCTGTGAGATGAGATGGATGATATGTTGAATGTGCATTGTGTGCCTGTGTGTTTCATGGGTCCGGTTGTCTTTGTGTGCAATATTGTGGTTCCAAGCTGTTACTTCTAGTACGGTCTGTCTTACGTGGGCGTTGTTGTACGATGTGTGGGTGACAGGCAGTGAGGACTACATGGACAGGACTTCGATGGTGTTGCTGATGTGTGTGATGGGTGGCACAGTACCTGCCGTGTGGGTCTGTGCTCCAGTGGGACTTGTACATGCAGACGTGGCTCCTTAGGTGTTGCTGTATCTGTGATAGGTCATGTGGGGTTTGACTCTGTCGAACATGTCCGTGTGCACATTGGTCTCATGATTGTGACTGGGAGCAGTGCTGCGTGTTCCTCTGCTACGTGTCATGTCCCATGTGTCAGTCGTAGTACAGTCCTCATGCCTACAGACGCCCCGCCCTGTACAGTTTCCCACCTACAGGTTGTTTCTGAGTGCGCAATGCAATGGATGCCACATGGTACTGGGAGGGAGGGGTGCTTCACCTTGCTGGTCTGTGGTAGTGGGGGCCTGGTGGGTGTTTGACTTCAGCTGTCCCCCTCCGACTCACTGTCTTTGTGTTCCGGCTACTTACCTGTTCATTGTCGGTCAGTGCAGCTATGGCGGTCACATGGATGTGGGTGTGGGGAGTGCTCATTCTGGCGCATCTGGAGTACAAGGGGACCTGGTGGTAGTTGCGGTGCTGGCTCACTGTACACATGCCCCCATGGTTTTGTTGGTTGGTAGCTTTGGGCTGAGTGTGTATCAGTGTCTGTTGCATGTGTGGGTGATGTCTTGTGTATTGTGTGCTGGACATGGGGGTGTTTGTCCCTGGGAGCTATGGCATGGTGGTGGTGCATGTGAGTACATAGCGGTGTGCTGGTATACGTTTGTTTGTACTTACCAGCCTCCACTCCCCCTGGTAATCCGGTGAGGATCTCCGGATGTATGATCACTCGCACCTTCTCCTCCCACGCCTTGAAGGTCTTGAAAAGCGCGGGATTCCCTCCGCCAGTCCTGGCAGCCAGCTCTCGATTTTTGCTCTCCTTCTTCTTGACCACGCTTTTGAGGTCGTTCCACCTTTTGTTAATTTCTCCTCTGTTGCGTGGAACGTTCCCGACTGCATTGACCTGGTCTACGATCCTGCTCCACATCCGGTTTCGGGTGGATAGTGGTGTCTGTTGGACCTGGTTGCCATAGATTTGTGGGTGCACCTTGACGATCTCGTCGACCATGACCGTCAGCTCAGTGGAGGTGAACTTGGGCATTCTGTGTGATGCCATGGTGTGTGTTTTGGTGTTTGTGGTGCTGGTGCGGTGTGTGGTGTGTGATGTGCAGGGGGTTTGTGGGTCAGGTGTTTGGTGGTGGTGGTGATGGGTGTGATAGGTGCGTGTCTGTGGTGTGCTGCTGTCCTTTCTGTCTCGCTGTGTTGTGTGCTTTCGTCCTCAGTTTGTAATGTTGCAGGGGGTTGTGGTCTGTGGAGGGGCTGGTTTTGTACTTACCTATGTGGGTGTGTCATGGTGGTCTGTTGTTTTCAGGTGTGTTGTGGCTGGTGTTCTGGGATTTGTAGTTGATTTGTATGTCCAGGGGGGGGTGTTTCAGGGATGTGTACTGTGTTTGGGTTTTTGTGCGTGGGTTGCTGTGTGGACTTGTTAGCCATGTTGTGTGTGTTTGTTTTCGTCAGCGGATGGTTTCTGTGCATGGAGGTGGCCGCCAGGGCTTCCGCCGTGTCCATTTTCGTCACTGTTGTTTGCGCTGGCGGGCGGTGTATTTGTGGATTTTCCGCGCTCATGTCGGTACGATCCTAATTTCACGGGCGGTGTCTCGGTCGTCAGGGCGGGCGGTTTTGGCTTTTCGTGCGTCTTTCCGTCCGTGGCGGGCGGATGGACTTGGACTCGGACATGGGCGGGCGGTTTTTTCTGTTTATTTTCCGCATCCGGCGGTTTTCGGTTCGCGCCATCGTAATTGCTCGGTCGGTATTCAGGGGGTGTAGGCGGGCGGATTTTAGCCACTGTGGTTGATGGCGGATTTTTATCCGCCCGACATCGTAATGGACACCTATGTTTGTTTGGCTTTCGCTGTTAAGTTGAGATTCAAAGTACAGATAGTATTTTGTTTTTAGTCTGTTTGAAGATGAGAGTGCCATTTAATTTGATGGGAGATGCGAATAGTGTGGCTTTGATGTGACTATTCTTTGTACTAAAAGTAAGTGGTTTCGATTATAATTAACACTGCAACAGGCTGCACCAGTCCTTTTTGTCTGGTTACCAGGTGGATGTTAAGTGGATTTTGTAAACATGCAGCGTGTTTACTACCTACATATGCATGAACGCCTGTTTGCAAGGTGTCTAAGAGGTCTTGCGGTTGTTGGTATTAAAAGTAAGTAGGATTGGTAACAAAGCATTGTCGGATAGTACATGTCATGATAATTTTAGGAGAGTTTAATTCACCCGCATAAACTTCAAAGGTAGTATAGTTTAGGAATTGGTGACCACTAAGGGGCCGATTCCGATCTCGGTCAAAAGCTCTCCGAACGGGATCCGGCCGGAAAAAGTACGAGCCGTACGCGTTTTTTCCGACCGACTCGTACAGCTGTCCGACCAAGCGAGTACGATGCGAATGTACGCGTGTGTTCCGACCGAACCGTTTCCGGATTCGAACCGCTCTGACCGACTCGTACGGAAACGATTCGCACCACGCAATGGAGACGTTATCCGACCGAGCAAGTACGATGTACGCGTCGGACAGCCGGATCGAGTGGGAGCGTCCGGCTCAAAAAAGCTCCAAGAGCCGGACTTGGGGGGTCCGTGCCGGACCCCCCTTCACCCGTAGCCTTACGAGTCGAACACAGGGGGACCCAAGGGTCCCCCCTAAACATGCATGTACGGTGCGCGTTGCACCGACGCGTACACACTGTAGGGGGCGCACTTGTTCGCGAGGTACCCATTCAGTCAAAGGGAGCCCATGTACGCGTCGTACGCCCGGCTCCCATTGACTTCAATGGGAGTCCGACCGAATCGAGTCCGGCAGCATGCAGCCGCATCGTACTCACTCGGTCGGACTGCAGGAGTCCGGCTCGGTCGGAAATCTCTCCGGATCCGGATCGGTCGGAGAGTTTTCCGACCCAGATCGGAATCGGCCCCTAAGGGGTCGATTACGATGGCGGTCGGTGTCAGTACTGCGGTGCCGACGGTGCGGAAAAATGCCTTTTACCGCCCGCCAGCAGCGGTCCTCATGGCCGCCATATTATGAAGGGCAAATATGCCCCATTTCCCGACCTCCGCGGTGCAACGCCGACCGCCATGAAATTGCGCCCGCCACCGCGCCGGTGGGAGCCAATGGAGACTCACCGCCGTGCGGAATGACGTCCCGTCCGCTCAACAAATTAGGATGCGCCAAACAACCCGTCGAACCGCAGGGGAGAAACCGCCCTTCCAGACACGGCGGAATCTCGACAGCGGAGCGTGAAACGAGACTTCCGGAGCCCTCCACCCGGAGCCGAACGCCATGGATCCAGCACTACACGTCCTCCCGGTGCTGTACGTGATACATCACCAGGCCAACATCGCCCGCCGCGGACGCCGCCGCAGGTACGTAAAAAAAACACAATACAACACAAAACAGAACACAAATTCCACGGGCTGAAACAGGGCACCTGGCCACACCAGACACACTGGTGTGGACAGGAACACATCCATCAGTGTACCCACACATGTCTCAGCTGGCACCAATTCACACCCTGCATCAAGCCCACCAAAGTACCGCGAACATAATGTAATGTGTTGCTGACGACACCGCAGCGGTGAGTATGCGGGAAATCCATCGCACAAAGCAGAATGCATGTACAGCAACGGACAGGCCAGAAAGACCACAGGCCACCACCACCACCCACCACCCACAGCTCCGCCGCACACAGCAAGAAACATGCCAATCCCCCCCTGTGCACCCCCATGTCCAACACCAAGCGAGCTAAATCCACACCCAGCAGCACACAACTAACACCTAGGGAGACAGACACAGCAGCATTGGGTGTAGATTAACACACAGCACAGAGGCACAGGCCCAGGGCACACACACACACACCACAACACCACATACATGGCAAGAAAGCAGAATACAAGCACAAAATGAACATACACACAAGGAACATACAGACTACTGGACACACACCCTGCCAACTCACACAGACATACCCCACACCGACACACAGCCACATACACAGACTACATGCCACCAGCAATGGAGCACAACATAGAGGAAAGCAAAAATGATGTGCACACAAATGGGAGGGCAAGGAGACAACCAACAACCAGGTGAACAGACACATGCAGGACAAGGAACCCAGAACAACATCCACACCCCATCCAAGCACATGGCTGGCACAGTGAGTGAAGTCAAACAACAGTCACCTCAGTGCAACAACTCAGGGAGACAGCAAGGTAACCCATGTATAGGGACAGGGATGAAAGGAAGGACCTCAAGTCAAACAGTGAACAGCAAGTACACATGAGTATCACACAGGGCACATTGGCACACTCAATGACTGTCAAACACAAGTAGGAGTCCCCAAACATACCCCCTCATATCTGCAGCACACAACCCCAATGCCAGACACACAGAAGGGCCTACATAATGTCCAGACAAGATACAGACAAACAATCAAACCCCCTGGGGGCATCCACAAACATCACACACACACAGGGATTTCAGTACCAACGTCTGCACCAAAACAAAAATGGCAAACACAATTCAAAACAGAAACACATACAGAACCACAAAAATAACACACAGCACCTGTGCAGCCAAACTAGGGGAAGGCAATGGGAGCACACACACAACAGGAGTGCACCACCTCATCAGTCAGGAAAAATGCATAGGCTACATACCACAACACAGACAAGAAGTGCACCATCACAGAACAACACAGACACATCAAACACACAACAGATGCACAACACCACAAAGCACATAGCAAACACAGCAGTACATCAGGGGATGTACACTAGGACAGCACAAGGCAACATACACCCACAGCACTGAATGCACAACAAGCAGTGTGTGCACACAAACACACAACAGTCCCACACAGCCATGAGTCACACGCCAGTAACACACACATCAACACACACGACAAAGCCACAACCAACACACCGTACAACCCTTGACCACCCAAATGCACACCATGTAAGTAACCGTTGTGACTAGGATGACTGCCCATCACAACATGACTACACATCTACACTGCTAGGCATACATGAAAGCAAGAACGCACATACATGTTGAGCCTGGTCAGCCTGCCTGCAATCCCGTGTATATGACCCCTCTATGTGTTTGCAGTGCCCACATACCAGGATGCAGTAAAACATAGCCAACAGCAACAAGGAAGGAACATGAGTCTGGTATGTCCCCGAAAACAACATCAATTACCCCACAAGTATCCGAGTCATGAAGAACTGAAGTCCCCGTCACCCCTGTGAAATAAATGATAAGTCAAACAAGCCAGTGGCACAGTTGAAGTGGCACACAGAGCATGTGGCCCAGTAAATGTGAGACATACAGGAAAAGCCTTATTCAGTAAGGACAATGACACAACTGACAACATGAGCAACTGTTTTTATTCACAAATAGCACTGATAGGCAACAATATCAGACAGGACCAAGGCACAAGATGCAGAGCCTGAACATGAGAAGCTGCACAGGCAGGGGGCAAACTGCAAGGCCAGTGGCCAGTCCAAGGTGCTGACAGAGACAATGAGAAGCTGCACAGGCAGGGGGCAAACTGCAAGGCCAGTGGCCAGTCCAAGGTGCTGACAGAGTCAATGAGAAGCTGCACAGGCAGGGGGCAAACTGCAAGGCCAGTGGCCAGTCCAAGGTGCTGACAGAGACAATGAGAAGCTGCACAGGCAGGGGGCAAACTGCAAGGCCAGTGGCCAGTCCAAGGTGCTGACAGAGTCAATGAGAAGCTGCACAGGCAGGGGGCAAACTGCAAGGCCAGTGGCCAGTCCAAGGTGCTGACAGAGACAATGAGAAGCTGCACAGGCAGGGGGCAAACTGCAAGGCCAGTGGCCAGTCCAAGGTGCTGACAGAGTCAATGAGAAGCTGCACAGGGAATGTGTGTCACCAAACTCCGCCATGGTCAGCAACACAGTCTGGTGTGTCACGATGGGCAGCACAGGTACCGGTGTGGGAGAGACAGGTCTGTGACATTGATCAACATTCAGACCTGGCTGTCAGTCTGACTGGGAGCTGACTGTGTGTCGGGCACAGTTGGACCACTTGACTGGGGAGTGAGACGCCCAGCTGAGGAAGAGCTATCAGTGGCCTTGGACGCTGGAGGGCTGCTTGGACCAGGTGGTGTAGTGGCACGTGGAGGTGGACTCAGGCCGACGTGGGACACAGTGTGGGAGGGAGACAGTGGAGGGGTGCCTTTCCACTTCTTGGGGATTCTAAATGGCTTGCCTGTCTTGGTATCAATGGGAAGTGGTGTGGACACAAACGGCACACTCATCACCAAGGCTGCCGCAGGTGCACACGCTGGACCTCCCTTTGGGGATGTGCTGGATCCAGAAGGACGCTTAGCCTGGCATTGCCTCTGCCCCTCCATCCCCTCTTTACCCTGTGTGCCCCCTACAGTGCCCTCCTGTCCCTGCTTCACTGGACTTGGAATGGGAGTAGAGGTAGTTGGTGAAACAGCCTTGGATACCTTACTATGTGTAGCCTTGCCAGGCCCCACCTTCACAGTGGGCATGGAGAGTGTCTGCATGCCTTTGCGAGACGTTTTTGGGACCACAGAGTCTGTGGCCGGGGATTGCTCTGAGGCTTGTGACCCTGAGTACTTCCTCCTTGAATCATGTGCCTTTGCAACGCCTGACGGGCTCTTCCCTTTGCGCTCTGGGGTTGTTTTTCTCTTTGTAGGGGAAGGTGTCTGTGACCTTGACCGCTTGGGCTGCTGCTGCTGTGTGCTACGTGTGCAGTATCGTGACGTTGAGGTGTGTGAAGCGTGGTCACCGTCGTCAGACGTCGCCACTGGCATGGGGGTGGACAAAGGGACTGGAATTGGACTACGAGATTGAGCCAGTTGAAGTGCAGCCGCCATTGTGGAGGACATTGTCTGGACAGTGCGGTGCAGCCCACCCACGTCTGAATGGATGCCCTCCATGAAAGCTAACACCTGTGCCAATTTGCGGTCGTGGTCTGACAATGCATTGAGGAGCCCTGTCTGCCCCACACACAGCTGGCGCATAAGGTCCACACACTCTGCACTGATGGCAGCAGGGGGCACAGGGGCAGGGGCAGCGGTGCCTGGAATGAAGGACACTCTTCCCCTCTTTGTGGTGCGAACACGGGCAGCAACAGAGGAAGTGGCTGGGAGGGTGGGCACTGCACGCTGTGTGCTGGAAGATGTAGCAGACTCTCCGTTCCCTGTGTCCTCCAAGATGTCTGCACCACCGCCGTCATCAGATGATGTTGAACTTTGCGTCTCGGGCTGTGATTCCTCCAGCATACTCCTATCCCCCTCCGAGGCGCTGGTCACATCTGTGTCACTGGGATCCTGTGCAGCTGTTGTGCTTGTTTCACCACCACTGGTGTCCGTCCCCTGTCCCTCCGTGCCCACGGGAGATGCTGCATAACAGAGAGACATGTAGGGTCAGCAAAGTGACAGCAACAGGACAAACATATTCAAGCAAAGCAACACTGAGGATGACAAAGTCTACATGTTGCAGGCCACCCCGTGCAATCTCACCATGCAGACACACATCACTACCTCAAACAGTGCGTACAAACATCTAAACACGGCACAGCTGAGCCATGTGATGGGCAGACAGCACAACATCATGCATGTTGGGGCGTACAAACACTAACACCAATGGACCAGGCCTGCAGCACACCACCCACAATGCCATTGAAATTCCCAGGATTGGAAAAACATCAGTAAGTGCATGTATGTAATATCCGTGACTGCCACACCCAGCACAGGGGCCACTTACAACCCACTGCATCACAGTAACCACATCACGTACACCAGCGCAGGTACAGGCTTGGTACACATGCAGCCACTCACAGACAAAATCAACCTTCACAGAATACTCACCCCTAGCTTGCTGTTGATGCTCCTTCAAACGTGTGTCCAGCTCAGGCTGTGTCACAGCCAAGATGCGGCACATCAGTGGTGTCAAGCTGCGTCGTGACAACCTGCCACTGCGAGGGAGTATCCCCAGTGTCATCTCGGCAACGTTCTTTGCCAGTCGTGATATGTCGTCCCACCTCTTGTGGCAGTGGGTGCGCCGGCGGTTTGACACTCCCAGAGCCCGCACCTTGGTTGCAATGGACCTCCACACGGCCTTACGCTGGTGTACCTTGAGCTGCAGGTGTGGGAGACAAGAGGGGGAAAACATCAGTGACACACTCTCATGGTAAAACCTCTCTCTCTGAACAGTGGCATGACACAGACTCATCTCCACACGGCAGATATGGGTCATTGATGTACACTCATGCCAACCACACACGTATCACACTCTGTACAGTCAGTGATGTGTCCTTGTCACATTGGGCGTGGACAGTCCATGCCAGGTAGAATCACACAGAGATGGACAACGAGGACCCACACAAACAGTCACATGAACAATAACTGTCCAGAAACATGCATCACCAGATAGCTGTCACACCATATGGATGTGTACACAACACATGTCCATCCACCCTTCATGTCCATGCATTTAATGTGTGGGTTGCATACACCCCTTAACAACTAGGAAACAGCATGTCAGCCAGTGCATTACACAACCCCACACTCTCAGGCACATACACCATCTGATCGACTACATGTGTGCCCCCTTGCACTCACACCCCCACTGTTGGAGACTTACCACAACATTTGGGCCACCATATAGCCGTGGGTACTGTGTCAGCACCTCGTCCACCAGGACATCCAGCTCCTCGCTTGTAAATGGACTGGCACGGATCTTCTCCGTCCTAGCCATCACTGTGGACATGAGACGTCAGCGGCGGCAGTGGGCGGTGAGGGGTCCCAGGCAGCAGTCCCTGGAGGCAGCAGCAGGTGAGGGGTCTCAGGCAGCAGTCCCTGGAGGCAGCAGCAGGTGAGGGGTCCCAGGCAGCAGTCCCTGGAGGCAGCAGCAGGTGAGGGGTCCCAGGCAGCAGTCCCTGGAGGCAGCAGCAGGTGAGGGGTCCCAGGCAGCAGTCCCTGGAGGCAGCAGCAGGTGAGGGGTCCCAGGCAGCAGTCCCTGGAGGCAGCAGCAGGTGAGGGGTCCCAGGCAGCAGTCCCTGGAGGCAGCAGCAGGTGAGGGGTCTCAGGCAGCAGTCCCTGGAGGCAGCAGCAGGTGAGGGGTCCCAGGCAGCAGGCTCTGTGAGCAGTGGAAATGTGGTGCTCCCTTCCACACATATATAGGGCCCTGGACTCGTTTCAGTGGTCATAGTCTTCTGCCATTGGTGTTCCAGGTCAGCCTTCTTCAAAAGCATCCAATGACCGCCTCCGCGGGGGCGGAGCACGCCTACCGCGATTTTTGAATCTGCATCATGCCACCGCGATAGCGGTCCCCATTGGCTGCAAGGGCATGGTTCATGGCGGTGACACACCGCGGGGTCCTGGCCGGCGCTACCGCGGTGGTGCATCTTACAAATGCATCCTATCTCCGCATCCGCTGGGGCGGAGCACGCCTACCGCGATTTTTGAATCTGCATCATGCCACCGCGATAGCGGTCCCCATTGGCTGCAAGGGCATGGTTCATGGCGGTGACACACTGCGGGGTCCTGGCCGGCGCTACCGCGGTGGTGCATCTTACAAATGCATCCTATCTCCGCATCCGCTGGGGGCGGAGCACGCCTACCGCGATTTTTGAATCTGCATCATGCCACCGCGATAGCGGTCCCCATTGGCTGCAAGGGCATGGTTCATGGCGGTGACACACCGCGGGGTCCTGGCCGGCGCTACCGCGGTGGTGCATCTTACAAATGCATCCTATCTCCGCATCCACTGGGGGCGGAGCACGCCTACCGCGATTTTTGAATCTGCATCATGCCACCGCGATAGCGGTCCCCATTGGCTGCAAGGGCATGGTTCATGGCGGTGACACACCGTGGGGTCCTGGCCGGCGCTACCGCTGTTTGATTGCCATAGAGTGACATGGGTGACCGGGATGTGGCTGGTGGAGCATGACAAACGCCATCTGCAGCTATGTGGAGGGCCATCACTAACACCAATGTGTCATGTGCAGCACATGACACACTTGCGTCAGTGGTGGGCATCGACACAGGTACAAATGGTGGTTGGCATGCTCCGCCACCCAATTCACGGACAGTATGTGCGTCCGCTATGGGGAATATGCAGCACCACATCGTACACTCTGTGCGTCATTGTGTTTATGGGGCACGTTTAAGGCACCTACGGACAGTTCTTGTTGTGTGTGGATCAATGGTCATTACTGTACTACACACAGTGGATACGTACAGTGGCACATGGCACTGGATAACATTGATATGGTCTCCTGTCACAAATGTCAGCCACTGTGTAACGTCTCACACCAAATGGAACACTGTACTCCATTATGTTGATCAATATTTACACACAATGTCGTATCTGCCACCCATGCTGACCACTATCTCACACCTGAGCCCATGTGTTACACTGAAAACCCAGATGAACTCATTCATTCAGCATGACTGTCATCATTGGAAACAGATGTCACCCTGTTGTGTTATTGCTAAGACCAATTACATGCCGCATGTTATGTCTTTGTACACACTGGCAACTCCTGCAGTGTATGTCCACATGTACAGGGGGGCTCGACCTGCTAAAGGATGACGAGTACTTCAGCACCACACCTGGCATCCGTTGCATTATTATTGTTTGTCACTTGGGTAGACGGCCAGAGCAGATGTCTTTGCTACATGTCTGCCACCTGTAACCACAGGGACCTATGTGGTAGTGTCAGGTCTGTGCTCATGTTGTTTGGACTGTTGTATGTGAATCAGTGACATGTACATTTCAACAATGGTGCTTAGCTACACTATGTTTTTGAGTGTTGTGCTGTGTTCCGGTGCTACTCACCTGCCACCAGTGCATGTCCATTGTTCACATCAGGAATGTTGCGTTGGCAGATGGACTGCATGCACGGTTGTGGATTGTGCTAACTGTATGGAATATAGTATGCGACATTTGTCCACAGGCTATGGGTGTCCAGTTTTGCCCGTGCAATGTGTGTGCACTGATTAGCGGGAATTGTCTGCAATGTTGGATGGTCAGCACAAGTGGCACACGTGTGCAGTGTGTTGCCACCAACACTAGTGTATGTGCATGCTATGGGGTGCTAGCCATCCTTGCTCACCATCTATTCCAGCACTGTGTGGGTGGATCACATCTGCTGGTGTATCAGGATGGTGTGGGCACCCAAGACAGGTGAGATGTACCTTGACTGTTGTGCCTGTGACACTCATCCAACTCCGACATTTGGTCAATGTGAGGTACCAGTGTCCCACTACTCATGCACAGCCAGCATGTTTGTTAGATGTGGGATGTTGATTGTATGCTGTGTTGGGCCTGACAGCCTGTGTGGAATGAGGGTCAGGATGCATGTCCTTTGGGACATGTGGTGTAAAATTACATCCACTGGTGTCAGGTGTCTGAGCCAGTAGTCCATATGTCATGCATACAGTATGTTCATGCGTGGACTTGTTGGCATACTGGCTTGGCATTGTCCATGTAGTGTTGTATGTATGTGTTGTGGCACTGTTGTGTCTTGAAACAGCTGGATGTGTATCACCATGGTATGTGTTGTGGTGCACATGTGTCCTTGGGCAGTCCCTCCTTGATGCTGCATGTAAATGTCCAAAATGGGGGAAGATTAAGGGTGCATACAGGCCCTGCTGATCACGTCCCTCATCTATTGTTAATGTGTGCCACATTGGCTATCTGTGTGCTTGTAGAGAGTATTGGGCAGTGGGGTAATGGTGGCCTGTTACAGTGGTACACATACTCTGCACAGGCGTGACATCATCTGTCACTGTCCGACTTTGTATTCAAGTCAGCAGCAGATATGGCCTGTGTACTGATGACATTGGCACATGTATGGGTTTGGGATGTGAATGTCATTGAATTTGAGTGTGTTCGAAGTGGCACTGAGTACAAAGACAATCCCAATGATCTATCCACATTGTGTTGTTGATGTGTCCCCTGCAATTATTGGCCAAGGAGGTGTGGCAGGTACAGCAGCAACGTGGAAGCCAGCAGTGTCTCTGCTTCACACATGTCCTGTGTCATGTACACCCAAGGCTGAGTCCACCTCAGCTCGATATGTGACTCTTGGCATTCACATAGACAGTGTTCGTATTGTGTCTACTGACTGTGCACATCCATGACAGTTGTACAATTAATCTGTCTCATGTTGGGACAACACTGAATTGCACTGTGTGCTTTCAGGGATGACAGTCAATGTTAGCGCCGTGACAGGACAGACTTTATGAATTTGTGCACATCCTAATTTATGTTGCTATGACGTGTCCCCTTTCATCTCACCTAGGAGGCGACCTAATGTGTTTCGTACCTTCACCCTGCTGGCTAACATGGAGGATACCGACATCATAAGGCGATTCCGTCTGGATCGGACAAACCTCCTGGAACTTTGTGCACTATTGGAGCCACACCTGCTTCCACGCAGGACATACCCAACAGCACTCACGCCAACGGCAAAGGTGATGGCATTCCTACATTTCGTGGCTACGGGATCCTTCCAGCAAACTGTGGGCATTGCAGGGGGGATGTCCCAACCAACATTCAGCATGGTGCTACGTGATGTCCTGTTGGCTATGATGCAACACAGGGACCAATTCATACATTTCCCCAGGCGGCATGAGTTGGCGGATGTGAAGGGCGAATTTTATGCACTTGGACACGTTCCTAATGTAGTTGGTGCAATAGATGGCACACATGTTTCCCTGATTCCACCCCAAGCACGGGAGCATATTTACCGAAATAGGAAACATTATCATTCCATCAATGTGCAGGTGGTGTGCCAGGCAGATATGGTCATCTCACACGTCTGTGCAAAGTTTCCAGGATCAGCCCACGATTCACACATAATGCGCAACAGCATTTTACCACAGCTGATGGCCAATCTGGCGCCGGAGCGGGCATGGATTGTGGGTGAGTACAAAGGGTCGAGTCGTGTGCTGTTTGTGTGCCATGCTGTCCTCGGACACATGTCAGACACTCAATCTGTATGTGTCTTTCACACTTAGGTGACTCTGCATATCCCAACGGACCTTGGTTGCTGAGTCCACTTCGCAATCCCAGGACACCAGCTGAAGTGCGCTACAACAATGCCCATGGGAGGACACGTCGGGTCATTGAGCGAACATTTGGACTCCTGAAATCGCGTTTTCGATGCCTCGACAAGACCGGAGGGGCTCTGCAGTACTCACCCATCAAGGTGTGTCAGATAGTGGTAGCATGCTGCATGCTACACAACCTGGCCGTGCGGAAGGGGATCCCCTTAATCCAGGATGATGATGACCAGCCACAGCCCCCACCTGCAAACACCCAAACGTCAAGTGA
Organism: Calotriton arnoldi; assembly: GCA_963921515.1. Classification (NCBI taxonomy): domain Eukaryota; kingdom Metazoa; phylum Chordata; class Amphibia; order Caudata; family Salamandridae; genus Calotriton; species Calotriton arnoldi. The sequence goes on along the minus strand of CAWUFW010010378.1, from coordinate 607,609 downwards.
CGAGGATAGTGGAGAGGAGGAAGGTGTTGGACAGCGTCAGCAGCTCATCAACAACTACTTCACTTGATGGTCAGTGGCAATGTCAATACTGGCTGTTGTCTGATGATGTTGTGCTTGGTGAATATGTGTATGTGAGTTTTGTGACTACAGCATGTTGCAGAGTCAGTGCTGGCTGCAGGTGTGTATGGCAAGGGATCTTTTGACACAGCTACTTGATGTCTATGTTGGTACAGTTGCTCCTTGTGACATGTGCAGATTGTCGTACCTTGATGTGCTGTGTTGTGTGATGGTTGTTAGTCCACCACCTGAGTAGCAACTGATGTTCTGTTGTGTTTTCCTAGGTCCCTTCAGCCTCTACTTGCCTGCGGAGTATCCCTGCTCCTGTGACATTGTAATCATGGGTGTGAGTTAACATACTGTGATGAACATGGAACAGTGACAACTACATTGGTGCGTTATTAGTGTTTATTTACAGTGGATACATGTGATGTAGATGTGGATATTGACAGATTTGTGAATGGTGAATAACAGATTTGTCAGTGATGGTAGATGAGACAATAGAGTATACACTAGATCAGTATGGCAACACAGTCCAACAGTCATTTGCCATTCCCACGCCATTGTGTGTGGGGACAGTCTGCAGGGTACACAGCAGGGTGAAGAGGGGTGCCATCATGGCTGGCTACTTGACTGGCTTTTGCCAGGTGCTTTGCCACGGGATGCTCCCAAGGATTTTTTCGGGCGGCCCCTTGCTCTTTTGGCAGGGGGGGGACACAGGTGCATGGCCAGTGGTGTCTGATGAGTCCCCATGCTCGCTGGACGCAGGGGAGGGTGGGGGTCTGTCATCCTGCGGCACAACGGAGGGAGCTGTAGGTGTTGGCGGTGCCGCATGCCTGTCCCTGAGGACCCCCACTAGCTGGCCCAGGAGGTCCCTGATTTGGCCCATGCAGGCCACGAGTTGGCCCATGCGGTTGTCAATTGAGCGCAGCATCTGTTGTTGCTCACGGGCATCCTGCTGAGCCTGCCTCAACTGTCCCTGGGCGTGTTCATAGGCCCCCACAACTCTGTGAATGTGTGCCAGTGATTCAGTGGCAGGGTCTTCTTCCCTTTGGGTCAGCCTTGTCCTCACACCTGGCCTGCTGTCACGGCCCTGTTGCCTCCCTCCTGTGGGCACCGGCCTACTCTCCCGTACCTCCGCAGTTGTTGTGGTCTGGTTGGCCTGTGGAGCAGGGTGAGTGTTGCAGGCAGCAGTGGTAGTGGTAGTGGTGGTGGAGGTGGTGGTGGTGGCACAGGTCGTTGCAGCAGGGCTCTGCGTTGATGTTGTTGCAGAGGGTGGTGGGGCTGTGGGGTCCTGGGACACATTACGCCCTGCCACACCAGATGGTCCGGGTTGGTCCTCCTCCTCATCATTATCCAGGGAGTCTGCATCCGAGGGGAGATGTTCGGGAGCTGGTGACTGGCTGTGCTGGTTGAGGTTGTCGTCCTCTGCAGTCAGTTGTTGGTCACCTGTGGGACAGGAAGTAGATGGTAATTGCCTTACACACCTCAGGGTTGCTGTGTTTGATGTCTCTTATTTACATGTTATGCTACACACAGTTGCCTTTTTCACACATTGTATGTCTGCACAGTGATGTGCCTCATGCCATGAAGTGGAGTTACATTCATCATTTCACAATGGTGTGACCTGTGATTGGTTAGCATGCCACACGTCTAGTATTGGTGATTTCAATGTGAGGTTGTCATCTGACAACTGGCATGACTACAAGTTGATGTTCAGCATCTTTGCTGATCACTCTGCCTGGCAGACATTACCTGTGTGCATGGACTAGCCATTGTCATCACATGCATACCGTTGACATGTCCTGTGCTTGTATTTCTTTATACAGCAGACCATGCTAGTTTGGTTTTCCCATGGTCCTTCATGATCAGCACCCATGTACGCTACAGAGGGAAGTCTGGGTGATGCATGTCAGAGGCCCGTTTGCTTGGACATATTTGTTGAGAGTCACAGTTCTGTTTCTGTCACAGTTACGTACGCTGAGCTGTCTGCATCCTGTCAATGGCTGTGCTTTACTTTTCTATTTTTGGGTGAAGTAGAGCCTCATGTTGTCATGTCTCCCAATGCTTGTGTTGAGTGATGGTGGTGTGCATGCACTGTCTGATTACCTGTGCAGTGTCACTTTGGTTTTTACTTATAGACACATGCTTCTGGGTGGGGTGCCCCAACCTGCTGAGGGGTGTGAGAGGGGGGCCTGTTGGGAGTTGTAGTGCTGCCTCCAGATACACATTCCCCATCCCTGTGAAGATGGCTACCTACCTGTTAGGTGGTGGGGGAGCGTTCAATGGCTGACACATGCTTCTGGGTGGGGTGCCCCAACCTGCTGAGGGGTGGGAGAGGGGGCCTGTTGGGAGTTGTAGTGCTGCCTCCAGATACACATTCCCCAACCCTGTGAAGATGGCTACCTACCTGTTAGGTGGTGGGGGAGCGTTCAATGGCTGACACATGCTTCTGGGTGGGGTGCTCCATCCTGCTGAGGGGTGGGAGAGGGGGCCTGTTGGGAGTTGTAGTGCTGCCTCCAGATACACATTCCCCATCCCTGTGAAGATGGCTACCTACCTGTTAGGTGGTGGGGGAGCGTTCAATGGCTGACACATGCTTCTGGGTGGGGTGCTCCATCCTGCTGAGGGGTGGGAGAGGGGGCCTGTTGGGAGTTGTAGTGCTGCCTCCAGATACACATTCCCCATCCCTGTGAAGATGGCTACCTACCTGTTAGGTGGTGGGGGAGCGTTCAATGGCTGACACATGCTTCTGGGTGGGGTGCTCCATCCTGCTGAGGGGTGGGAGAGGGGGGCCTGTTGGGAGTTGTAGTGCTGCCTCCAGATACACATTCCCCATCCCTGTGAAGATGGCTACCTACCTGTTAGGTGGTGGGGGAGCGTTCAATGGCTGACACATGCTTCTGGGTGGGGTGCTCCATCCTGCTGAGGGGTGGGAGAGGGGGCCTGTTGGGAGTTGTAGTGCTGCCTCCAGATACACATTCCCCATCCCTGTGAAGATGGCTACCTACCTGTTAGGTGGTGGGGGAGCGTTCAATGGCTGACACATGCTTCTGGGTGGGGTGCTCCATCCTGCTGAGGGGTGGGAGAGGGGGCCTGTTGGGAGTTGTAGTGCTGCCTCCAGATACACATTCCCCATCCCTGTGAAGATGGCTACCTACCTGTTAGGTGGTGTGGGAGCGTTCAATGGCTGACACATGCTTCTGGGTGGGGTGCTCCATCCTGCTGAGGGGTGGGAGAGGGGGCCTGTTGGGAGTTGTAGTGCTGCCTCCAGATACACATTCCCCATCCCTGTGAAGATGGCTACCTACCTGTTAGGTGGTGGGGGAGCGTTCAATGGCTGACACATGCTTCTGGGTGGGGTGCTCCATCCTGCTGAGGGGTGGGAGAGGGGGCCTGTTGGGAGTTGTAGTGCTGCCTCCAGATACACATTCCCCATCCCTGTGAAGATGGCTACCTACCTGTTAGGTGGTGGGGGAGCGTTCAATGGCTGACACATGCTTCTGGGTGGGGTGCTCCATCCTGCTGAGGGGTGGGAGAGGGGGCCTGTTGGGAGTTGTAGTGCTGCCTCCAGATACACATTCCCCATCCCTGTGAAGATGGCTACCTACCTGTTAGGTGGTGGGGGAGCGTTCAATGGCTGACACATGCTTCTGGGTGGGGTGCTCCATCCTGCTGAGGGGTGGGAGAGGGGGGCCTGTTGGGAGTTGTAGTGCTGCCTCCAGATACACATTCCCCAACCCTGTGAAGATGACTACCTACCTGTTAGGTGGTGGGGGAGCGTTCAATGGCTGACACATGCTTCTGGGTGGGGTGCTCCATCCTGCTGAGGGGTGTGAGAGGGGGCCTGTTGGGAGTTGTAGTGCTGCCTCCAGATACACATTCCCCATCCCTGTGAAGATGGCTACCTACCTGTTAGGTGGTGGGGGAGCGTTCAATGGCTGACACATGCTTCTGGGTGTGGTGCTCCATCCTGCTGAGGGGTGGGAGATGGGGGCCTGGTGTGTGTTGTAGTGCTTTTTGTCTGTACACATGCATCCCAGTTGGTTTTGTTTAGCTTTGTGCTTTTTCAGGTTGAGTGGTGGTTACATCTGTGTGACCTGTTTTGGGTATTGTGGGTCAGACGAATGTCCTTTGGCCTAGGGGTTGTAGGTTTGAATTTGTGCAAGACGGTACATGGCAATGTGATGATATACATTGGTTTGTACTTACCAGCTTCCAGTCCCCCGCGGATTCCTTCAAGACTCTCTGGATGCAGGATTCCAAGGACCTTCTCCTCCCACGGACTGTATGGTTTGGGTGGGATGGGAGTGCCTCCACCAGTCCCGTCAGCCAGCTGAAGGTTCTTGGCCCTCTTCCTCTTCACCACGGTCTTCAGGTCATGCCACCGCTTCTGTATTTCCTGCTTGTTGCGGGGGGTGGTCCCTACTGCATTGACCTTATTGACTATCCTCACCCACATTTGGGTTCTTGTGGCTAATGGGGTGTGTTGGACCATGTTGCCATAGAGTTGTGGTTCAACTCTTATTATCTCATCTACCATGACTGCAAGCTCTGCATCAGTGAATTTTGGCATTTTGTGTGGTGCCATGGTGTGTGCTGTGCAGATGTTCTGTGGTGCAGTTGTGTGGGTGTTGTGGGTGTTGTGGGTGGTGTAGGTGGTGTGTGTGTTGTGGTGGTGCTGTGTGCAGGTTTGCCTCTCCTTTGTTCTCTGGGGTTGGGACCTTCAGTTGTGGAGTGTAGCAAAGGATTGTGGTCAGGGAGGGGCTGGTTTTATGCTCGGCTATGGGGGGTGTGGCAAGCTGGTATGTTGCTGTCAGGTGTGTTGTGTGTGTTGTCCTGTGATTGGTTATTTTGAAATTTCTGGGGCTGTTGTCATTGGGCACTTTTGGTTTGTGTTGGGACAGGTCTACTTCAGTGTGTGCATTGTTTGTTTTTTTTTTCGTATTTTTTCAACGTCCGCCATTTTTTTTGCGGTTCCTCCGCAGCGGTTCCTCGGCAGCGGTGGCTATGCTGCAGCCCTTCCGCCGCCTATCGGATTCATCACTGTTCGCGCACGATGCGGTCGGATTCATAGGTGGGTACCATGGTGGTAGCGGGGATGTCATAATGTCACGGGCGGTTACTCCGTGTGCATGGCGGCGGTTCTTGGCTTTTCCGCTGAGTATCCGGCCGTTGCGGTCGGATTTTCAGCTTGTCCGGCGTGTGCGGGCGGTTTTTCGTTGTCTCCCGCCGCCGCGGACGGATTATTGTGGCGGTTCATTGTAATGTGTCCGGCGTTTTTCCCGGTGGCCATGCGGGCGGTTTTTTGCCGCTACCATGGCGGTCGGTATGTTTTTCCGACCGCCATCGTAATCGGCCCCTAAGTGTTTATGGTTTCTGAGATTCATAGAGACTCGTTCATGGTGGTCAAGAGAGTTCTCTGAAGGTGGATGAAAAGTCACATAAAATTACAATAGCTTTCTTCTTCGCCCTCTTGTGGTAAACAGATTATTAGAGCCTAAAATTGGATGGACAGGTACAAGTTAGAGGGTTGCCCAAGGCTTAACCTTATTTGGTAGGATTCCCTTTAAACTAATTCTCCCAAATCACATCTTAACAAGATAGTCAGTGTCTTTAAAAAACATGCTCCTCTTTTGGTAGCTGGTATTAAAAAAAAATTCTTAGAATATTTGCAGTAAAACATTCTCTTCCTACTCAGATTACCGTAAAACCCTCTAGTATGGCTAGCAATTCTCCTAATTCACACCTTAAATAGATAGTAAGGGTCTTTAAAAAAACCTGCTCCCCGTTTGGTAGCTGGTATTAAAAAAACCTTACAATATTTGCAGTAAAACATTCTTTTCCTACTCAGATTACCGTAAAACCCTCTAATATGGCTAGCAATTCTCCTAATTCACACCTTAAATAGATAGTAAGGGTCTTTAAAAAAAACCTGCTCCCTGTTTGGTAGCTGGTATTAAAAAAACCATACAATATTCGTAGTAAAACATTCTTTTCCTACTCAGTTTACCGTAAAACCCTCTAATATGGCTAGCTTGGGTGTTTCTGAAACACATCTTGCCAGGTACAGTCTGGTGGGAAATGTCTCCCAGGATTGTTTGAAAAACCCAGGAAAGCTGGTGGGAAAATACCAGTTTCCACCAATATATGTGGTAGTTCTTCATAACTCTGGGGAAACTAATGCTAATTTCATATCCCAGACTTACTGAAGTGGGTATTAGTAACAGATAGCAAAATAAAGTTCTCCCACAAGTCATAGTAATGGAATTAATGTTCAAAAGGGGGCATAAGCAAGACAGTCCAAGCAAAGGTGAAGTTAGACAGCATGAGTCCAGGACTCTGTCGGATGCCAAAGATACTCCCAAGCTGATAACCCAATCAACAGTCCCAGGCAAATCCATCTGCTAAATTGCCTTCAAACTAAGATACCCATGGGCGATGTTGTAGCTCGAATTCTTTGAAAATTACTTTGTGTAATTATACAGAACGAGCAATGCTGCTAACTTGCCTCACAATACCTTGCATATGCCACAAATCATGTGCGTTGACGAAAGGGGCATTATCTTACAGGCGTCAGGGAAATACTTTTCACACATCTGCCTCATCAGTGTGATTTAAGTGATCCTCTAATTTCTTCTTTTTAGATTGAATCACCTTTTTACTAAGTGATGGATATACTCCTGAGAAAATTAAGTTGACAGGGAATTCTATTATTGGTGTTATAGATGCTAATGCAAACATTTAACCATACCATATGTTTAACAAAAGCACTAATCGTGTATTCATAAAAAACATGGTTGCAATAGTTATGAGGGTAAATTGTAAGATTCCCATTAATTTAAAACAGTTTAATGTAGATGAGGAATTGTGTTGCGCAATAGTGCTAGTCTACTTATTCTGTACAATGTCTCATTGCATTCTTGAACATTATGTATTATTTCATCTCTCATCACAGGGTCTTCTAATATAAATACTTCTCATGCAACTTCTCATGCAACACACGATGGAGTAAACCAGACAAAAGCATTGTCTTTGTATGCCTCAGCTAGTGACTTCCTAAAGCACAGACCAATAATACAGCCCTCATGCTGTATTCGTAAGGTCGACCATGTTAAGCAGTGTATGTTTGATGTGGCTACGTTTTTTGGCAAAGATGGTCTTTGCTACCAATTTGTGGCATGCCAACTGTGGATGTGTTTCAGGGGCTGTTGGACATTGCTTTTCTTAGGGGAACTTACCCCAAAACCTTTTGCTTTTTCCTCCAAGTCTTTGCCGACTCTCTCAGCACGACCATAGGAAACTGGGAACCTGACCATGTACTGCAGAAGGAAGGTGTGCATGCCCGACTCGCCCGCATTGGGAAGGGGCTGCGTATGTGATGGATTTAGGTGCTGTGCCTCCGTGCGCCCCTTAAACATGTACACCACATACCCAGAGCGGGTAAGGCACTGACTAGTAGTGGGCCATAGCACTGAGTGTGCCACCTACCAGAGAAAATGACAACCCTGTATCGGGCCTGTCACTGCCGGCCGGTGGGGGCCATTGTGCCCTGCCTAGGTTGGCATCACTTTTGCTTCAGCTGACCCTGAGCTCATTGCGTGCGGTGTTCAATTCACAGGGTGTGACCTCCACAGGCAGGGGTGTACCCATAGTAGTGCCTCATTCTCCCTCATGTGGCTCTGCTGAACTTGCACCTGTGTGTGTGACCGGACTGGTCTGGTGCAACCTATATCATCTTATCATCATGCACCGGACATTGTGCCTCATTTACAGGGAGGTACGTAATTTGCGACTCTTTGTGTTGAAGACCTGAAGTGTCTTGTGCGACCCATACCAACACGCACCAGACGCTGTGCCCAGATGGCCTGGTAAGACCCTGATCATCGTGTACCACTCGGGGTGCCTCCTCCTATCGAGAAGCTTCTCTGTGTTACTCCCCATTCATCGGTTGTTCCCTTTTGCCCCTCGTCGCTGCGGACCAACTGCACTCGCCACACCTGGCCTCTCCCCAAGACATCTTGGCACCAAGTAGTAGCGAGAGAGATTGACTGGGTTGAAGGAAGGTTCACTGACAAAATATCGAAGCATAAACTATAGAGGTTAAAAATATCGAAAAAAATATATAGAATGCAAAAATATCGACACCCTATACTTAAACGAAAAAAAAATATCTACGTAAAAAATATAGGGGCATATTAGCAAGACCCACGTTAAAATTATCGCCGTTTTAGCGGCAGGAAACTGCCGCTAAAACGGCGATAATGGGCTTGCTAATATGCGTTATAGAATTCCAATAGAAGCCCAGGTTAGATGTCCTGCACATCTAACCTGGGCTTCTATTGAATTCTATAACGCATATTAGCAAGCCCATTATACGCCGTTTTAGCGGCAGTTTCCTGCCGCTAAAACGGCGATAATTTAACATGGGTCTTGCTAATATGCCCATAGTTAATACAAAATATCGATTTTTATGTATATAAAATAAAATGATAAACATTAAATGTATTAAATAATAAAATTAGAAAAGTAAAGTAGATTTAATATACATTTTAACAAATATAACAAATAAACTTAATTAAAAAAGTTAAACACACACAATTATTTAAATATATATATATATATATTTACTTTAAAACAATTAATAAACTATTAATTTATTGTATAATTTTAAAATTATATACAAATTTAGAAGAAAAAAAAATATATATATAAACACATTAACATAAAATCTAATAAAAAAACATATTCTATTATAAATTAAAACAAACTATTTAAAAATCTTTAAACTTAAATTTCCCACTCCAGTGAGTGCAACAGTAGGGAAAGTGTTGGATAGCGGAGGGGTAAAAATTACTATTCCCACTCCAGTGAGTGCAACAGTAGGGAAAGTGTTGGTTAGTGGAGGGGTAAAAATTACTATTCCCACTCCAGTGAGTGCAACAGTAGGGAAAGTGTTGGATAGCGGAGGGGTAAAAATGACTATTCCCACTCCAGTGAGTGCAACAGTAGGGAAAGTGTTGGATAGCGGAGGGGTAAAAATTACTATTCCCACTCCAGTGAGTGCAACAGTAGGGAAAGTGTTGGATAGTGGAGGGATAAAACTTACTATTCCAACTCCAGTCAGTGCATCAAAAGGGAAAGTGTTGGATAGTGAAGGGGTAAAAATTACTATTCCCACTCCAGTGAATGCAAAAATAGGGAAAGTGCTGGATAGTGAAGGGGTAAAAATTACTATTCCCACTCCAGTGAGTGCAAGTGTAGGGAAAGTGTTGGATTGCAGACAGGTAAGAACTAATATTCTCACTCCAGTCCAAAATAAAAAAAATATAAATATTTTAAAATACACAATATATACCTACAAATATTATATTAAATAAAATAAAAAATAAATTCCAAATAAATAAATATTTTTAATTAGAAATTATTTAGAAACAAAAACATTATTACATAAATTTACTTTTTTTATTTCCTCCCCCATAACACCACACAATTAATTAACAATCAAAGAAATATTATTAATTAAAAAAATTAAAACTCATAAAAATGTATTAACTTCCCACACTTTACCCCAACAATCTCTACAACCCACAGCTAAACTTAAACTGTAAAAAAAATAATTACACAGTTAAAACTTATTTTAAATTACAAAAATAATAGTATTTAACAACCAATTATAAAGTAAGTAAAATTAATTTTTCTCCCCACCCTTTACCGCTATAAAACCCACACACAAAAAAATATAAACAATTAATTAATTAATTAATATTAATGATCAACTAATTATTAATTAATTAAACATAAATTACTTCCCCCCTTTACCCCTATAAACCCCACAACCCGCACCTAAAACTAATTACATAATTTCAATAATTAATTTACAATAAATTAATTAATATAAATTAACAACTAATTAATAATCAATTAAACATAAATTACTTCCCACCCTTTACCCCTAATAAAGCCGACAACCCGCACCTAAAATGAATTACACAATTTCCATAATTAATTTTCAATCAATTAATTAATATTAATTAACAACTAATTATTAAATAATAAAAAATAAATTACTTCTCACCCTTTACCCCTATAAACCCCACAACCCGCACCTAAATTGTTTTACACAATTACCATATTTAATTACCAATAATTAATTAATATTAATTAACAACCTATTGATAATTAATTACAAATAAATTACTTCCCACAATTAACACTATAAAATCACAATTAAATAAATATTAATAAATAAAAAATAATCATTAATTTATTATAATTAAAGTACTTCCCACCCTATTCCCCTATAAACCCACAACCCGCTACGGAACTAAAAAATGAAAAATGTAATTAAAATAAAATTGATAACTACTAAAAATGTAACACATTTATTAATAAACATAAACAATATGTATACAAAAAAACATACATCACATACATTTAAGATATAAACTAAAATACATAACACTAATAAAAAAATCGATATTTTAAACACCTATATTTTTGCAAACGAGATTAATGACTTCTATATTTTTGAAAACGATATTTCTTACCTTAAATTTGATATTCTTGACCACGATATTCTTGCTGTTGATATTTCTGTCATGATATTTCCAGCTCGATCTTTGTGTGAGTCGACATTTGCAACTCGATATTCTGTCTGCATACCATGAAGGAGCGCTTCTGAGACAGTTAGAAAATGGGTGAAGAGACTGTGTGACTCCATTGTGTTTTGAGACCTGTGGGTGAACTTTCCAAGTGGCTGCTAAACTCCCCGGTTTACATCTACCTCATATTTAAAACTTGCTACATATCCCCACATGCATCCTGAGGACCCAAACTAAGGGGTCGATTCCGATCTGGGTCGGAAAGCCCTCCGACCGAGCCGGATCCGGAGTGTTTTCCGACCGAGCCGTACCCCTGGAGTCTGACCGAGCGAGTACGATGCTGCCGCATGCTGATGGACTCGGCTCGGTCGGATTCCCATTGAAGTCAATGGGAGCTGGTCGTACGACGCATGCATGGCCTCGCATCAGCTGAATAGGTACGTCTCGCAAAAGGGCGCCCCCTGCAGTGGGTACGCGTTGGTGCCATCCGCACCGTACATGCATGTGAAGGGGGGACCCTTGGGTCCCCCCCTGTGTTTGACTCGTTAGCATACGGGTGAAGGGGGTCCGGCACGGACCCCCGAAGTCCGCTTCCCGGAGCTTTTTCGTCCCGGAGACTCCGACTCGATCCGGCTGTCCGAATCATGCATTGTACTGGCTCAGTCAGAAATCGACTCCATTGTGCGGTACGGTTCGTCTGCGACCGAGTCATACGGAGCAGTTCGGACAGCTGTACGAGTCGGTCGGAGAACACGCGTACGGCTCGTACTTTTTCCGGACGGATCGCATTCGGAGCCCTGCCGACTGAGATCGGAATCGACCCCATAGTGTGACTTCAGCCTTATTTGATCTAGTATCTGGGAGGCGGGGCTGGTTATCTTCCGTCCTGGGGGTAGGACAATCTAGGTGAACCAAAAGGTGGAGGGAGACTGGGACCACGGAGTCTGTAGGGTGTTATCCATTGACCTGCTGGGCACCGCATTATGGTGTTGAGTGTGTATGTGTGCAAGAGTGTTCCGTATGGACTGGCCGGGTACCTGTCGCATCGTGTAGCGGTGCAGAGTGAGTGTGTGAGTGATAGTCAGCAGACTGCCTGGGATTCACGACACTAGCTGACGGTGCCGCTTTATACATTGATTTCATACCAAAAGCTCAATACATTTGACATTGGGTTTACCCATGTGACTCCGGCCGGCGGTGCTGCTAAGAAGTGTTCTCGTTTCATGTATGTACATGTCTTTGATATCGTTGTGACCCGGGGTGTAGTCTATAACTGTGCAGGACTGTATTATCAGGCAGCGTGTCGCACCGCATAAGGATGATCTCTCTCTATGTGGGAGGTTAGATTAGGAACTGTCCACAGTGTGCATACTATTGATATCATAACAATACGAGTGACCCTAGTACTGCTAGTTATATTTCCAAATGTGTTTTATGCCCAAAAGTATATGATGTTTATGTTATAATGATTGAATATGTCTCATGAATATAAACGTTATTTATATAGATCCCGTGTGAAGTCTCTTTTGTGATGCCCAGTGTATTTATCGCAAGTGACTGCTGTGGATTTGCTCCACACATTGCCTCTTAGGAAAGCCTGACTGCTCCGTGCCAAGCTACCCAAGGGAGATCACAGGTTATACAGCGAGTGTTATCACCCGCCCGTGACGGGAGAGGTAGGTTCTGCCTGGCTGGGGGCATTCCCTTCAGCCAACCAGAAAATGCCGGTTTCAGCAGAGGCCAAAAGGCAGACTTCAACTTTGTCAAGTGGAGTTATTTGCCTCTGTTGTTCTGTAACTTGACCTGCCAGTGGACCAAAAACCGATCACTGGGTATGCCTTTTTAGCACTTGACTCTCATGGTAACAAAGCGAAGTAGTCCAATGCTTTCCTAGGTATATGGTGTGGAGTACAGACTTAGAGGTTAGAGATGTATGGCCTGATTTAGAGTATAGCAGACAGGTACTCTGTCCAGGTGCTCCTCAAGGCTCAGATCTTGCCCAGTCTCCTGATATCAGTACAGTTTCAATCCCACCAGTACATTGTTCTTGCCAGCATCTCCCTCGACATCCTTGGTGTTACATAGCCTGTTCAACTCTCTAATGCAAATGCTTGCAGGGTGTTCTGCTGAGTCCATTTTCAGTCCATTCTCTAAGTGGAAGAAAAGATCAAGACTGAAATGAATCTGCACTCTCACTAGCCTGATCTTCTTGCTTTTTGGAGAATGAGAGGATCTCTTTCCTCAGTATGAGACATCCGAAGGGAGCGGTAGATCTGGGCGAGAAACCTCCAACCCCTAACACGGTCTTATCTGCTATGTATTATATTGGATGAATTCCACATTTTTTATGAACTAAAACATTGGCATATTTTGACTTTCACTGTCACAATCCGATGCAATGTTTGTATCTTCCTCAGATTTTTAAATAACAGAGGAACTTGGACTATAGTGGAGCCAGGACACGTGTAAGATGGTCAGCTTCTGAATGAGCTTTGGAGTCCTGTCGCCTGTTTAGGGTGAAAAAAATGTAGCTAGCTTGTCCGCTTGGGGCTCCACTGGTGGGGACTCTGGCACTGAGGCAGTGAGACACATTTCTGTGGCTGCAGATTGGACTTTGTCTGTACGACGAGCCTGGATTTGGCTGGCCACCGCCGCTGTGTTGTCACAGTAATAACGGTGCATGGGCCAGGAGTGTTGTAGTCCATGGTAACCCTAAGCCTCTGCTGCAGTTTTCAGCCACCCACTAACCTTCAGCTAGTGCTGCCACTCATTCGGGACCAGTAAGCCGCCTCTTGGGCCTTAATGTGATCCCGGTGAGGCTGATATGGTGTGAGGGCTGCTGAAGACACAGGAATACTGCAACTGGGCACCTACCTTTCTCTCCCTTCCAATGGCCTGACCATGCCAGCAGTGAGTGGCCTGATCTGCCTACCCTCTTCACCTGCTTTCATGGTGCATAGAGTGGCCTTCATGTCATCAGCTCCTGTGGAAGTTGCCATTTTTTTCCTCTGCCGCATTATCATCATGATGTCTATCACACAAGCACCTTCCATTGGTACTTGTTATGTACTGCAGTCGGCTCTTGCATTGTATCCTGGTTTATGTTTTCTCTTCTACAGACTTTTATGCAAGGCAATTTGTGATGGATCTGCTATGCAACTTCACTCCATTTTTTTTATTGCAAGGCTCCATCGAAGGGACTGAGAGTGAGAGGGCACCCACTAATCTAGTGTATGTTTGACGTTCTCCCTGGAACATCGTTGCAAGAACGGTTTCTCTATGTCTAAAGCTAAATCTTTGCGGCAGCTCCTCTTTTCTGAGGTGTTGCGAGTGGCACTACCAAAACAGCACAGCAGTCTATGCCACGCACTGCAGAAATGGCAACTTTGGACTCTCTCATGTAAGAATTGAAGGGTATTATACTTGTGCTTGCAAATGTAGAGACCGCCATAGCTGCCACCAACAACAACCCAGAAGTGATTGATGATGAACTGGCAGGACTTGGGATGCAATTGAAATCTTCAGAGCCTCGGATCATTGATTTGGAGGATCATTTCTCAATGCTACCAGATTGGAACAATGACATCTGGAACCTGGAAAAAAGAACACAGACCTCAAGGACAGAAGCCAATGGAATAATGTTCAAACCCTTTGTTTGCCAGACCTCGTCAAGGGAACAGACTTGGTGCCCATGATCCATTTAAATATGATAATTACCCAATTTCCTTCTCTGAGGATTACTCCTATGATAATAGTATAATAAGGAAGAACTTATTGGCGATGTGTCCTCATTTGAAGAAATGTTATGCCCGCTACGGCCTATTGACCCCAAATATTATGGTGCTGGCGTTGAATGGCAAAACAATGGGATATCATGACCCAGAAGACCTTGACCGCTTCCTGATGTATCTCATGAATAGTGAGATGGATATGGCTGGCTCTCCACAGACTTGCGGCGCATCACTCCTCGGAACTCCAAGCGGATCAGATCCCAACCTCAATATACCCAAGTCGCAGCCTCACAAAACAAGGTACCTACATAGAGATACAGCCAGTGACCACAATTCTGTGAAACAGATGGACAAATCCTGTTCCCTGCTAAAGATGAAATATTGTTTTTGTTTTATAATATGACTGTCCTCTGTTACATCACTTTCAGTTCTGGAATACTGCCTACTACCCTTCTCCCTTGGCACCACCTGACTCACATTCATGAGACGGGCACAGTCACCAGAAGTATAAAGCACCCAGCTAATGTTTTACCAGGAGATTGCTTATTGTCCAGATTTCCCACTTTTTTGTTCTCACTTTGATCCCACCCATTGCACTGCCTACAGTCCCATTATTAACACTTCTCATTTGAGGTTCTGAAAGGCATTGCTTCATCTTCACCGCAGTCGTCTGTGGTCTGTGGCTATATATTCATCATCATCAGAGGTCTACAACTCTGCTCTCTCAATGTTAGTGCCTTCTCATATTTTATAAAACTGGAAAACGTTGGCCTTTTTGGCATTGCTACAGGAGACACGCTTGACACAACAGGATTCCGACAAGCTCAGACATGATTGTTTATGCTGCTGGCTCGTGCAAATCATCCTCAGTTTCCCTCCTACAACCATGCTACCACTCCTTACAAGAAAAGAGGAGTATCTATTCTCATACATAAGTACCTCCATACACAAATTAAGAAGACAAGGAAAGATATGGAGGGGCTCTACGCCTTTGCAAAATGCCATATTCAAAATCACTGCATCATTGTGGGATTCATACATGCCCTGAACATGGATGTGGGTGGCTTTTTTGTTTTTAACTTAACAGGCCCTGTACAGAGTATGGTCAAGCTCAACATCTCATTGGAGGAGATTGGAATATGATGATAGATCCTATACCTGACAGGTCCGGCAAACCGGATGTTAGTAATAACGGAGACAGAAATTTGCTGTGAGATTCGATGACTGACCATGGCTTGAAAGTCCCTTGGGACCTGCTCAATTCTACTAGCAAGGACTATACATACTTCTTTTTCCCACATAACACTGAAATGAGAATTAGTTTCTATCTCGCCAGTTCCTACCTACTCCCAAAAATTGAGGCCTATGCAATACAGCCTATTGGTATCCCTGAGAATGCACCTATCACTATTTTGCTGGATTTACAGCTGTCTGTCTCAAATGTAGGGATGTGGAGGATCAATACTCTCTTTTATAGACACTCAACAGAGAAGCAGCACTCCGTGAGGTAGTGCCGGAATCTTGACCTCAATGGCAACTCCATCTCCTCGACTCAGACTCTGTGGGCAGATGAGAAGGCATATATATGGCGCAGGATGATCAAAGCTGCCAGTATTAGGAGGACACAGGCGCATGATCTCAAGTCAAATATTTAATGTTAAATCCTTGCCACCCAACTCCATTGCAGGTCCTCCTGTCTGCGGAAAATCTTCAGAAATGGATTAATTAGAAATATGACCTCAACACACTATACTCCACTGATGCAGAAAAATCCCTACAGAGCATTCGCACTAGATGCTATGAAGACAGAGAGACAGCAGGCTGACTTTCCGCCTTGCAACTGAAACTGAAAGTGAAAGTAAATGATCTGCACCTGAACCACTATTTACGATGCTAATGGGTCGCTTCTTACAGATTCCAGGTCTATCACGGAAACCATTTTCGCAAGTCGAGTTTGTCCCAGGAAGACCTTACAGGAACCATTTACGAACATCATTGCATATTCTATGGCAGAGTAGGTATGACCCATTAGAAGTGCTGAACCTTTCCCATGTGGAGAAAGCCTTCAATCTGGAGGAAAGTGGACTCCTTTTCCACACCATATCCAAAATAGGTTTTGGTCTGGCCAGAAGTCCCCGAAGATGGTACAAATCCAACATGATGATCCTCCAGCACAAGAAAATTGTAACAGCTTCCTCCCAGATAAAATAGAGTTCGGCAGACAAACCAGAAAGGGCTGCACCTTTTCATCACTCTTTTTTCTGATAACCTTAGGGCCTCTGGCGATAGCTATGACAGAACACCAAGAAATCACTGGGATTCAGACACTGGAGTGTGGAATTTACTCACGCTATACGCCAATGATATCTTGCTTACTCTTTACTCACTGGGTATGTTCTTAACTGCTTTGATGACATTGATCACAGAATTTTCAAATTTTTCTGACTACTCTATAAAGTGGTTGAAAAGAAAAGCTATGCCTGTGACGAGGATAACTACTTCGGCCTCGTTGAGTGATTTTCCCTTCAAGTGAGTCGCCTGTGAAATGAAGTACCTAGGAATTCTAATCTGTAGCAACATCCTCCAAACCTGACACCTTTAGTTGACCAAATTCAATGGGACTTTGTCAGAAGGCAAGATTTACAGCTTTCAAATTGGGGAAAAATACAAATGATCAAGATGACAGTGGCTCCAAGATTTAATTATGGTTTTCGTATGCTGCCCCTCTCTATCCCATTGTCTGTCTTTCAGTCTATCGACGCGCAAAACCAATTGTTTATATGTGTGTGGGGGGGGTGATAGGCGTAGATTGGACATGGCAAAATTGTATGCGGATTCAACCTCCTGAGGGCTCTGGCTTTCCGAGGTCGAGTACTACTAAATAGCCCACCAATTGTCACAATTGGCCTATCAATTATGGGACGACATGTAGGCTCCACACTGGGTCATAACTGAGAGGCATCAATAGAGGGGCCTACCACGTCCACATGTGCTTTACAGTGGGCACATGATATCCGTTGACCCCCCCTATCTTCTTATCATCAGTTTTGATCTGGAGGTCTGTTCATCATAAATTCGGGCAGAAGAGCTTTATTTATCTGGAGGCCCCCATCTGGCTGAATGTGGTTTTGAAAATAGGGAAAGCTCCCTTCTCCTGCCCAGACTGGATAGTCAAGGGTGTCACTGAGCTCAACCATCTTATCTCAGATGGCAAAGTGAATTCAAGATGCTTCAAGAGGAATTCCAACTAAGCCCACGCCAATCCTGGAGGAATGCTCAGTTGAAAAGTTGTCTCAATTCTGGAGGAATACTCAATTGAAAAGTTGTCTCAATACTAAAGTCTATCCTGATGACTCGGCACTCTAACCTATACATTATGATCTCATAAAATGGGGAGCCTTTAAAAATGTGATCTATGGCCTGTGGTCTGCTCAATTAAGAGATACACTTGATACGAGAAACATTCTGAGGCACAGCTGGTCCATCCTAACTGAAAGGATGACTGGAGGCAGTTACTATCCATCCATTTCTGGGGTCTTCGTGAAGCGTAATTGAGATATTTGAAAATACTTCAACAGTGGCACTGGAGTCCTCTATGGCTATGAACAGTGGATTTGGCCCTATTGACCAACTGTTGGAGGTGTGGTCAGCTAGGAGGTGGCATTGTGCATATCTTATGGTCATGTGCCACACTTACTGCCTTCTGGGCTGACATTTGGGAGATGGTGAGGTTCCGGGCCACATGTACCGTCGAGCTCCTACACAACACTGACAGGGTGTCGGGCATCAACTCCCAGATGAAACACAGGCTTTACTCATCCCTCGTCACTGCCAAGCTGTTTATTTTATGAAAATAGAAATCAGCATCCCTGGCGACCTTAGCTGACTTGGTCGAAGCACTCGCAAGGATGGCCACCTTCGAGGGAATGTTTTAAAAGTTGAATGACCAACTCTCCAAATTTTAGCAAATATGGGACCCTTTTCTTGAACTTTCACCCTGTTATTCCATAGACTGGCTCCAGTTGGGGCCGTCGCTGCTGCTCTTCCAACAGCTGACTTTATATTGATGACATTGTGAGATAACAGCCTCCTCCCTCGGCATTGAGGCTGGACTCTGACACTCTACCCTAAGTTCTTAGCCAGAGGGACTATCGATGTACTTCCCGCAAATGAAAACAAAAATATGTGGGATCCTATTCTGGACGATCAGCGTATATCTCAACCTGGAACTCTTCTCACTGGTGCTGTATATTTGTTTTTGTTTGTTTGCTTTCCTTTTTATGTATCTCTTACTTGAATTGGGCTTTGTTATTTCTGATGCACGTCTGTTAGTAAATGAGCAAGTGATGTTTTTTTTTGTGGGGGAGAGATATTTGTGTTGCTTCTCTTGATCATACTGTTCTGTTTGATGTTTCTGAGGGGCCTATCAGGCTTTGATAATCTACTTTTTACGTGATCGTATACTGGATTTTGGGCTGGTCACTGAGAGATTGATATACTATAGTCATGTTTTTCTCAGTGCAACTACCTGATAAAAAGTATTCAGATCAGAGGACCTTGGCCGGTGCAGATGGCAGAGGTTGGGGGCCAAGCATTTACCTTGTGCCATACAGTAAGAGGCATGACAACGATCGTAAACTCATGACTCCACTGTGGGCTGCTTTCTCCCAAAGTGAATTAATGAGACTAGTATGAATGTTTTAAATTAACCTTCATTTCTGTCTAAATATTTCACGGATGCCTGAGTGCCTCCAACCTTACTCTTTTGTTGTGTTTTATGTTGTTGCAATTTCATTTTAAATGTATCCTCTGTGTCTCTTTCCATGTAGGGTGAGTACATTCAAGACACCAGCTCCAATAGCAGATATTCCATATGTTCCCACAGATTTTACTTAAATCCAGATTATAAGATAAAGGGGCACATGCATCATTCTAAATACCGGTCGCAAAGGGGCAGATTCGCAGAATCTGCCCCTTTGCGACCGGTATTTTTGCATTTGGGATGCATCAACCCAAATGCAAATTCGCAATTTAAGTAATCGCAAAATTTGCGATTACTTAAATTGCGAATGCATTTAGGCAATCGCAAATTGCACTAAACTAAAGTGCATTCTTCAAAGTTCCATGTTACACACACAAATGTCCTTGGGGCATGTGTGTGCGCAACATGTGGTCACATGGCAATTTCAGGGGTGCATCAGGGTGTCCTTTTGGCACCCTTGCACCCTTGAAATTGCATGCGCAATTTGCAAGTACCTATTTGGTACTCGCAAATTGCGCATGCAATTCCCATTCATTCCTAAGGGCCTCTAGGCCCATAGGAATGAATGGGAAGCAATTCCTTAATTGCGATTCGCAAGGTGCGAGTCGCAATTAAGGAATATGTAGGAATCTGAATTTTTTTTGCGATTCCTACATGCAAAAGGAATTGTGATTCCTAAATTGCGATTCCTTAAAAATCGCAATTTAGGAATCGCAATTCTTACTTTGATGCATGTGGCCCAAAATTCCTGGATAAAAGGCTGTGAGAGGGAGGAAGAAAGAAGTTTATGTATTCTTGTAGGATGGCCCCAAAATGGGGCCTGACTCTGTGCCATATTTCGGTTTCAGTAAACAACACTACGACCGTCAATGTACTTTGGCTAATATTTGGGCTGGTAAAACTGCAGATGGTAAATACTGAGGGGCAGATTTACAAGAAACTGACGCATCTGTAGAGATGCGTTAGTTTCCCTGCGCCAGCCTGCGATGCACTTGCGCCACCATGGATGCGCCGTATTTACAATACAGCGCACCATGGCACAAGGATTAACAGATGCGTCAGAAATTCTGAGTCGTGTCGCAAGCACGAAGCAACTCCAGCAATGCATGGGGAGGCCTATACTCATTGTACTGAGTCACTCCTTACGCCTGCTTCAAGCAGGCTTAAGGTTTTGACGCAGTGGCATCCTAGAAGTGGCGCAGTGAAATCTTGTAGATTTCACTGCGTCACTTCTACGAGGCTTTCCTTAATGGGAATGCCCACCCTGCATACATTATACCTGACGCAGGTATAATGTGACGCAGGGCTTTACAACGTGATGCATCTCCCTAGATGCATCACGTTGTAAATTGGCCGCATTGTTTACGCCGCCGCTGCGTCACAAAAGTGATGCAACGGCGGTGCAAAAGTGTCGCAAGGGGCTTGTAAATCTGCCCTGAGTTCAGACTGAAGTAGTGACCAGAAGTAGCATTATCTCCCCATTTCTGACATTTACACTTCAGAATGGGAGACAGTGTGCTACTTCCACACGCTTTCCGCCTTCCAACCTTCAAACTTCGAAATATTGCAACATTTTCTCTCACAAATCCGAAAAATGTTGACATAGCGAAATCAGTATGGAGACAAATGCTGTTATTTGTATACCACTTATATCAAAATGTGGGTACAAATTTCTCCTTTTGTTCAAATCAGGATGTTCACATTGGGATGTCTGGGTCAGGTGTCTGCAACAGGATTAAGTATCCTGGCTGGACTGGTCAAGGAATTGTTGTGCTGTGGGCGAAGTGGTCATATTGCCCCCCTGACCTGAAAGTGTCCTTCTTTAATGATTCTACAGATAACCGCTTTCTGGTGGCACCATTGGCATTTAGTTATAATTATTTAGCTCTAGCACTGAGCATGCATGCAGGGCCATGTAGGCCCATGCGTATATTTGGAAAGAGGAAACTTCATGTCCAGGCAAGCTTAGTTATGCTGGCTGCAAGGCCAGGACTAATTGAAAGTATCACTCAACCCATCAAGCCTGTTAACAGCAATGAGGGACTTTGTGGAGAAAATAATCTGTAATGCTTCCTTTACACTTGACAATACAGTGTTATTTTGTTTTCTGTTTTTCACCCACCATAAAATTAAAGTTATAGAAAGTTTATTGAGTGGGATTTTGTGGCATAAATGGGATGAACCCAATGGCCATGCACTTGCTCTGATCCACCAGGACAGTGGCCCCCAACTACCCGCATGCAGACCTTGTTCCAGCGAAGCCCTGCTCGGGACAGCAACCCAAAAACAGTAGTGATAATCATAAAAATTATGCCTTTTATTTGGGAAACGTGCATTTCATTGTAGCTGTCCACTGCTATTTTCCCACATAGTAGCGTGATTGATCTACACAACCAGAGTCGGCCCAGTAATCCCAATTCTCAGTCCTAAAGAAGAGGAGGATCATATTTGTGAAACACCAGTGAGCTGTCTTGGAAACAAAGGCGAAAATAAACTAGAAAGTACTTTGTGGATAAAGGATGTGAGACAAGATACTGATATTTAGAATTTGGTTCAAGAAATTACAAAATGAATGTTTAGGCAGGAGTTTAAAGCTTGTAGGCTGAAGTATTTTATGATCTCTAATAATAGAGTTGGCTATTTTATAAACAAAGTAGAAAATAAACAAGAAAGTACTTTGTGGATAAAGCATACTTTGGAAGTATATAAACCACGAGAATGCTATTTAGTAGGTTGTCAAGGAAACTATAAAACGAATGTCTGTTTAGGGAAGTGCATTGCGTATTGTACTGTAGAATGTAATATAAACTGTAAACTGGAATACTTCTCTTTATAAGAATTCTATCTTGTCATGGAACATTGCAGGGTTGAGCAAAAAGATGGTCTCCCCAGAATGGCATGCATTCATTAGAGAATATGATATCTGCCTTTTTCAAGAGACCTGGGCAGAGAATCCATTGTATTGTGAAGGGTATTTAAACTATCACACACCAGCCTGTAGGGGAGAAAAAGGGAGGCCATCTGGGGGCTTGACCATTTGGGTGCGACAAAATCTTCAGTTAACTATAAAGGAAATTCAAATTCAAAGTAACGACATCCAGGTAGTTAGACTGATTTTGAGTACAGGTCAAATAATAGATATCTATAACATCTATGTGCGGGGCACAAGAGGCAAGACATCGGGAGTCTTGGATGTTTTGGATGCTCATCTATGTTCTAACCAGGAATTTACTAAAGCTATTATTGCTGGTGATTTTAACATGACATTCGAGCTTCTAGTTCAGGAGGGAGGTAACCACCTAGATGACGTAGATATTTTCTGGGGTATCCCGAAGCTGGAACTGGACCCTATAAGAAAGTGGACAGATGTGGTCATCCAAATCAATACTATCTGTATGGAAAGGGGTTTGAGGGCGGTCAATGGGCGTACGCACTCCGACAGGTTTGGAGCCAAGACTTTCAATAATGGATTCAGCTCCAGTAGAATTGATTATGTATTGTTGAGTTTGGACCTATGGCATTTTTTGAATGATTTGGTAGTAATTGATAGGGATGAAAGTGACCACAATCCGCTGTGCATAACTACTCACCTGTGGGGGTCTAAGACACAAATGGGATCTAGTGATAGTAATGTGGCAAATGAAGTTAGTTGTTCGAATGACATGCAACGTCTTAAATGGGCTCAAATTATTGAAACACCAGAATTACTAGATTGCATAAAGAAGGGAGTGGATAGTGCTACCACCGAACTCGAAAGGAAGGTGAAAAGTTCTAATGGACTAGACGAAATAACAAGTGCTCATAATCTTTTTTTTGCTGATTTACGTACCTATTTTTTTAGGCAGGGGAGACAAAAAAAGGTCTATAGACAGAAAGGTGAGCGCTGGTTTAACAAAGAGTGTAGAGAAGCTCGGCTTGAGTTAGGGAAAGCCATTAAGGTAGGAGACCCTATAGTAGTACGTAAGGCAAGAAGTGTTTACAAAGTAACTCAGGCCTCAGCGAAGAGAAGCTGGGATGACAAAAGATGGCTTGAGCTTAAGGTGGCCTGTGCCTTAAAAAATCCCAAGGAATTTTGGAATGTCTACAAATGGGGGAGGGGAGGGGAGGCCCAGCAGCCCCTGAATTATGTTTCCCAAAAGGACTGGGTGACTCACTTTAGACCCCAGTATGCCTCAGAAATAGTTTATGAGGAAGGTGGCTTCACCATTACACCATATCAAGGCCCAGTCTTTTGTGAGGAAGAGGTCAACATTGCACTTAGGGCAATCTCAGCGGGAAAAGCACCAGGGCCGGATGGCATACCGGGGGATGTTTTCCTTTATGATAGAGATAAGTGGAACCGTTATATCCTCTTGCTGACAAATGCTATCGCTCAGGGGGCACCAATACCAGAATCCTGGAGAGGAGCAATAATTATACCAGTCTATAAGAAAGGGGATAGGTCATGCCCCGGGAATTACAGGCCAATCAGTCTGATTGACTGTATGCAAAAGGTTACGGGGAGATTGGTATTGAATAAAGTACAGACCTGGATCGATGAGCTCAATGTTTTATCTCCCTTCCAAGCAGGGATAAGGCCATTAACCAGCACCATCGATCAGGTGTTTAGATTTGTTTTGCTTTATTGGAAAACTGTTACTTTGGGTAAGGGTAGATTATACGCCGCGTTCGTTGATCTTAAGTCAGCATTCGATCTAGTTCCCCGAGCAAAACTATGGAAGGTGCTACATGAGTTAGGGATGCCACATGAGCTTCTGTCACTTATTATTAGGCTGCATGTTGAGAATAGTGCCAAGATAAGATGGGGGAATCAAGATGAAGTGACTGAGTCGTTCCCTGTGGAAAGAGGGGTGAGACAAGGTTGTGTGATGGCCCCGACACTATTCTCATTATATATTAATGGAATAGTGAATAGTATGAGCTCGACCCCTACGGATGCCCCAAGTTTAGCTGGAGTAAAAATCCCCATACTGTTGTTTGCGGACGACACTTTAATCATCTCCAAGACCCCTAGCGGACTGCGAAAGGCCCTCAAAATATTTGAGGAGTTCTGCTTATTGCGTGGATTAGAGGTTAATGTATCGAAAACAAGAGTGATGGCATTCAACACACAAAAGGTATTGAAGGGCGGAATTGTTATGAATAATAGACCGTTAGAATACGTAAAAGAGTTCACTTATCTGGGTGTTAACATTCAAAATAATCTGAAATGGAATCATCAGATAGAATTGGCATCCCTTAAGCATAGACAACTTGCGGGGCGGTTCAACTTGAATATAATAAATCATACACAAAACCCATAAGTCCAGCCCTGGAGATTTATAACACAAAAGTTATTAGTTCAGCCCTTTATGGTTCGGAGCTGTGGGGCTGTGAAAATCTGGTGGTGCTTACATCCTCTGAAAATAGATTCTTGAGGAATATTATTAAACTACCCCAAAGCACTCCAATGTGCCCATTATTGAATGATATGGGGAGAAAACCGATTGCAGCTCTAGCGAAATTGCGTCCTCTACTATATTGGCGTAGAGTATGGAGTGTACCAGAACTTGTAGGTTATGCAGCAGGGTTTCTGGATATAATTAGAGCCGACACCTTTCACTCAATAAAGTGGCTACGGACAGTTAGAGATATTTTATTTAATATTGGCATGATCCAGTTGTGGAATGATCCAGAAAATTCTGTCTTCCCTTCAAAAAAATGTATGAAGGAGTTATATTGGGAATGGGTCTATTTTAATGTTTTTAGATCCAGTGATTCTTCCACTTTGACTGGTTCCTTTTTGGAATTTAAAGCTACCCCGAGGATGGAGTCCTATTGGGACCTCATTACAAAGCCATTGGACCGGAAATTGTATTTCCAGTTTAGGGTAGGTTCCCTACCCTTGAGAGCTTTTACTGCGGGATGGAAAGTATCTGGTGATAAAACTTGTCCATTTTGCAAAGATAGTGTTGAGTCTCTAACGCATTTACTATTTGTCTGTGTCGGATATGAAAGACCACGCCGTGTTTGGTTACGGCCAATCTGTAAGCTCATAGGTACAAGAAGGGCGCAGGAGGCTGAAAGAATATTGCGCTCGGATACTACAGCACCTGTTGTCATAGCAATGGCGAAATACCTAGGGTGGTCGTGGGCTCTAAGATCAAATCACCTACGAAATGCATAAGCTAGCTATATTAAGAGCTGCCCTGCAAGTCTTGTAATCATAAATATTTCTGAAGGGAAGGTCCTTTTAATGTATTATTAAATGTACATGTTATATGTTTTAAAAGTTGGTTTTAACATATTACTTTTTATAACACTGTATATATTTTAAAATATTCTTTTTAGGTCATGTATTTTATGATGGATGGTTCCTATATGCTTTTATGACTTAATTTGTCGAATAAAGCTATTTGAAACTGAAACTGAAACTTGTTGTGCTGTGGGCGAAGTGGTCATATTGCCCCCCTGACCTGAAAGTGTCCTTCTTTAATGATTCTACAGATAACCGCTTTCTGGTGGCACCATTGGCATTTACTTATAATTATTTAGCTCTAGCACTGAGCATGCATGCAGGGCCATGTAGGCCCATGCGTATATTTGGAAAGAGGAAACTTCATGTCCAGGCAAGCTTAGTTATGCTGGCTGCAAGGCCAGGACTAATTGAAAGTATCACTCAACCCATCAAGCCTGTTAACAGCAATGAGGGACTTTGTGGAGAAAATAATCTGTAATGCTTCCTTTACATTTGACAATACAGTGTTATTTTGTTTTCTGTTTTTCACCCACCATAAAATTAAAGTTATAGAAAGTTTATTGAGTGGGATTTTGTGGCATAAATGGGATGAACCCAATGGCCCTGCACTTGCTCTGATCCACCAGGACAGTGGCCCCCAACTACCCGCATGCAGACCTTGTTCCAGCGAAGCCCTGCTCGGGACAGCAACCCAAAAACAGTAGTGATAATCATAAAAATTATGCCTTTTATTTGGGAAACGTGCATTTCATTGTAGCTGTCCACTGCTATTTTCCCACATAGTAGCGTGATTGATCTACACAACCAGAGTCGGCCCAGTAATCCCAATTCTCAGTCCTAAAGAAGAGGAGGATCATATTTGTGAAACACCAGTGAGCTGTCTTGGAAACAAAGGCGAAAATAAACTAGAAAGTACTTTGTGGATAAAGGATGTGAGACAAGATACTGATATTTAGAATTTGGTTCAAGAAATTACAAAATGAATGTTTAGGCAGGAGTTTAAAGCTTGTAGGCTGAAGTATTTTATGATCTCTAATAATAGAGTTGGCTATTTTATAAACAAAGTAGAAAATAAACAAGAAAGTACTTTGTGGATAAAGCATACTTTGGAAGTATATAAACCACGAGAATGCTATTTAGTAGGTTGTCAAGGAAACTATAAAACGAATGCCTGTTTAGGGAAGTGCATTGCGTATTGTACTGTAGAATGTAATATAAACTGTAAACTGAAGTGATTTAAAAAAAAATAGATTAAAAAACCCTTTAAATAAATTCCAAATACATTGTTTAATTGAAGGTCTTGTAGAAACTGATTGAAATGGCATCATACAATTTTAAGATACCACTGATTATTGCTCTTTATCAATTTAAGTGCTGATTGGTACTGTGTCTCATAAAGGAAGACTGTACTTTATGGGAATTGGAAGATTTACCTGCAGAGTAATACAATAAAAAGATGCATGAGGTTGATTCTGAGGCAGTGACAGTTGCTTGTCAGTGAAAACATGACCTGGGGCTGTTGCGCCAGCTCAGATGAACTCTCCAAGGCACACGTCAGACTATCCACTAGGCCAATGAGACCATGAACGTTTAGAACTTGCCTTTTTCCCTGTCCACGAGCTGCCTTCCCAAAGTTTCATAACTTCATGACATGTCATCTACATCCCTCTTATCAATTAGGATCATTTGAGCATAAGAGAGAGGTATATTTCTTTGTTGGACAAAATAACACTGAAAGAGATACAAGCATTAAATTATCACAATATTCTGAGCTTCTTCTTGGAACCATTGGAGGAAAAAAATACCAATATTGCTTCTCAGTGTTCTCTGTTAAACATAGACTTTCTCTTCCTCATCACAAACAACTGGAACAGAAGAACATTTCTTGTACCTCAGTGAAGAATAACCACTGTACCTCAGCTGAAAGGACTAATAAGGGTCTTTTTAATGGAGGTCTCTGCCCTCTCCTCCTTGTGTCACCTCTCCTACCCATCTCTTGATGCTAGACCTGCTCAATAGCCAATCCAACTGGCACCCACTCCTTGCTGGTACAATGGAAACAGATGCTCTCTAAAGAAGCATTTCACAACCTAGCTGAAACCAGGACCACAATTCACAATTCCACATGGAATGAAGACAAAGTATTTTATGGCCAAAGGAGCAGAAAAACTTTGGAGACTTAATGCGTACAAGAGCTAATGTGGCTAGTTCACAGAGACACTGCTGAGACATAGCTTGCAGAGATTCACACTTCTATGTCTATGCACTAGTGTGGCAATATTCCTGTGCGAGTCCTCTAGATACCAATTTTTTCTCATCAGTGCTAGTTTGAAAAGTACCTTTTTCACTAAAATTAACATTAACACCATTTACTTGAAACTTGGAATCTGTATGCTTGTTGCTAAACATTTTCTTTCTGCCAACTAAGTAAAAGTGGCACAAAAGATCCTCGGTTTAAATGGAAGTTCATTTTTTTCACATTTCCGCAACTGTTCACCTGGTAAGGTTAGTCTCTTTGTGCAATACCATGTGAAGTTGCAATGTACTAATATGATAGTGGGTGTGAAAGAAATATTAATTCTACCGACTTCTATAGCTTTGGATTGTTTATGACACATTATTTTCTTAGCAGCCATTTCTATAGCTGTATTCTTAATAGTACAGTGTATTTAAACCTTAATTCTGCAACTGGCGACAAAAAAGGTATCAAACTCGAATTTGCACCATAAATGAATTTCTACTGAAATGCTCAACAGTGAAGTTAATCTCTATTTACTTATATCTCTTAAAGCGATTTTGAACATGAAGCCTTTTTTGTTGTAGCTAAGCTGAAGCTGACTTAAAAGGCATGTACATATCTCTTTGTGGTCACAGCTCATTGGTGCCTTTGTAGAGTCCGCCCGTCTGCTTCAACTGACTAACTACAGAATGCACAGAATGGAGGAAGGCGAGACATATGGAGGTGCCAAGTGTGACATCTGTGTTTTAATAGGACTCCGAGGCACCTTACATAGACAAACTCCTGTTTGGAGTACTCAAGAAGGTGCTCTATCTTGAATTACTATTTCCACCATTTTGCTCCCAAGAGCGATTGTGCCATCTGCTGCTGAAAGGGGTCATGGTACTCCTGACAGATAAGCCAGTTTGCCACAGTGGAACGTCCCTTCTGAGGCTGGAGGAAATGAAGGTCCTGAAACACATGACCCTATCCCTGTGTGGGATAATTCCAATGTACTATTTGAACCTGTACATTTTCGTCTGGACCTGACAGTACTGGAACTGGGTAATATGGATGGAGTCTAGGAGGCAATCATGATCCCATACTTTCTTATGAGCTGGTTTTTGTCGTAATGTGGGTCCCTAAATTCAAAGTTCTTGATTTTTGTGACTTTTGTCTAATTGAGATTTTGTCTGCGTAACTAAAATGTTTTTGACCTTGCTGCTTGTGAAACATTAAAAATAGTGAAATAAAGATTCTTCAAAGGAATCAGTATACCTTTGTGGGTTAAATTGTTTGGACCTTTTGGGAGCTCAGTCTCAGCCCACATCAAGACTGTTGCAGCCCTCCACCATAGCCCACTACCCCATTTCCTAAAGGGCAGCAAGAAATCACAAGAGATGTAGGGGCATATTAGCAAGACCGGCGATAAAATTATCGCCGTTTTAGCGGCAGGAAACTGCTGCTAAAACGGCGATAATGGGCTTGCTAATATGCGTTATGGAATTCCAATAGAAGCCCAGGTTAGATGTGCAGGACATCTAACCTGGGCTTCTATTGGAATTCTATAACGCATATTAGCAAGCCCATTATCGCCGTTTTAGCGGCAGTTTCCTGCCGCTAAAACGGCGATAATTTTAACGTGGGTCTTGCTAATATGCCCCGTATTTTTCATTCTACGTGACCTCCACCGTTTCTCTCTCCTGGTTTCCTTCTACCAAGGCTCTGATGAAGCAATTTGGAATGATTATGTAGAAACGTGGACATCGGGAATGATTATCATCTTTCCAATTCTTTCTATTCCTCCTAACCTCTGCAATCAATTACAGAATCCTACTTCAGGAAAGGGAATGCAACATTTCACTGGAACACCTTTTTCTGGAGATTGGGACATTAATGTCAAAGGGGCTTATTTAGGGTTTGCCTGAGAAGAAGGAAAGCAGTAAATGATATTTATCTAATCCCTCCAAACCCGAAGTTTCCCAGCTCTATATATATTCATAAATGTTGAATGTCCTTCACTTGTAGGGAAAAGCTCCCTTCAAGTCGACCATTAAAATTTTGGGGCATATTAGCAAGGGCACTATCGCCGCTTTAGCGGCACTTTTTGCCGCTAAAGTGGCGATATTTATATCGCCCTATCAGCAAACTGTCTCTAACAGCAGTTAGCGACAGTTTGCGGGCATTAGCACCCGTTTTTTTTACCGCTTTGCATGTCAGCGATATTTATCGCTAATGACATGCAAAGTGGGCGTTCCCGACGAACAAACCTGGGAAACACTCGCTAAAAGGCCTATCGCCTATTAGCAAGGTGGCCATGGACCCAGTTAGCGACGTGAAAAGTCGCGCTAACCGGGGTCATCGCCATTTATTTAACACCTGCAATTAGCAGGTGTTAGCCATACCTAACATGGGGGGGTGGATTATGCTGATACGACCACAGGGTCATATCAGCAAGGTGTTCTCCCTTCTCCATGCAACATCGCTGGTTTTTCAGCGATGTTGGCCCATTTCCCCCGCTATCGCTGGAATATTCATCGCCATAGCGCTAATCGTTGCTAATACAGCGTTAGCGTGGCGATATATTCCAGCGATAGCCGGCGATAAAAAAATCACGCTAAGCAGGGTTAGCGATGATTATCGCCTCTTCTTGCTAATATGCCCCTTTGTTTTCAAAAATTAAATTCTCGCTTTAGAAGTTTGTTTATTGAAAACAAACAAGTTTGCTGAGTGTGCATTTTAAACTTGGCACCCCTCGATAAGCATTTACTGCTGTGAAAGGCGCTACCATGGCGTTGGCTCCTTTCACAGCAGTGACATCCCCACCAGGCAGGAGGGAAGCTCTAAATATGGTGGGTGGGTGGCTCTGATGCAGCGTGAAAGCTGATCATGCTTTTCACAACACACAAACCAGTCTTGACAACAAAAACACACATGTGCCCTCTGAACATGTCTAGAAAAACGACACTGAAACTGAGAAAAGTTGAAGTACCAGCAACGTAAAAGAGAGCTTGAATAGGTACAAACAGTAGGATTAGTAAAATAATGAATCTTACAAGTTTATTAATTGACTATCTTATAAAATTAACAAAATCATCATGAAAAACTAATGATGAAACTTAGCATTTCTATTGACTTCATTGTAGAAGCACCATAATGAATTAGAAAGTGGTGCAATTCATGTATGAAATGTGCTATATGATGAAAACTTTCAGTATAAGTTGTTTACATTATAAAGATCTTATAACCATAGAAACTATTTTATTTTAATGATTTTCAAAAGTAGTTTACATGTAGAAACATTTTGAAATATTTTGGTAGTAGGCCATAATTAGAGTTGAACATTTTTGTGTAATAATAACTAGCAACTTTATAAGTATTGTCATATATGATATGTTTGACTTTTTCTTTATACTTGAACATAATTAGGAGTTTCTTTTGCTAAAAAAGAAAATGATAACTTTAAAATGCATTTGAATGGACCTTTTTCCGTACGCTGCATTATTTCCTAGTCTGATGTAATGGATCTTTAATACCATTTCCTCAAATGTTGCTATATATGTTCTGTTCAAGTGACAGTCTTTAAGCGACAAGAGACACTTTCAGTATTTCTTTGCGTGTGAATTGATGGGAACCTGATGTTTGAACTATATATCTGTGAAGAGCAACAAAGTAAATAAGCTCTTTGTCAACTGACCTGTGAGGACGGAATGGACAATCGTTTCATGGGATGAGCATGGGGAAACTATGCTGGAGTATCAATTTGTACCTGTAGAACTGAAGAACAATCACATGATGATCAGACATGGGCGTTCGCAGAACATTTTTCATGGGGGGGGGCATCATTTTAACATCATTTATCCTCTGAACCTTTCCAAACAGCAGCGCAATCTTGAATTTTTTTTGAAGGTCAAGTGAAAATTCCAGGGCGCACATGCGCCCCTTGCCCCCCCACGGACGTCCATGAATCAGACCATTTCATGGTGACTCCTGATGTCTCAAATGCACAATGTGGAGTATAAAAAGTGACTTTTCCAGGAGGAGGGAGGCTTTTTTTCATTCTCCCTCTCATCGATTGTTGACTGCCTGCCCATGACTTTTTCCCTTTGCTGATGAACTTGCCTGCTGGACAATTTGGAGTTGGCTGGGGAGAGACCAGACTTGAACTTTCTTGATTTATGCTTCATTCCCTTTGCCCTTGCCCATGGACTTTTTCCTAGTGGACTCTAACTTGATCCTTTTGCCCATGCTAAGAGAGCTCTTGTGAACCATCCTCCTGCCTTTGTTGCTGGTAGAAATTATTAATTCTAAAACTTCCTCTTTATGGACTCATTTATTTAGAGATAGATTTACTTTGACTAGATGTACGGTTTTATATTTCAAGCTGTTACATTTATGAAAAAGCTTCTTAAAATGTTACTTATATGCGTTCATTTTGGATCTTTAATACAATGACCAAATTATCTAAATTTGTCTGAGTCTTTTATTGTGTTTTAATGTTCTTTCTACAAAAACTGTACTTACCATTATCTGATTTCTAAATGCATGATAGAGAACATCATGCATTATTCTCAGAACATCAGGTTATTTTGCTCTAGTTTTGTGTAGCCACAACAAAGCTATTGGTTTGTATGATTCTTGTCAGAGTGAACTTCTTTAGGAGGTTCAGGCTTCCAGTTGCAATCCTCTAATTTTATATCATGGTTTTGAGAGTAATATATTTGAACCTGATCTCTAATTTGTGAGTGAGTTGGCAGCCAATTATAAGCCCTCATTCAGTGGCCGACAGTGGGACACCCTGTTTTCTCATCATTCACTACCACAAAGAAAGGAGGACCATCGCCTCCGTTGGGTGAACTATAGAATCAGAGTAAACAGTTACTCGTATGGGCCCGGTGCTTCCGCTGCAGCAGCCCTCTACCAGGATGCCTGTCATCACCTCCATCCCGCTGGCAGGCTGATAGGCCTTGCTTCAGTGGATAAATAAGGCTGAAAGTCTCAATCCTTGTATACTTCTTTTTCTCCACCTACTGCAAATACACACAATAGTGCCTCTGTGCTACAGCTACAGGCACACAAACTACAATTTACCTGTCCCCAGTGTGTGTATCTTGCCAACCCTCTGGGGCTCTACAACTCTACTGAAAACTAAAAGCAAAAGCACTGCACGTGTCAGGGAGAGAGAGAGAGAGTAACCACTCTGCTTCCTCCTCATTGCACACTTACCATCCTGGATCCATGTTTCCCAGACAGCAGGCCTCTTGCTACTAAAGTCCCCTATTTCCAAAGCATATAATGATACTGACATGTGCCAACATTCCAGCGGGCTACTTTTCTGCATCCATACCACTCAGTCATGGAAGCATTTACCATTCCAACACTTTCCCTTATGTGAACTTTATTCCGTTCTATGTTTCCAGAGGTTATACCCTTGTGTGCTGGAAAAAACTTTACTAATGAAGCTGCCATTTATGAGAGACACCAATGATTTCATCCTTATCCCCCATTTTGCTTTGACTCTGATCCCTCAATGCTCTACTTGAATCAATCCCATTGCCCAGCAGAGGAGGATACCAAGAAAGTATCTAAGGCCCTATGCCAAGGGAGGGGTTTTAGCTGCATCAACAGCCCATGGTTGGAGGTAGGATGGAAAAGCAAGAGGGAATCTGAAAACCCTATCCAAGTGTAGCACTCTGTCTGGGTGCGCAAGGACTTTACAAAGTGTGCCCTCATTACAAGAGTTTCTGGACCCCTGATGCAGGAACACCACTCATGGAATTCCTAATACAACAGGGGTACTAACATCTAGTGTAGAAAATTGCACTATTCTGAGATTTCCACCATTGAATCGGGAACAATTACAAGAATCAGTGTTTTGCATTTATACTCTCATGTCCCCCCATCCCCTTTCTGAGACTTTTTTTCTGCACTCATTTCAATCTGTTTTACCTGATGAATTTACAGAGGGAATTAAATCGAGATTGCAATGTTCGCAAATTACTTGTAATCTTGATTCATAAGGTAACTTGTGTTACTGGCTCTGAATGAGGGTCTCAGTGCTCGTGGATCCTGTCTCGGCCTTGGGATTTACTTGGATGCAATGAGTATGATTGTGCTAAGCGTAATAACTAGAGCTTATGCCTGCATTTTGAATTTGGCTGAACCTCCTTTTACAAAGAGTTGCAGGGGTCTGTTGTGTGTAGGCCCACACAAAGCATCTGCCATTGTTTTCTTCTGAGGGCAATGATTAAGGAGCTATAGATGAAAATAGTTTGTGGTGTAGCAGGAGATAGGCACATGGGTAGGTGAGATAGGCCTGACACCCCTTCTCTGCAGTCAATGTCTACAAATTATAATTGATACCTAGACAATATAGTTGTGCATTTGCACTTAACAAAAGAGAAAGTGGTTGTAAAACAGAGACTCTTTATTTACCGTCTATATTTTGTTGATTCATACCAAATTAAATGACATAATAAAGCAGTACTGAGAAAAGTCATTGATTGAAGGAAATTAAGTTCGATTGATGTGACAAAGATAGGTACCTGAGCCTGGAAGAAAGTAAATATTTCTCTGCTGTAGGCCCCAGGGTCTGATTTGTTGCCACTGTATGAGTCTTTGTTCTCTGTAGAGACAGGCTGCTATTGAGTACAATGCAAAGGGAAACATCTTTTACCCCGCACTTTTTACAATGAACAGTCTTTACAATGAAGTCAGTACACTGCATGTGACGTTACCACGCGTTACTTTACCACGCACGTTGTTACAGTGACTTGCTGTACGGGGTCATGTTATTGGACTGGTGTTGGATTTTTAAGTCCAACACCTTCCCTACTGTTGCATAGAATGAAATTGAATAGTAATTTATACTATTCCAAAGTCCAGCACCCCCTAAAGCAAGTGTAATGACTTGCGGGCTAAAGTAATGCGTGGTAACATCACAAACAGGGTATTGACTGCATTTTAAAGGCATGCGGAGTAAATGCCTGTGGGGTTCCGCCATACATCCGAATGCAAACCCTTCACAGGGACTGAACTCTGGATACATGTGCTGGCTTAGATGATTGAGAGATAGTCCACTATGGGGCTAAGAAATTCACACAGTGAGCGTTGACCTGCAGGGCATTAATGGAGATGGATGACTGTCAGAACAGACCGGCAATGGTACTGCTATGATCTGATTACTATTAGCTCTGCTCTTCGTCAGCGAAGCTCTACTTACTGCAGGGGAGTCCAGAGCACTGCTAGCCATGCCAACAGATATAGCCACTAGAATTATGTGATTCTGAGTCATGCAGCCATGTTTTCCACATAATTATGAATTTGCATCATTTGCTCAATAGTCCATCATCTGCTGCATATTCGATAATGCGGCATGAGATGTAGGTCTCAAAACTTTGCAAATGTTACCTTGTCACGTTTGTTAAGGTGAGCAGTACTCCAGGCGAAACACATTTTGCTGCAGTAAAATTCCTCACCACTAATAATAAAGATTGTTTTAGCAATTGAATACCACTTTGTCACCACCCAGTGGTGGAAACTGAAGGCCAGACCCTTACCTTGCCTTGAGGAGGCATTGGTCCAGTCTGTTAATTGCTGCATCTAAGCGGAGGTTGGGAGCACATAATAAAAGCAAAAAAAAGAGGATTAGGGATTAACAGGAGACAAAGGGGGCTGGGGGAGAGGAGTTTAGTGGATGATACTGGGAAGGAGTGCCTTTCAACGGCTAGCAGAAACAGTAGAGGGGAACCTGAGGTGGGCTGAAGGCTAATTGCAAAGAGGTTGCTCTGTACATTTGAAGGGCGGGCGACAGAGAAAGTTAGCACCTCTGCTGACTGCTAGCCTGTTGCTCATCCTCGATTTACTGGCCCAGAGGTGGTGCAGAGACACTAATAAGGTCAACACCCCGACTTTTTTAACTAAAATTTTGCTGACACTTTTGTAAAAATGGTGAGATTTTCACCAAAAGTGCTGATTTAGTGATTTTTTTTTTGCAAATAGCAAAATCATGATATCCTGGGGGGTCTGCACAAAGTCGACACTGAATAAATGCGGTACTTAGCTCCAGTAACCAGGTTTTAGAACATAGCTCGGAAGTGCAAAATAAAAGAGTTGTTCATTTTAATACAAGACTTGCAGGTTTGTTTCCTGGATAGATATATATGACATTGTGCATGCTTTATATTCACTATCTCTTGTACTCTTGAAGCTTAATAAGATTATGTTGAGGAAATGGTGTGCTGCTGCTCAAATACAAAAGAATATAATTAATTGGTGATTACCATTTTGTCTAGTATCTTCTGAATATGTTCAGTTTTCTTTCTTTATACGACTATCTATTATTTAGAGCACTGTGATGCATTTTAGTAAGAATCTGTGAGGGTTTATATGCCATCATTGGTATATGTCTGCCAGAATAATTGCCACATAATTTGCCATTAATTATTTTATATGCTGCATACATTTTCTTTTCAATGCCGCATAATTCAGGCAAACATGCAACATAATTTGGACCAGCGATGGCTAGTGATGTACTCTGGCCAGAAGACAAAGAACTCTGTTGCTTTCTGGTAAGATTCAAGATGTAAATATCCCCATACATAAAAACATGAGGGTCATCAGAGATCTACTCGGCTTAATGTAGTGCCAGAGGGTTTTATTTAGAGTTTGCAGGTGGCCAGTTGTCCACCGTGGGGCAGAGGTATTAACCGCATCTGCCCATATGGACTACTGCCCACAGTATTTAGAGATCTCTGCCTTCTCATGGAGGGAGTTTTTTTTGTAAAACAAAAATCGAGTGGCCCTGACAAGCTGGTCATTTTGTAATTTGTCTCTTAGGGACTGCCAGGCTAGTATGCTGGGCCATCCACTCTAAATAGGTCTGGTGGTCTGAGGTACTTAGATTGAAGGCCCAAACTCCTGAGGCACCACTAGCTGAAACATGATGGTACACCCAACTTTAAATCAGGGGAGTAGCTTCAGATGTGGAGGGAGGGGGGAGTTGGGGTGTTACACCCCCATAATAAATGCATTTTTTGGTAAATAGTTGGGTAAAGCTGCTTTCAGTCGTGTATGATGAGGTGTCTGTCATAATTCACCAGGAATTTCTGCATACACAAAGACAGAACAGCACACCCACTCTCTCTGTTTTGAAAGTCTTCAAAGATGTTGGTTATTTGACAAAATATTGTGCATTCTCTCACTTAGTACCCCTACCAATACATGTCCCTCTCCCTTTCCAATGCCCATTAAGCCCCCCTCATGTGCCCTGCTTGTTGTGTAATGTATTTTAACATGATATGCCAATGTGAGTGTTGGAAAATCTGACACACCCTCCAATCTTACTGACCAAGCCATGCCCCTGCTTTAAATAGAGTGGGCAGGTCACCAGTTTGGTGGATAGACTACTTCGCCACGTTTGTGGCGGAGTACTCTGCAACCCACACTGTAAACAAGCCCCATAATCTGTTCAGCATTATCAGTATTCTGCAGGCTATTAACGCAATGTTTTGTCATTATTGTCAGAAGAGCAGTTCAGGTCCCTAGTTAATGAATTACAAAGGGCATTGTTCACAATTCTCTGCTCCTCACCTCAGTACCAACCTCTACAGCGTAGTGCCAGTCACTGTAGTTATTGACACATTTCCCTCATCGTTGCAGATATGTACGCCATGTGAATGTCATTTACCTGAAAGAACATTCTGGAATGATAGAGCAGTTTCTCCATACCAGTGTGCCTTCTTCCTTTTTAAGGTTCCTCTTACTGAATAGACACACACACATCTACTAGAGGGGTCTCTGGCGACACATGTGGTGTGCATGCATGGTGTGGATGATTGAGTGCAGTATGGACAAAATGTTGGTGTGTAGAATTGTGGATGTTGCGCGTACGTTGAATGTGATGATTCATTGGAAGGTGGTGTAAAAATAATATAGTGGCAGTTGACAGTGGTGAGTGCCTGACTTGAGAGCCGTGGAATCTGCACTGCTTCTTCAATATACTGTGGGGCATATTCTCAAGGACTTATCGCCGAGTTATCGGCACTTTAGCGCAGCAAAAGTGGCGAAAGAATTATCGCCCCATTCCCAAGCTGGTGCAAACTGACCACATCGCCAGTTTTCCATCGATAGCTGCCGCAAAAAACATCGCCACGGATGAGAGAGATAACTAACGCTAATGATATGCAGAGTAGGCGTTCCCGTGCAAAAACACACGAAAACACCACTTCGCGACATTCACAACGACCAGCCAGATCTGCGATGCGATCCAAAAACAGGCGATAAGGCGCGTTAGCAGCAGGGATTTAACACCTGCCTTTTACTGGTGTTAAGCAGGACGACAAACTGCAGTAGAAAGGGAGCCCAGACCAGAGCCACATCTGAAGACCAACAGATGGCATGGAGACAATGATCGTACAGCCTGGAGACCCAAGAGGGCCACAACACCCACCGCAACCACCCCCAGGCCCCCCTCCCCCCCCCTGACTACCACAGAGGCAGCGCAGAACAGGACAGCGGACGTTCCCAAAACCCACCAGCCTCAGAGACTCAACGCCAGAGGAAGTCATTGCCTACTACAGGCACAAAAGGACAACCATCCTCCGTATCCTGACCCACATTGCCCACAGGCTGACAGTACCAACACGGCGGACAACTACCATCCCTCCGCAGACGAAGCTGCTGGCTGTGCTGCACCTGTTGGCCCCTAGTACCTCCCAGAGCAGGATATCCGGGGGACTCCCACTGCCTGACAGCAGATCCGACTCATAGAGAGGCAAAAGGAGAGAGACCGACTGAATCCAGCATAGTAACCTACTCCCCAGACAGGTCTGAGTAAGTGGAAACTGTGGGCCTCGCGAATCCCCACTATTGGAAATCCCCCTTCGCAAGGATTCATATACCCACCCCTTTGTGAAAGCTCAATGGGGGCTGGAGGGAATGGCACCCCACTGACAGTAAGTGATGACCTTTCATGAACTGAAAGGTCTAGTGGGGGCCTGTGACACCTGTCCCCCACCAGACCATGGGACTCCAACAGGTACTTTCCACCTGCCTAGGCTCTCCTTGGACCCTGGCAGTTAACAAGGAACCATCCAGCAGGGCCATACACGGAACTATCGGCAACACTCCCTACCTCTGGGGTGAGCTGTGAGCATCTTCCCTGCTATGGGTACTGGGGGGGCCTTACCCCTTCAGAACTGTCTTGAGCACCTCCCACAACCCACTTCCTCCTGCAAGAACACAACCATCATCACCTTGCCCTGCCAGGTAATGACTCTGGAACAGACCAATGTCAGGCCCTAAAATGTCACACCAACTCTTCTTCTTGGAGGCACTGTTGGGTCCGAAGCCTGGGGCTTCCTCGAAGCAAGATGCAGCATTGGACACCATCCTCAAGGAAATAGCGGGACTCAGCTCCAAACTCTCTGCCTTTGATGCCAGAGTTAATGGCCTGTCTGCAGAAATCAAATCACTCCAACATGACTTCTCGATGATGCAGAAACCCCTGATATAGTGGATGAATGCCCATGAGGAATTGGATCAACGGGTTGTGGAACAACCCGACTGGAGCACAGAACTCTGGAACCTCCAACAGAAGGTCATGGATCTGGAATAACGTACGCATCATCGGAGTGTGAGAGAAGGCAGAGTGCAATAACATGGTGGGCTACCTGTAGAAATTCTTGCCTCAACTGCTGGGCATAGACCTCAGAGAACCCATGGAATTCTCATGCTTCCTTCCATCCTAAAGTGATCATAGCATGCCTCCTCCAGGAAACCCAGGTGCAGAGAATCATATAGGCAGTCAGAAAATATGTAGGCACATTCCCCTTGGAGGGCCAACGGATCCACATAATGTCAGACTTCACACATGAAACGGCAGTAAAGCATTAAACATATCTGGACCTCTGCCCCTGTCTCAACCATCATAGCATTAAGTATGGCTTACTTATCCCAGCGGTGATGCTAATTACCTGCAACAATAGCATGCTGGAATTCACAGAACCGGATTCCCTGGAAGACTTCCTAGACACAGACTTCCTAGACACAGAGGGCTTCACCCCCAATGGAGAACAAATCCCAGGGATCTGTGCAGGGATGTAGGCTCCCAGACCAAAGCATTTCAGATTGCCTACCTCCATCTAGACTCCCCCCGTTAGGTCGTGGGTGCCACTTCACAGGAACTCCAACAGGGAAGGGCTATAAGAGTGGTCGAGGCACTAAGTATGGACCAAGACAAATCAATTTCCACACTGAAGAAGTGGCAGCAGCAGCCTCTGTGCTTCCATGAACTTTACCCTTCTCCCCGACTGAGATCTGCATCCTAGAACATTGAGCAGATCAACGCACCTGCTATATGCTGGATGGCTCCACAACATCAAGGTTGCCCCCTTCCTACTCTTCCTCTTTTCCCCCCCACTGTTTTTTTCGATCCACAGAGTTCACTGCTCTGTGGAGATGGCACCTCTGGGCTTGTGATTCCGTGGGCCACTAGACCAGAGTGGTCCACACACTGATGGGTGAGTGAAGCTAACCCTTCGAGCCCCTTAGGGACTGTTGTCCATCTACTCTTTCTGGTCTGATGTTCCCTCCTACATTGAGAACTCTCCACCTTCTACGGTCCCTGAAGCCAATGGGTGGTGGAGTTTGGTTCGCAGGCTAAGGTAAAGGTTTGATCATTCCCCATTCCCCCATTCCCTGTTGGCTCTGCTACTGACTCTCTGAAGCTTCCTCACTTTGAACCAATGCCACCAAATGATTTTGACACCCTTATACATCACTTGTCAAACTGACCTACCTCCAAACTGACATTTACTCTTGCACTTAACATCCAGACGGACCATGCCTACATCTACATCCGCACGTGTTTCAGTGACCATGCTTTCTCTCAATATGAACGTGCTGAATAGTGACATCAAGCAACAGATAACACTGACCTACCTGAAACATAAATGCACAGACATCACACTAATCCAAGAAACCAACCTCTACCTGACAGAAGTGGAAAAATTGAAGAGGGGCTGGATGGGAAGGGTGGTTTATAGTTACCGAACAGACCTGGGAGACGCTACCAGTACTTGTGTACAGCAAGTCACAATCGCAGAGACCGTTACCAGATAGGCAACACCTGGTCTCATCCCACAGCAGCCTTGATCATTTAGCATCAATTAACTCCCATTCAAGAGTGATTTGAAACCTGGAAGGATATCGGCAGCAAGAGAATCTTTAAAAAAACACAACAAGTTTGCCCTAGACGCATTACAAGCGCCATGAAGTGGAACTTCTCTGCACACTAACGAATTACAATGTACTTTCGCAGTCAATTCCGCAAAAAAATTATCAGGCCCACCATTCCTACAGTGGTATTTAAAAGGTAAGATCCATGACTCATGAACTTACCCCTCTCCTCGCACCTTAAAGTTGACAACTTGATGATGTTATAAGCAGTACTGGAAGTGAAATGTTGAAATTGGCAGAGAAATTAATCCATGGATTGTATAGTCCACAGAAGGTGTTTCAGCAACAGTGAATGGAAGTTTCTCCAGCGTCTCTATGACTAACATGGTATAGTTTGCATCCTTTTTTGCCATGACTGTCTGTTGTTTTGTAAGGTTATATGGCAAAAACAAGCTAGTGGTGTTAAGGTAGAAGGCGACCAGCCCGAAGTGTCTGCAGAGTCCAACTCAGCAACATTATAGCTCTAAGCTGTGACTGCCCATGTTGTAAAGAAGACATGTCACTCTGAATGATGTCAATTGCAGAAGACACTACGTTACCCAAAGAGTAAATTCTGGTGGATAGATAGTCATACCATTATATACTACTGCCAGAGCCCTTTCTAAATTTGCTATGTTAACTTCGCGCAATCTCGCAGCAGCTTCCTGCTGTGAAATTGTCCATACTTCATTGTATATTGCATACAGAAAGCACTTTTGATGTGTTCGCCAAGGACCTAGTAGAATGTCCTGTAATCCCATGTCAACAGAAAGAAGGGACAAGTGTTGTTTCACCTGAGACAATGTTGAGGTGTTTAGCCAGTGAAAGGCATAGCTTCCCAACACTGTAAGCTGTTACCACCCCCAAGTGTTGTGTCTGCATGTATCAAGGGTTGGTCCTGATGATTTTAAACCTGTTGGTCTCACTCGAAAAACGAGCCTGACATTCGTTAGCAGCTAAGGGCCACACTAAACCTCCCCTTTGATTGATGTCTGAACAATTGAACAAGTCATTGCGAAGCATAGCATTTAATATTTCCTCCATGTAATTTGTGAATTGTTGCCAGTTCACAAACCGTGCAAATGTGGGAATGTTTACATCTTTTGTCTTAGCCAAGATGTCAGAACATTGCCTGAAATTAAACGCAGGGAAATCGGAAATCCTGCT
The DNA here is from genome assembly GCA_963921515.1 of Calotriton arnoldi. Lineage (NCBI taxonomy): Eukaryota > Metazoa > Chordata > Amphibia > Caudata > Salamandridae > Calotriton > Calotriton arnoldi. Next base: position 565,614 of record CAWUFW010010378.1, on the reverse strand, counting down.
CTTAGATGGAGCTAACCTGATTTGGGATGCCACTTGGTGGCCACAAACCCTGGGAGACGCTCCAGCACCCAAGCAATGTGCTAAAAACTTACGCATACTCATTGACAATGCCCTTTCCATGAAGGACCATGTGCGGGCCCTGTGTGGAAGGGGCTTTCCTACTCTGAAAGGCTAAGGAGACTATTTCCCTGGATCCCATTGGAGTGTAGACAAACAGTTACACAGGCCCTGCTCATTAGCAAGCTAGATTATGGCAATGCCTTGTTCGTAGGCATGGCAGATTACCTCTTTACACGCCTACAAGTACTACAAAACGCTGCAGCGAAATTGGTATGCAATAAAAGCAGACTGAGCTCAGCATCCATGTGCATGAAACAACTCCACTGGCTACCCATGCGACAGAGGGCAGTGTTCAAGCTACTCAGCCACGCACATAAGGCACTACACCACAGTGGACCTAGAATTTTACAGAACAAAATCGAATTCTATGCTCCTACAAGGTGCTTACGGTCACTTTACCAAGCGCAAGCCAGGATAAAGCGCATAAGGAAAGTGAGGGCAGGTGGACGCTCGTTCTCATATATGGCAGCAAAAAAGTGGAACGAACTACCTCAAGACCTACGTCTTACAGCAGATTACCTGTTTTTTAGGAAAAAGCTCAAAACCCATTTGTTTCCTAGACCCTAATATCTGTCAGATCCACCACTCCCGCCGGTAACTGTACAACGAATTCTTGCTACCTAGCGCCGTGATATCCTTAGGGATTATTGTTAGCGCTCTATAAATAAATAAATAAATAAAGCAGGATGTTTGCTGCACAGTTTTGTCAGGTAAATCATTTGCTGTGGTATAAGGCTTGCTCTAAATAAAGCCTTGTGTCCCTGAACCTACCATGCTTGCTTCCCGAATGGTTTTTAAATCTACATTGTCTTTCCAAAAGTCAAACCCTGGTACAGACAACTGGGAAATGAATGATGCAGAATATATCAGCTTCGGGCTAGGGAACATAGTTTTCTGAGCCCTTGAGGATGTTAATTTGTAAACATAAGACTCTGGGTAATTTGTATTATGACCTGAAAAATATGCAAACTTCTGTGCAAATGCCTTTGAGCTATCTTTCAGTGGTGTAGGGCAGTGTTCCCATTGTGTATAATTAAATGCAGCACATGGAGTACTTGCATAATGCCATAGAGGTAACCATAATGGTAAAAACAGAACATTTCATCATAATTAGCCGTGCCTTCATATATCTGGTTGTTATTAAAAACAGCAGAGTGTGTAAGTGTGTTGAAGCTAGCATGCCAGCTTGTACTGAACGTAAGAGTTGTGTGTGTTCAGTTGTCCAATGTGTACTTGAAAAGTCCGGACATATCAAGTGGTAGAACAGTCTTAACCACTCTGCATAGTCTGGAATGTAAGTTCTGCTGAAATTCAAAAACCCCAATTTGGATTGGAGTTTCTTTAAGGTGTTAATGGTTGTAAAAGCGCACACTTCACTAGGAAATGTGTCACCAGGCTTCTGCCTTCACTTGACAGCTCATATCCTAAAAATAGGACATTGAAGTGGGCTATTTTTGATTTTTTTGTAGTTGAATGTGCAGCCCGTGTGAGCAAATCCCAAAACTATGGAATCCACTCTTGTAAAATGCGTAGAAAGGTCATCATTCATTAAATATATGCCATCAACATAGGACAATGCCTGTTTGTCAAATTCTTGCAGAATTTCTGTTACCCGTGCTGAGAACAACCCAAGGCTATTCTTATACCCTTGAGGCAAACCTCAGAGCTGCTTTTGAGATCTGCGCATGCTAAATGCAGTCAAATACCTGCTTTCAGGTGCTATGTGTTGGCAGAAAATCCAGTCGAGATATCTACTGTGGTTTTGTATTTCTTTTGCATGATGTTGTTCATCAGTGCCATGCTATGGGCATTTTGTACAGCGAATGTGTACATCTAGCTGTGTTCAGTTGTCTGTAATCTAATACTTGAAAATATGAATGATCAGGTTTCACTACTGGAAACAAAGGATTATTCATAAGGGAGGTGCAACTTTCTATTCCATCTTGGTATTCAAGTTGTATGAGTATTACTCTAACTTGTTTTTTAGCCACATGTTTAATGGGGTATTGTCTTTGAGGTTGTGGGGTTGACCAATCCTTGGCATATGAATGCTTCACTGTCTCTGGGATGAGGTCGGAAAAGGCAGATAAAATTACAGTTTCTTCCTTTGGGCAGTGCATTACAAATTCAGGTGACCAATTTTTTCAGCCAAGAGAATATTGTAGCTGAATGACAAGTTCTCCCAGAAGAGAACAGTAATGTATCTCGGTACGTCCCCCTCCAATTAGAGTTGCATCTCGTTAAATCGATGCGCGGCATTTACTCTTGTGTCCGGTGTTTCCACCTGGAGATAGTCACTCAATGCTACTGCCACCAGACAATCCATCAGGTTGCGGCAAACTGTTGCAACCTCTACTGCACTGTGCAGCATGGCCAGAGCCCACTATCCACTCGTAAGCAGTGTCCTCAATATCTGCGGAATGCTTGACTTTTATGCCTGTCCCTTTCTTCTTTTTGAATTGAGGTTTCAACTGTTTTGGTCTGTCTTCCTTTTTTAGTATGTAGTCAGAAGAGTGTTGTGAGTCCTACTTCGGTTTTAAGTACTCCTCTGATGTTTGCTCATATCATCCTCCTTTCTCCGAGCATTTTTCAGATAAATCCTGAAAGAAATGAGATGAACGTATATCAGTATCCTAATGCCTGTCAGACATCTTAATATTGTCATGGTTACACAGGTTGTAGCAGTTTTCAGTGGCCTACTTTTGACGAGATTCGCAATGTGACTAAGTCTTTTCTTTATGTTTCTTATCATCCCACTTCTTCTAAGAAGATTTGGGTGCTTTCTTTGAGTTATCATTACTCTTAATTTATGGTTTTCTAGGTCTGGCTCCCAGATTATCTCAGACTATTGTTGCATAGGTTTCCTCAATAACTTTAGTTAACTCATGCTCTGTAATCTTTGAGTTAGGTTAGTGAGTCGTTGGTGTACCCCCAATGCTGCTGCTTCCCCTTTAATGTTACTCAATATAGTGGCAGACACTGCAGCAAAATTGCCCATCAGTTTCTTTTCTAAATCCAGGGCAGCAGCTGCCCCGTACTCATTCTGGATCTTTTTAAGCACCTCTGGAAAAACAGCTAATGAGGGTGTACCATGTGTTCTAGTAGCAAAGACTGTACCCCAAGTGGGGCAGTCTTCCACTGGGGGAGCCAATCCTATTGGCAAGCAAATTGTAAGAATTCTATGCTTTTCCTTGGGTCCCAAAAGGGGAAACACTGCTTTAATCTGACTTGTTTTTTGTGCAATCCATAACAGAATATCCTCCCGCCTGATGGGAATTTTCCCCCATGACTGCCTTGATTGTGTGTTGACTGATGCCCGGTGTAATCAATTCTGGTTGTGCAGCTTGAGCAGTCCTCACAGGATTTATTATCATTGTTCACATAATGAACTGTGCCAGACTCCTATATATTCTAATTAGACTATTATATAATCTACATAATTGTTGTGCTGTCATATTAGCTATGTTTGGATGTGGTGTGTACCCGGATAAGACTGGCCATGTAGCTCCCTCATTACTAAAGGGACCTGGTCTAACTTCTTCTGTAGTATGTGGTATGGTGGCTTCAAACCAATTTTGATGTTTTTGGTATGTTAACTGTATTTTTTAGTGCTTTGTAAACTGTGTAGGTATTTAGAATGTCAGTTGCAGTGTAAGTGGGAAACAATTGTGAGTGTTCGTTTGCTGCTGGGAATGCAACCCCTGAATAGAACGCTTCTGTCCTAAATGCTTTGTGAGCCTCAACTACGAAGGTAACGCCCCCACCTGTAAGTGTGAGATCATTGTTGGAAAGTCATCCTTTTGCCCTGTTCATCCCCATTGTTTGCTAACTAGTACTGGGGGTAACTGACTCCGACTGTGTCCTGGATTCTGCTAACCAGGCCCAAGGCCAGTGCTCTGATCAAAAAGTTACATGTAGTTGGGTATACTTACCATTGCAATGACAGACCCCTGTAAGTCCCTAGTATATAATAGGGCCAGGGGGGAGTCAATCTACCTATAAGTCCCTAGTAGATGATAGGCATGGAGGTTTAGAGGTGCAGCAGATTTCTTGCACTTGCATGTGTGCACTGCTGTGTGCCTGTTGGCCTTTTAAGGTAGTCTTGTCTTGCAGCCTGTCTTTAAAAGTAAATTCTCACAACTGGTAGTGACAGGCCCTATAAGTCCCTAGTATATAATAGGGCCGGGGGTTCAAGCTACCTACAAGTCCCTAGTAAATAATAGGGCATGGAAGTTTAGAGTCCCAGCAGATTTCCTGCACTTTCATGTGTGCACAGCTGAGTGCCTGCTGTCACTTTAAAGGCAGCCTTGTTTTGCTGACTGTCTTTAAAAGTAAATTTAATGCAAATTTGACTTTGGTGATATGGACACTCTAAAAGTAATGATCTACCTTATTTTTACATAGTGGTCACCCCTAAGGTCTCCTCTAAGTTTCCCAGGGGAGGGGTTCTATGTATCCATAAGCAGGGACTTTATAAACTGTGGGGCATATTAGCAATGCCTGGCAATAATTATCGCAAAGCGCAATTAGCGCTTGGATAATTATCGGCAGGCATCGCCGGTTTCTATCGCGGAGTTAGCGTGCAATCAGCAATGCTAATCTCCAAAGCGATAGAAACCTTGGAGAACAGTGTGAATATTGCCTGAAAACAGGCGATATTCACACTGTTCCCCAGTTCTGCTTGCTGATAGTGCGAGGGGGACTTAGCCATGTAATCCACCTCTCATTGGATTACATGGCTAAGTCAGGGTGGGACCAGGTGTTAGCAAACCAGCGCTAAACGTGTTTAGCGCTGGTTCGCTAATCACCGCCCCTGCCTCGCTGATAGGCGTTAGCGACCTCAGCGACTGTTTCCAGTCGCTGTTAGGTAGGGAACGCCTACTTTGCATGCCATTAGCGATAAATATCGCTGGCATGCAAAGCGGCACCCAACCCGGTCGCTATCGCCTACAAGCTGTCGCTAACAGCAGTTAGCGACAGCTTGTTGATAAGGCGATAATATTGTCGCCGCTTTAGCGGGAAAAAGTCCCGCTAAAGTGGCGATAATCGCCTTGCTAATATGCCCCTATGTTTTATATGCCCTAGTGATGGGAAAACTGCCCATTTCATTTTTCCCCACGGTAGGTACTTTGTTCCCTAGGCTAACATTGCAATATTTTTTTCAATTATAACTATTGCTAGGAAAGGAGTCTAAATGTCATTCAAGGACTTAAAAGATTGGTATTGATGAATTCAACAACTTGCCTCTGTTGAATTTGTCATAACTAGTACATAAAAAAAGCTATAAGACTTTCTTTTCTGTGAGATAAAATCCAGCCTTCTAGGAGTCTCCCCTGATTGGTCAGCTCTAAAAGGCTTAGCCAGGCTGCTTTGATTAGGTGATAAGGGGCCTGGCCAGAGCAGAGGTCTTCAGGTGGTGGGAGTTCTGCTGCTGCAAAGACCAGGCCTGGCAGGGGGATGGGTAATAAACCATGGGCTTCAAAGAGAGGAGGACAGTAAAGGAATGCCAGGTTACCTATCCCCACATCCTGTACCCTCAGCCAGATGGCAGGCTTGTGACAGGAATTTGCTGAGGTCAGGAGGAGGAGAGCTAATGAAAATGAGCCACACTGTGGGTTTGTTTAGCCAGCTCTTACTTCTTTGGAAAGAATTCACCTATGTTGGATTTTGGAAGTGCAGTGCTTTGTGGGACAAGAAGATGTCACACTTTGGAGGAAGTTGTCATGCTTTTCGGTAGCACCCAGCATCTCACTGGACAGAGGTCCCCTCTGCCTGTTGCCCCAGAACTCTGAATAAATATGTGAAAGCTGCATAGCCTCTCAGATCTGCTGCCTGAAACTACAAGGAGGAGAAGGACTGCCCTGCTGGAATCTGGACCTACACCCAAAGGATTGCACTCTGAGTGACTGCACCTGCTGCACAATCTGGTACTACATCCCTAAGGTTTTTGCCTTGCTTCAAAAAGGATTAAGGAGTGGACTCCCTGGAAGCTACAGGTCAACAGTGCCCACCTGCATCATCTTCACCACAAATCCCCAGCCTGGAGTGCATCCAGTGGACGTTTAAGGATTTGGCCAGGTGCATTGTGGGCATTGTAGTCCAGACATACCAGAGACCGTCTAAGAGATTTCAAATCTTTGGATTGGTGTTTTGGACACTTTGACCGTACAAGGAGACTTTCTGTAAGGACTTCCAGAAGTTTGGAAACTTTTTGATAACTTTTGTGAAAAAGCTCCATAAGGTGACCGACCCGACATTGAGAGTCAAGAAGGCCACCTTCAACCGCAACCCGGCCTGGATTTCAGGTTTGTCCCACTGAAAGATTTGGAGATCCAGACTTCCAGTATTTGACCACGGCCTCGCACAAACTCAAGCTAGTAAACCCACACCGAATCAGGCCTAACAAACTGCCTTGCCCGACGTCAAAAGAAAAAGCTCCAGAAAATTTCTAAGTGTGAAGGTAAAATTTTGACCGGGACCTCCCGCTCTGTGTATCCGACCAGTGCTCCATCCCGGTCAGCCTCAAACTTTGTGTTTGTCCCAGTCAAGCGCGACAAGATTTCCCAAGTAAGTGCTATTTGTTTTTAGGCACTGTAAAGTAGTTAATCTTACATTATATTCCCTACATTGGATTTTTGTCATTTTTATGTCATTTTAATGTTATAAATATTTCCTATTTTTAGAAATTTTGTGGGATTTTATTGTGTGTTGTGTCTTACTTATTTAATGTATTGTTTTTTTGAATGCTTTACATACCTGTCTCCTAAGTTAAGCCTGACTGCTCGCAGCCAGCTATCAACGGTTGAGCAAGGGACTAATTTACTGAGACTTTTACTGGACCTTGTATTGTGTTGGTGGCCTTATTAATGGTGATAGGTGTATACCTACCCCACCAATAACCCACTTTACAATAGTCAAGCTGTAGTAGCTTCTGAGCAACTGCATGCCTACAGTTGTCAGGTATGTTTAGTGCTGCTCCTTTGGCCATCAGAATATGTGGAATTCAGAGAGGGTACCACTATGGGGAAATCCTTTGAAAGGTTCAACCTACAGCCAATACATAGGGGTTATGTACTCAACTGAGGCAGATTTTTCCCCTAACACCAAGCATGTCTCCCATTAGTAGGAGAATAGGAATTATGGGTAGACAAAAGAAGAACTACTCAGGTGATCCATTGAATAAGAACCCAAGCTAGAACGTTTGCTGCTCCATGTCATACAGCTTTGACTTTCTGAAGTAAAACTGTACGTTTGTTGTACAACATAAACATTGGACTGCTGTGAGACTGATTCTGAGCACCCCTCAGGATATGTTGGCCTATAGTCCTACGAACTCGCAGTGCACCATCTACACCCCTAAGCTTACAGGGTAACAAGTGTGTGTGCAACCTCAGAACATGACAACCCTGACTCCCCAAGGATATTGTGGTAACAGATCTAGAACCCTTTTGCTCAGCCACTTAAGCATAGCTACACAAGAAATACTCAACATGCACTTTCAGTATGTTTTGAAGCATTGTGATTCTCAAATAAAATATGTGTGCTGCAATGATTAACAGAAGGAAGCAGAATAATGCAATTAGCATTATGAGAATGGTGAAAAAGATGAACAATGCAACCCTTTTGCAAATTACAGAAAACTAAATGCTTGCATACAAGTACTGTAATATAGTGTACTCCTATTTGGCGCATTTTACCCTATTGTGTCTAAGGTGGGTGGATCTGCCAAATCCCTATCTAGGTGTTCTAACTCCCATTACCTGTGGGTAAGTGTCAGCAAGTTGCCCATCTTGGTCAGCATCCCTCGCATGAGGTGACAAAAATCAACTGAGCTGGAATTCCAGCATAGACCGACCTCTCAGTGCCAGCGAAATGCTCCTCTGCATACACAAAGGCTTAATGTCATACATATAATAACATCCTCCATGTTGTCATGCCGAAGCCCCAGTCAGGCCGCTATTGTTTATTCTATTATGATAGTTCTGTCCCCATGTGGCCAAAAACAAATAACATCTTGCGTGCTGAACTTAGCCCCTTTACAGAATGTTCAAAGTGTCTTGATAGAGTGCCTACAAAATGGTGTTGTAAGCAAACTGTTTATGAAGAATGTTATCCTATAAGGGCACGCCAATGAATGTGTGTCAAATGTCATCGTGTTTAGGAAGAGAAGGCAACTGAAGAATGTGTTGCATGTAAAATTGCAGTTTCTTAACCGAGCCCAATACCTTGACGTGACAGCATTTCCAAGCAAATGTTAAAAAATTGTTTAGATAACTTGGGAGTCTGGGAGCTGAAGGACTGTTTGCTTATGGTAACTGAACTGTCATCTTCCTTCACAACAGATGTGGTAGGCTAAACAATTTGATGAATGTTGTGTTTGTCTATCTCTCACCTTTCCCTAATTATCCCTACCCATCCATTCATAAAACCCCTAACCCTCTTTCCCTATGTTGTGTGATCAGTTGAGTAGTGTATTAATTTCCACCAGCAACAAATCTCACATTTGGTGAGGCGGGTGTGGTTAAAGCGGTGCCAACTGTTAAAGGAGGTGGCTACCAAAACTGACATTTACCTACGCCACCCCTTCTACCCACGCATGAAAGTGACATCATAGTGCAGATACCTCATTACAACAATGTGTGTCCAAGTATAGGTAAGGTGCACATTTTTGCCACAATCTATGCCCTATGTATTCTACCGAAGTAACCTTTTTCTGAGTCCTCCTGACACCTCCTGAGACGTGAAGGGTTCATTATGCTTACTTTTGTAATTAACTCAACAGTATGTTGCTAATTGCTGTTTTATCATGGCAGTCTCAGTCTTGGATTTTTCACTCGTTCTGTTTTCTTTAATCTAGTTGGTGGCTGTATGCACTAGTTCAGCTCACCAGATTAATTTTGAATTAGAATTGTGTCCTGTTGAAGGTCCTGTGATGTTGTCACTGTTAGTGCCATTGGTCTGCCACCACTAGCTTTAAGATGGATCTTTGCAAAACCCTGTATTAAGGTATGGACCGAATATAGAAGATTTAGCAGACATAGCTTTATCTACTCAGGTAATAAAAGAAGCTATCGGGATTGTTGTTCTTGCTACATGTTGATGGACCCCATTAGTGGTCACTAGTTATAGAAGGTAAGGCAAGGGAAATAAATAGCATACAAATATTACTGTCACTGTTAGGAAGGAGGGTGCTGCTCAGCCAGATCAGTTAAGGATGAGGAGGTCGTGTATGGTCACTTATATTCTGTTTTACAACACTATTTTACAGGGAGGGTTCTGGACTGGAAGAGTTAAGGTAAGTAGAGTCGTTAACAATATATGCAAAGGGAGATCAGGTAGCAAAATATTCAAATCTTGAAGGGGGAAATTGATTTGCAATGGAAGAGGTGTGGAGAACAGCCTCTGTCGTTCCTGCATTGGTAGTGCTTTCTCTTTAGCTGTGTGTGATGCTACTCTAACCAGTAACACAAAGACAGATATTCATGATGAAAAAACAATTTAGTTTACAAAAATATATAAACATCCTATCCTCTACTTCCACAACAGGCCCACCTCCTCACCCAAACCCAAAAAACTACAAAACGCCCTGTCCCCCACTGTCCTTCCCAACCTCACCTCTCAAAAAAAGTCCCACCCCCTTATAAAAAATAGAACTCCACAGGCTCCACCTTAAGCTTCCCACATGATTTTCTGCAGGAGGGCAGAGTCCCTTGTGGTAGTGGTGGTGGTTGAGGTGGCTTGGATGGGTAGGTGCCTTCACTCCCTCTGGTGGCACGATGTTGTTGCCAGAGTCCTTCTGGCTACAGGTTTCTGTGTGCCACACATCTTTAGCTCGGGACCATGCATTGCCTTGACAGTTCCACAAGCCTGAACCAGCGCAATGCTTCTCAACACTGACAACCGACCCAGTACCCTTCAGCTACTCGCAGCTTGACCTTGTGTGGTGCATCTCTACACAAGTCATAATGCAGTAGCAGTGTGTGATATGAATTAATTCATGATAACCACCATAATAAAATTAAGATATTTTTTGAGGAAAAAATGTTAAAGTTCAAAGGATTACATTTGATGACACCTGCAACACACACTTAATGTGTGTTAATTAATGAATAAGCTGCGAAATATAACTGTATATTGCCATTGAAGAATATTGCACATTACCTTAATGTTGCACAACTTACTTGACTGTAACATGCAACATAAATGGAGATATCGTGGAGGGGCAGCATGATTTTTTGGGACAGCTAGTGGCGTATCATCATCCATTTCAATGGTGCTGCTTTTATTCTTCCTAACCGCTCCTGAATCCCATGCTGAGTACGATTCCAGACTGCATTTCTCACTACATCCTCCATCTAAAGTAATGTTTTACGGGTACTTTTTCCCTTCTCTATGGGTCAAGTTAGTGACAGTGTAGAGTAAGGTATATTAAACAGCAGGCCTTCGGCTAGATTTATGCTCTACCATGGACTGGCTGGGTACCACATACTAGAAGGATTAATCACGTGGTTAACGGGAGGTAGAGGACTGAACCACAATTAAAGCCATGAAAGTAGTCGCTTATGCAGAAACTGTGGGAAAAATGTGGTACATGCCAAGGTGTCAGTGAAACTTATGGCCTGTGTGGGACAGGAAGAATAGGATAAGTTGTATGTGAGGAGGCATTGAACACCACAGCTTTTTTTCTAATAATTGAATGGTAGAGAGGATGAGACAGAAACATAGGAGGTGAATAATTTATAAAAGTATGGATAAGTGGGCTGGTACGAAAGGGAGGAATTCCTAAATCAATGCAGTAGTTGTCATTGAGAACGGAAAGTAGCTTACCATGTGTCACTTACTAGCTATTCCTTCCCCTCCTTCACTGGAAGGTCTCCTCTTCTCTATTCCACAGGAGCCTGGAGTACTTCTGGTCCTGGACAAAAACATAACTCACATACATTTAGATACCTGCAACCATCACATTATTTTACACAAGTTGCAAAAGCAATACATCATTAATGTTGGACTATATACTACCCAAAGTACCACTTTGAAAGGTTTAATAGACCAAGTAAGTAGTCAACCATTCAATGCTTTATAATATTGTTTTCAGAATGTAGGGACATGACTCAGAAGGGACTGGAAAAACAATGAAGGAGTAGAAGGGAATGGAAAGGATTTATGATGGTGAACTGTCATAACATAATGGATTCTTGAATGACATGGCATCCTGTCCTGTTGGGTTCCATGATAACAATCTCTGTACCTGTATTATGAACTGATTGCTCAATAAAACCTTCTGTCAGCCTACATTAAAATACTTATACCTGTGTTCCTGTTTTACGTAACCAACAAACTTCTGTTAACACAAGACGTGCAAAGTAGAGGTGATGGAAAGGTTACTAAAATAGGCAGGAAAAGAAAGCTACAAAGCGGAGGAAGTCAGCTGTGGAAAATGGGGGAATATAAAACAAAACACGCAGAGTCAGATATGTGTGGTTAAAGTGGACACTGAAGTAGATGGAGGGAAGTTGAGGTAAATGCATCAGACCCTAATGAATACTAGTTTAGAAGCAGAAAATGTTCAACATAACTTACCAGCAGCACCGGCATAAATGGCAAAGGTGGAAGGCAAGGAGAAGCACGGCGGTGGAGGGCTGTCCTGAAACATGTAAAAATAAAGAGGAGACAGACTAGTACTTATTAGTAGGAAATCTTTAAAAATAAAAGGGCATTTTAGAGGCAAACAAATCTAATACCTGACTAAGAAATGTTTTACTTCCGTTCAGTTCAACCCTAAAAATAAAAGAGTTTAGTTGTCCGGTCTTACATATCGTTTCCTACAAATGAATTTGCTCCTCCCCTTGTTTCATACAGCTTTGAAATTATGAGATTCTGAAAGCTATAGACAGAGTCAGTTTCCCTTTGTGTACTGCACCACATAGAGATGTTGCGGAGATATATACAAGAGGGATGAGTTAAATGTTTTTGCCACCATAAGACAAGTGGGTGGGAAAAAACTGCAGACAGGAGGAAATCAGCTGTGGAACTGGGGAATATAGAAAACAAAACGAAATATGTTGGGATAACAAACATCAAAGGACATTAAGGGTCCGATTACGATGTCGGTTGGAAAACCGCCGACTGCTAGTCGGAAGCTTTGTGACCGCGGTCGGAGGCTTTCCAACCGTCAAGGTCAGTTTGCGGTCGAACCGCCCGATTACGATGTTGGCGGTCGGAACGTAAACCGGGCGGTCATTCTGACTCGCTTCCGACCGGCTCTCATAGTCTTCCTGCACCATAATCCTCAATGGACGAAGTTTCCGCCCATCGGGATGACGATGTCGGTTTCCCACAGCCTTTCCGTGCCGGCCTTTCTGACACGGAAAGACTGTTGGAAAGTGACTTTGGGGGCCCCTAACAGGGCCTCCTTGCCACTGTGGCCTATGGTTGGTGGTAGAGAGGGTACCTAGGGTACCTCCCTGTAAAACCCTGCACTGTGGGCAGGCACCATGGGGTGCCTGCCACAGGGTGCAGGGTTTTACAAACACCCCCATTACTCTAAAGGAGCCTATATTACGGCCGGTTTACTGCCATTACCCAAGCTCCCATACAGAGAATGGGGGTATGTGACCGAACAGTGTTCAGTCGCATCGTAATCAGGCGGTCAGAACCGCCGACCTGAGGATGGTCGGATGGTCCGAGTCTGAGACTGTGTCGGTCGGAGGCAACTCCGTCCGACATCGTAATAAGCCCCTAAGTGGGAAATAGTTATAAGTAGGAAATAAATAATAAACATTACTTACCAGAACCAGCAGGAACAGCTTCTGCGGCCGGGGCATCTTCCCTAAAACCACCACCTGCTTGGGCCACGAACATGCAGTCTCTCTTGCCCGGTTTGTCTTTTTTCAGTTCTTCTGAAAGGTGGAAAGATAAAGAGGACAATAATTAGTAGTAGTCTCTACAAAGGGGCATTAAAGCATTGTACTGTTGGACTCACTGTTGGACTTTGCCCTTTTTCAGGGTCATCCCCAAGGGTTTTGCTCTCACCCTCCTGTTTTCTTATCCCACTTTTGCTGGCTTTTTGGACTCTGCACACTTTGCGACTGTTAACCAGTGCTAAAGTGCTTGTGTTCTGTCCTTTAAACATGGTGAAATTGGCTTACATCCAATTGGCACATTTAATCTGCTTGAAAGTTCCTAGTAAAGTGGTACTACATGTACCCATGGCCTGTAAATTAAATGCTACTGGTGAGAATGCAGCTCTGATTGTGCCACCTACTTAGTTGACCCTTTAAATATGTCTCAGACCTGCCATTGCCTTCTGTGTGTGCAGTTTTAAACTGCCATTTCAACTGGGTAAAATACATCTTTTGCCAAGCCCAAACCTTCCTTCTTAATACATACGTCACCACTAGGGTAGGCCCTAAACAGCCCAGAGGGCAGGGGGCAGTGTATTTAAAAAGATACAAACACAAGGAGATGATGGAGGAGTGCTGACATTTTTTAGACACTCACTCCCAGTTGCAGATTTGGGTTTAATCCATCATCGTTCTTTAGCTCACTTCGCCACCCCAGTTCAGACCCAGCTATATGCAAATCAGTCTTGACCCTGTGCCTCATGGGAACAGTCCAGCCCGAACTGCCAACCCAGGTCTTCCCTGGACCAGAAACAAGCATCCTGGGACCGGTTTCGGGGTAACACCCCTCATCAGCCAGGCTAGCTTGAATCCAGTGGCAAAGTGAGCAAGGGACCCACGTCTGTGCATACCCTGCCACCTTAGGGTGAACAAAACAAACACTAGGAGATGATTGACAGAGTACTGAAACCTTTCAGACACTCACCCCCAGTTGCAGATCTGGGTTGAATCCATCATCGTTCTTTAGCTCACTTCGCCACCCCAGTTCAGACACAGCTATATGCAAATCAGTCTTGACCCTGTGCCTCATGGGAACAGTCCACCCCAAACTGCCAAGTCAGATCTTCCCATCATCCTATCCCTACTCTAAACTCTACTAAACCCACAATAATTTCGAGAGCACTATTGCAAAAAAAAAAAAAATACTAATCTGCAATTAACCTCTACTCTACGGTTCCAGAGTAGTCTGATAATTGCCATAGAGCACTTCAAACCCGCGTCAGGGTTAGTGAACATTATATAAAACCATTTACAATTACAAATATTTACGTAAGTGACACACATCAGTATTAACAACCCCTGATATGAGCCCGTGCTGTGTTTTCACTTTATTACTATCTGAATTGCTGCACAAATACTGTACACATTGCCTCTAAGTTAAGCCTGACTGCTTTTGTGGAAGTTACTAGAAGGTTAAGCACAGGTTATTTTGGGTTTTGCTTGTGCTTTACTCCTGATATCAGACTACAATTATCCAGACTACCTTAAATCAGCCTAAGCACGCACCTGGCTCACAGTGAAACACAATTCAGGTTGCATGATTCACTTGATATCCACTCCCCATCCCTCCGAACCCTCCAGCCCTGCACCCTCCCTGTCAGGCTGGCAGTGGCAACATACCCCACTACTCTGTTCACTACAAGCACAGCTCACATCCAAACGTTTATAGAGAAACCATGACCGCTCTTTTGAAAAAAAGACAGTGGTTACAGGTACACTCTGTAATAAAGTGCATTTATTTGTCCCATCTCTCCTCTCTCTGACGCATCCCAAACCCTTCTGACTACTGCCAGATTCTTACCAGATTTATTTGCAAACTACCTGACCCGAGGGGATGAAGGGACACACATTGATGGACTTCTATTTCTACTTCAAGGCTTTCGTGTTGTCTTGGTCTTCTTGCTTCTATAAAACAGACAACAACGTTTTAGCATTTCATTAGACTTATTGGAGAGTTAACAATTTCAGAATAACTCCTGTTCTAATTACCAAATGTCCCTTCCTCCTTGTCAGGTATACTGATGTTGCCAATGTGCCCTCCTTGCATCAACAATGAAAGAACTGCAATGTGAGTTCTATTTATATAATACCCTTCCTAACCTACGTAATAAATATATTAATTTACTGTCAATGACTTCTACATATATATATATATATATATATATATATATATATATACATATATATATATATATATATATATATATATATATATATATATATATATCCAAGAAGATTCCCGTTTGAGCACTTCCTCAATAGGAAAAAGGAATCGCACTCCAGGGTCAATGTAATGATAAGTATTTACTGGCAACGCGTTTCGATCAAAGATCTTCTTCACAAGCTGTGAAGAAGATCTTTTGACCGAAACGCGTTGCCAGTAAATACTTATCATTACATTGACCCTGGAGTGCGATTCCTTTTTTTCTATTGAGGGAAGTGCTCAAACGGGAATCTTCTTGGATTTACAGTCGGGATCCGACACCCGGAATTCACACCGACCCCGATTGGAGAGGAGCCGGTTTCTGTCGGAAAGTTTCATATAGATGTCCCTCACGAGTCAAATGCAAAAGCTTCATGAAAGGGTTTCAATGCTTTTGCATTTGACTCGTGAGGGACATCTAGTAACGACTAGTGGAACTGCAGCTTGATGTATTAATAATTTCAATGCTTTTGCATTTGACTCGTGAGGGACATCTAGTAACCACTAGTTGAACTGTAGCTCTTTGTAGAATTATTTTGATATTGAACACTATAATATTCACTGCCCACTGCTAATCTCGTCCCATAATGCTTTGCAGGGCCTTTGGTTGGGATTGTATTTTTGCCCATAACTGTGCTTGGGGTGGTCCTAGGAGGAAGGGACCACCACTGAATCGTTCAGCATGATATGCTCTTTGTGTTCAAGGCATCAGCTTGGTCCTCCCCCTAGGTTAGGGGGGACCCCAAAATCATCACCTCTCTCATTGCCTGATATTTTCATACTCAAAGTTCACTTTTGTGAATTCGTTATATGCTTTTTAGCATGTAAAATTGCTTTATCAAAGCATTTGTAGGTGTTGATGATTTTGCTGCTACGCTACGTCAATTAACACAGTTTTTGCACTGTGCTACGTGCAATTTGCGTAGTAGTACAAACTACGCATGCTCCGTGAGTGTAGCGTAGTACTACGCCCAGGGTTAGTTACTACCATCCACATTTGATGGCTGTATTTGAAGAAGGAATTATTTATATGTTGTATTGTTCCGAAACGCGCGTCGGCGTTTTGTTTGTTTCTAATTTGGTGTATTAATTATATGATTTAATTTTGTACTGTCTACTGTTTATGTGTGGCAATTTTTTTAATTTTTTCTGTTTTGTGATATCTGGTTATATGTATTGTATATGTATTTCTCATGTTTGTTTATTTTTTGTTCTGTCATAGTGGGCCTATGTTACAATTTTTATGTGTATTTATGAAAATTGTTAATATATGTTTTTGTTGAGAAAAAGGAAAATAAATCGTATATATATTTTTTCAAAAAATTGTTGACTGTTATATTTGATAAAAAATACAAAATAATTTTAGTGAATACTTGGATTTTGTGGGACAATTTTATATGTATCCTGGATGAATCACCAATATTGTTTAAAGTGTTGGAGGAAGATTTTGTATTTTGCTTGTGCTCATTTCCCTGCTCTCTTCCTCCTTATTGAGATTTCAGGGACCCTCTGTTGTTTATTTGTATGGCTGTATTTTTGACCTTGATATCATGTCCGTTGACATAGAACTGGTTTTGGAATGGTTCAGTACCACATTTTTGTTAGGTACATTAATACATTAAAAAAAGGATTTGTTGGGAACCTAACGAATTAATAAAAAAGAGCTGTGTTTTTCGTTTTATTTATTGTGTATATGGTGTATAAGTGTGTGTGCATGGGTGCGCTAGTATATGAATCAGTCAGTGATGGAATGTGTTTGTGCGTGTATGAGTAAGTGTTTCAATAACTCAGTGAGTGTATTAGTGTGTCAAAGGTAGTGTCAGTGTATTTATTAGTGAGTCCTAGGGTATCTCAGAGTGTGTATAAGTAAATGTGTGATGTGTTAGTAGATTCATTAGTATATGCATGGTGTGTCAGTGTATGTATCAGTTTGCCCTGGGATGTGTCAGTGTGTGTACAAGGGAGTGTGTGAGTATGTTAGTTAATGTATTAGTGTGTTCATGCGTTTGTCAGTGTATATATTAGGGAGTCCTAGGTTTTCTCAGGGTGTGCAAAAGTAAGTGTGTGAGTGTGTTAGTGAATACTTTAGTGAATCCATGGGTGTGTCAGTGTATGTATCAGTTAGTCCTAGAGTGTCTCAGGGTCTGTATGAATAACTGTTTAATAGTGTTAGTGAATAGGTGTGTCAGTTAGTCCCAGAGTGTCTCAGAGTGTATATGAGTGAGTTGGGGATTTCGTCAGCCAATCTCTCCCTGGCAACCATCCCATGCATCTACAAGACCATAATGGGAGGAAAGTACTTCTCCTACCTTGCAGCCAAGGCCTGGAGCAACCTTCCCCACTGGCAAGCTACCACAGGAAGGACCTCAAGACCTGGCTCTTCGGATGATCCCAGCACTCAACGGAGCCGCCTCCCTCCTCACCCCAGCGCCTTGAGCCCCCACAGGTGAGTAGCGTCGCTTTACCACCCCTGATTGATTGATTAACAGTGTGTCAATGGATGTGTTAGTGTATGTATTAGTGAGACCTAGGGTGTGTCAGAGTGTGTATGACAGACTGAATCAGTATGTCAGTTAATATATCAGTGTGTCAATGGGTGTGTCTGTTTATGCATTAGTGAGGTGTAGAGAGTGTCCCTTTGTGTATGAGTGAGTGAGTGAGTATGTCAGTTAATGCATCAGTGTGTTCATGGGTGAGTCAGAGTAGGTATTTAGGAGGCCTAGGTTGTCTCAAGGTGTGAAGAAGTAAGTGTGTGAGTGTGTTAGTGAATGCATTAGTGAATACATGGGTGTATCAGTGTATGTATCAGTTAGTCCTAGAGTGTGTCAGGGTGTGTATGAGTAACTGTTTGAATGTGTTAGTGGATGGATTGGTGTGTCCATGGGTGTATCGTATCAGTGTATGTATCAGGTAGTCCCAGAGTGTCTCAGTGTACACATGAGTGGGTCAATTATTTCATCAGAGAATCTATCAGTGTGTTCATGGGTGTGTTAGTGTATGTATTAGTGAGACCTAGGGTGTGTCAGAGAGTATATGACTGAGTGAGTGAATATGTCAGTTAATGCATCAGTGGTTTCATGGGTGTGCCAGTGTATGTATTAGTGAGTCCCAGAGTGTGCCAGTGTGTGTATAAGTGAATGTGTGAGTATGTCAGTAAATGCATTAGTGTTTCCAAGGGTATGTTAGTGTATGCATCAATGAGTCCTAGGGTGTCTGCTCATCTATCTATTATGTATATTATAACAATTATATACAGAATAAATTCATGAAAAATCTCCAAATATTGAATGCATTGACCTGTGTAAGTGAGGGAAAACAGAAATACATGTTATTGTGACATATTTAAAAGTTTCAGAGTAAAGTTCAAATTGCTGAAAAATACATTTTTATGTTAAAATAAAAACAGTACACAACTGTAACACAGTAAAACCCTTATATATTTGTTGAAACATATAATTTTCAGTTTTTTACTGTTCTCAACTTTTATACTTGTACGTTGTACACTATGTACTGTATAAATATTGTTGAACAGTGGGAGGAAAACAATCATGTAGATTGTCGAAAAAAGTCCAGAATTGCACAGTATTACACTACAAATAAGTGACACTATGCATCCCACCACTACAAACACGGAATAATGTATTCTAGCTAAAGGTACTCAACTAATATGAACAAATATATCTAAAAAAAATATGATATTGAAATAGTCAATTACTCGAAATACATGTAACACATATTCAAATTTTGGAGTACATTTTGAAGCCATCACCCTCTTTTAGGCCGAATCATGTTTTACACACTAATCATCCATAAAAAACAGATGCCATATACCACTCTTTAAATGCTAATCTTCCTTAAAACTTTGGTTGAAGAAAGAAGAGATATGAATTTGGAAGTTTGAAAGGTAGTTTGTGTCTATATAGGTGCAAGTGTGTGTGTGAGAGTCTCTGTATTGGTTTGCGAATATGTGTGAGTCTCTGTATGGGTTTGTGAATGGGCATAACAGTATCTGTATGGGTGTAAGAGTGGGTGTGAAAGTGTGTTTGGGTATGTGTGTGGTTTTACAATATCTCTATGTGTATGTGAGTGCTTGTGAGAGTAAGAGTATAAATATATATATATATGTATATATATATATGTGCTTTTTTTTAAGGTGCGCTAGATCCGCGGAGCACCCGCAGAGTTACACAGGGCTGCACTGAGCCCCGCAAGGGACCGTGGCTCTCGCAAGTGGCCCAAATTTATTTTCACATTTCGGACCCCAGGACACATGCTCAGCCTTCTTTGATAACATGCCCAAGGGGTCAGGAAACCTCTCAACTGACCCCTTCGTTTAATATGCGAACAAATTTTCAGTCCCGTGGACCGTTTCCCAAAAAACTAAATGCGTCCGGAACTTTTCTGTGAAGATGCAGCCAGCCAATCAGGACTGCATCCCTATATATACAAATGTGTTTGTCGGCGAATATCTCTAAAATTGCTGAAAGGATTTAAACCAACTCACAAAAAGCATGATCTGTGGAACAAAATCTACCTTTCTGCCATATTTAGAGAAATTTCATCCAGCGGTTTGGGCTGTAGTCGTGTTCAACACTCCTATGAGAATTAACATGGGGAAAACATGTTTTGGGACAACCCTTTTTCTTGGGCCCCACTTCACAGATCACCCTGAAACTTTCCAGACAGCAGATGAAGTGAGCATCAAATATCTGACAAGATTCGTCAAAATATATATATTCAATGAAAAATACAAACGTTGAGGAGAAGTTATGCTTAGGAAACGTAATTATTTTGTTGTATCCAAAACCAACTTAAACTACACAAATATACTAACATTATAAATTCAACTTACTATGCAGACTAAATAAATTATGAAACGGCCCTCTACCATACACAGTGTCCTCAGATATTATGTCATTTGAGCTGTCATTAATGTTTCTATGAATGCTATAATTTCACATGGTATAAGTGATGTAATATGAAAGGGTATAAGCTGTGCATGGTAAAGGGGAGAGTTAAAGTTTAGTTAGTCTGTGTAGCAAGGTAACAGCACTGCTGGAGGTGCACAAGTTGTATTAAATTTTGAGTTGTGCACAAATTATAACTTTAACTTATAACTATAAATGTAGAATTTCTAATGTTTTTGTAGTTTAAGTTGGTTTTGTATAAAAATGAAGAATACAATTTTCCTAACTATAACTTCTCTTCAATCTTTGGTTTTATTAATTGAATTTGTATGATTCTTTTGGGGTAAGATTGGTCTAATCATCTAATGCTTATTTTGGTATGAAATATTTCATATATAGTTGGGTTTTTTAATTACGTTTTAATCCTACTGCAATAGTTTCTCTGTTATTTTTCATGGAGAGGTATAGAGTGGAGTGACGTTAAACATTTTAATAGTACCACAGTACTTTCTAGGTTGTACCGCGGTACATCGTAAACGTTTTAAAAGTATATACATCACAATAAATTATTTTCCTTACCTCTACCCAGTTTTTTTAAAGCCCCTCATGTCTTTCCAAACATGAGAAAAGTAGTCCTTTTATATATTTTACTGTATAAGATAGGACAAACACAAAGGCCCTGATTACGATGTCGGTCAGAGTTGCATCGCTGCGGGTGGGGAACTGACTGACCTCTGGACAGCGGTTCCGACACCACAATAAAAATGCGACCGCACATGGTACGGTCGCAAACTCCCTTTTTTCAATGGGAGCTTGTGCAGCGGGACGAATCTTTTAACCAGCCCTGCATGGTGTGGCAGGCACCTCAGGGGTGCACGATAGGTGCGCCCCAGGGCCACATACAGAGGGTCAGGGGGAAAGGCGGCCCTGCTAGGGGCTCCCAAAGACACTTTCTGACAGCAGCTCTGTGTCGGAAAGGCCGACATGGAACTGCTGTCGGAAAGTGGCATCATAATCTCGGATTACGAGGCCTTTCTGAGAACTGAGTCGGATACCCCAGCTGGTTTAAACTCCGACAGCTGTCATTGCAATACGGCGATCAGAGTTAAACCTACAATATTGGTCAGACAACAGCTTTCCGACCGACATTGTAATTAGGTCCAAAGTGTGTTGAAAACAATATGGCTGCCTTTTCATTTTTAAGGGCTGTCATCAGCCAAAAATATTTTTGTCATCGGCATGTACTGTGGTATGCCACAAAATTACGGCAGTATACCGTGGCTCAATATATCACTAAGATTTTGGGCCATATTATCAAGAACGGCGCAAACATTATCGCCGCTTTAGCGACAGGAAACTGCCGCTAAAGCGGAGAATAAGGGGCTTGATAATATGCCCTATAGAATTCCAATAGAAGCCCAGGTTTGATGTCCTTGACACCAGAACCTGGGATTCTATTGGAATTCTATAGGGCATATTATCAAGCCCCTTATCGCCGCTTTAGCGGCAGTTTCCTGCCGCTAAAGCGGCGATAATGTTTGCGCCGTTCTTGATAATATGGCCCTATGTTCCTTATTACCGCAACAGTACTGAACCAATTCTCATGAAACACCAAAAAGGATCCTTTCCACACTATAATTGCTGGCAGAATCAGAGGAATTTGGTCATTCCATTTTACTCTTGTTAGCTGGAATTACTGATAAATTCTGCCGCTCCACAGGTGGAATTAACTATAAACTATGTAGCTGTTTTTAAATATAAGGGAACTTCTCCCTCTTCACACCATGTTTAGAAACAATTGAATACCCCTTGGTGCCCTTACATACTCTGCAGTGATGAACACTTTTAATCACTGCAGAGTATACAAGGGCGCCGAGTGGTATATACAGTGGTTTCTAAACACAGTGCGAAGAGGGAGCAGTTCCTTTATGTCTAGAAACCACTGCATAAAACTCCGCACCATTACATACTGTGCAGTGATTAAAACTTTTAATCCCTGCAGATAATGGAAGGGTGCCGAGTGGTATGCAGTTGTTTTTATATGGTGAGATGAGGGAGCAGTCCCTCTACTTTTTGAAAACCAACCATTGCATACCCCTCAGAACCCTTTCATACTCTGCAGTGATTAAAGGTTTTAATCACTACAGAGTATGCAAGGGCGACGAGTGGTATTTGTCTGCAAAAGCCATGCCAACATGGGGTTGGCTGCATTTGGAGGTTGGCCACAGGGCCTGCCACAGGCCAGACCCTGCAGCCAACATTGCAGCGTGGATTTGGCTGCCTGTTGATGTTGGCTTTCTGTATGTTTATAAAATGATACTTTACATTAAAAAACCATAGAAATTCACTGAAATAATAAAGGTTAATGTAAGTAGTTTCAAAAACTGTTCCGTAGCAACATAACATTGTAAACTAAAAAAACACAGACATTCGCCAGTTATAATGATAGTTATCTCAAGCAGCTCTAAATCTTGCCCTAAGATAACTATAACTCAAGCCTTCTCCATGCACTGCTAACTACCCCTTATGTTACATCACTCATGACATCTATTAAAAAACCTCTCCTTCCATTTCCCTCAATTTCACTCCTTTTGGACTACGTAATTCACATTTTCTGACCAATTCCCCATGTTCTTCCCACATTTACTACTAAATTGTATACCTACCTGTGTGGAGATCTCTGCTACTTTGGTGGAGATATGACAAGAGAATAGGAGAGGCAGAGATTGAGATCTCTGGCTGCAGATTTCTGAATTGAATTTTGTGGTACCTACAGCTGTTCTGCTTTGCATGCAACAAAATGGTTTGTGTGACTAAAGTCCACAGTGTCAAGTCAACCGATTGACATAAGTTAAAGATTTTCGGAAACCCCATTCAACCATATGAAATTCTAACACTATCAGCTTCCTTGTTACCTGCACAAGTGTACCCAAAAATGTTAGATGCTTTAGTCAGTGACTCCTCAATGACCACAATGGATTAAAAAGCATCTGCCAGTTTTTCAGTCTATCAGTCAAGGGGTTTTAAAAGACCTTCCATTTTTCCTCAGGCATTAGTGTAAGAAAGGAACATCTGCCCGTCTGTTCGCACTATGGAATGTAAAATTACTCTTTGTTCAGTGGCGCAAGATTTAGAGTTCTCTTGAAGAATTGGTTAATAATGTCTCTGTGCCAATACAGTTTTTTTGAATAAGAAGTTAAGTTTTGACCGTTCTCAATTGGTTTTTGCAAAATGGAAGCTCACTCTGTCATGGATTGTACCTGGCTTTATTCTTGTTAGTGAGTCCTTGCTTCTTTAATAGAGATCCACATCTCTAGAACACTGTGGGCGGGAGGAGGAGGAAGGGGCCAGAGAAAGGACTTTGGCAGACTGGTGGACACCCCTTTCTTCCCCTCTTGTGTCCCCACAGCCGGAGGAATGGTCAGCGACGCCGTATCGCTCTGGGGAATCATTGTCGAGGGAATACTACTGCCCCTTTAACTGGGAATGGCTGGAGGAGACACTCCCGCCCCCACATCGTGACGTAATCCCTACCGGACCAGAAAAAGAGCGGAGTTCCCCAGCACGGGTGTGTGCATTCACCGGAGAGGAGAGAGCGGAGACCCGAGGAGACGCGAGGAGAGAGGAGAACGAATACGAGGAGGGAGCAGACCGAAGCCGTGCAGTCGAACCATCAGACGCCGGAGGAGAGCCAGGAGGCCAACAGCATCACGCTTCGCCCAGCCACGCTCCTGGAGGTGCGTGGCTCAGCCAGGTACGTGAGCGGCTCGCGGGTTGGGTCGGGAGGAGGGAGAACTCCTCTAAGTAACCCGGGGCTATTACCTAGAGACGGCTGGAACCTGAAACCCCCCCCCTCACTCACAATCACTCCATCGCTGTTTACACTTGTCACTACTTTGTAGAGGTGCTCACGTGTGTACCCTTCACTCCCTTCCCACTACATTGACAGGGTATTGCCCTACACTTACGTCCCCTTATCTCGTTTCTTTCCGGTAAACACGACTGAGAAGCTGTTCCCCGCCCACCAGCTTAAGGCGAAACAGACGATCGGGAGAGCCTGGAAAGGAGATCCCTGAAGACAAGAAGGATTGTGGACATTAAACCTGGCTTCTGTTAAAAAGCGTGTTACGAGAAGAATAAAACCTTCACTCCCTAGAGTCGGAGTACAAGTCCCTTATTCCGCCCCGCAACAAACACTAAAAGCATGCTAGTATCAATAAGCTTTTAAACAATAACGATCAAAGCCCTATTGCACCTGCTTAGCCAGGATATCACAAACCACTTCAGCTATCCTCCCAGGCTATTCTTGAAATATATAGAACTTCATTTAGTTCAGGAAGAATAAAGCAATTGCCTTGAACATTTCAGGAAAGCGCTCGAATATCTCTTTTCAGAAGATATCACACAATTAAAGAAGGTTTTGCAATTATGCTCTTCTAACATTGCTTAAACAATCACTCCTTTACATTTGCAATCAAATGTTTGCATGTCCAAGGCCAATACAGATTTAAAAACGTTGTACGTTTACATTTACTGTTGAAATGTCCAAGGTCTACTTTAAACATACACCAGCTACTATGGTTTCTCTCGCCCCGGTGCTGAGCCTCTGTGTCATTTTCTGCCACATCTTGAGGATTCCAAAGATATCCAGGTTTCCTTCGAGAAAACTGATAAAAACTGTAAAATAAAGCAACATTTGGAGGGTTTTTTGGGAAAAGTGGGAAACAAGCGCTGTGCAAGAAAGTATATTTCTCCCTACAAAATTGCTTCAACAAAAGGTTTGGTGTGATGCTAACATCACCATATTCTCAAATTTGATACCCAGGTGCAAGAGCTGGGCTGCAGCTTATAATGATTTTTTATTGTGTACTGCACATACGGGATGTGACATGGTAAAATCTAAAGAACGAAAATAGGGTATGAAGGAAACCTATGTATTTTTGAATTTTGCACAAGATTATAAATTTAGAAACAGTGGTTATTTGTACACCTCTCCAACTGGGGTTACCTATACTATAATGTAATTCAGAGGGATGTTGGCAAAAGGGTCCTTTCTTGCACACTGGCTTCAGTAGCGGCCCGTGGTGGGAGTGCTGCCGGGCGGTGACGTGGGGCGGGGGAGGGGCAGGGTGGGGGGTAGTAAAGTACGGAATACGGCCGTCTAGAGGTAAGTAGACATATAAATAAATAAAACAAATTTTGTTGCGCGCGCTGCATCGTATTTGGCAAGGGAAAGTTCAGGAATCTGCAGGTAACCACAAAATTCCTACCACCCAGCGTTCCCACATTTCTTTGATAAAAAGAGTAACCGATTTGTGGAGCTCGGTGGCTGGGACTAGTGCCTGTGACAGGAAGGAATTATACCAGGTATCATGCAAACTCCACAGTAGTTACCACTAATACCACAAATATATGGGCCACTCATAACGAGGGCCAATGAAGATTTAAAAATGCAACTGTATATAGAGAGAACAAAGACTGCCAAAGGGCTACTACAGCATCAGTATGACAGTAAATATGCCATCCCACTTATAAACAACTATAATAATCATCAATAATTATAGGGCTTCTTGGATATTACATTATAAAATGAAAAATAGAATGGCAGATCCTGCAAACATATTGGAATTATCTTTAGTATATTATATGTGTTTGAGGACACTTGTTAATGAACAGTGTTACATTAATGTTTTTATGTATAATATTGTTGCACAAACATTAAACAAAAAATAACTGGTAATAACACCATTATTTGTCTCATAAGAGGTAATGTGACCTGTCACCAATGGGTACAAGACACATGTACTTCAAACCTGACCCAGTCCATGGTACCTGAACCAAAAACTATAACCAGTTAAAGGAGAACAATATCATAAACAATGCCTTGAAATTCATGGACAAAAGTTCCTTAGAAGCCCACTTTTGTTTTCTACTAAGTTCTTCCAAGTATAATGGAGGGTAAATACTGTGTGGAATTCCTCTCTGCTTGATCATGACTGGCCTGGTGTGGATGCACCCATTTATCATGGGTGTGTGAAAAAAAGACTGGATTTTACCGGATGGAAATTCTGGCCAGTAAATTCATGAAAAGCCAAGCATCGTTCCCCAGTCCCTGGCAAGATCTTTCTTTGGCAAAAGAAAAGCATGTAGTGCTCCTGCCTGTCAAAACCATTCTTCCCTCACCCAGCCTTACCACCCCATCTCCGCTCCCTCCACTTTCGGCCCTCTGGAAATCCACTACTTCCTTTTATCACCTGCTCAGGTCAGATGGCAAATGTGTTAAACCTCTCAGTATAGGGAATACTATGCAGAATTCTACATGGCAATTCTGTGTCCACACATTTATTCCCCATTCTGAGCAGTCGCATTTATAACAGGGGCAATTCAATGCAGAGATGCCAGCCATTAACAGTAATACCGGCCAGCAGGAATCTCAACATGGAATTCCAGCTCACTCATATCTGGGACATCAGAAGGCAAAATAGCCTATGCTTTAGGACTTTTCATTGCATGACAATTCCCTCAGTATTTTGATTTGATGTGATTTTATGAGTACTGTCTGAAACCTAAAAAATAATTGATTTGGAACCTATATTCAGTTGTGCATCAATAATGCCCCTCGCACCAATTTCCTAATTATCATCTCAATCACAATATCAAAGGTAGCATTAAAAGTTACATCAATGGTGTCATTTTTGACATCACATATGATATTTTTAGTGACATCATTGGTGACATTATTGATGTACCATACAATTGCACTTGTTTATATGTACTAGTTTATATTAAGGATTTGTGAAAATATGATGAAACTTACATAGGGTACGATGCTAATTTTTAGGTTTATGATACACTTCTGATATCAGACTGCTTTTCATGTATGTTTAGTGACTGTCTTTGGGGTGATGATGACACTTTTGCAACCTCTAATAGCACTTTTTGCAAAAATAACATCACAGCATCGACGTGATAGACATTGCACAACATCAAATTAACCTCTGCATACATTAAATCTTGCTTATGGCATCCCTGGGTTGTTAATGACAGTTTGTACTTCAATGTGGACACTTCTTGGTAGTCAGAGCAACTATAAGTGTTCTACTTTCAATCTCCAAAAGGACATTGGTTGACAGTCAATAGAACAACAAATCTTTACTTTCATGTAATCTTTATTAGTACCTCTGTTGACTGTTACTAGGGCTGCAAACTTGTCTTTCCGTGCCATCGCTAAGATGATATCTATTGCTGGTTGGTGCAAACACAGCCTTTTGTTTTCATGTAGTAAAATCTATGATGAGATATGTCGGTTGTCAGGGCAAATACAGCCTGTCTGTGAGGACATGTGTTGTGTGTCATTGCAAAGTACTTTTTTTTATCAAAAGTTGTATTTTCCTTCTTTTGAGGCTGTGCACTGTTTCCCTTTTGTTAGAGCAAGATTGCCCCCTGACTCCTGCTCCCAAATTGTTCACCTACCATAACATTTCACAATTTGGTTCATGGACCCAAACTGAGGTCTGCACACCCAGTGACGCTGTTAAATGGTGTAGCTCAACACCTGCATTAAGACTGTACTCTGATTTTAAAAAAAGGGTTTGCAGAAATTCAAGTTTTATTTCATTAAAATGTCTATCATTTATTTTCCAATTTATAATTTTCCCAAAACTGCTAAACATATTTACACCAAACAAGGAAATGGTACTTCCTGAGCATACATGATATTTATATTCCAAACTTAGGCCAAGCTACTTTGTTATGGATTGGTTTCACAAAACTGAAGCAAAGTGTTGTTGTAGAATTAACTTTTCAATGGAAATCATTATTTGCATTGAAAGGTTGTCTTGCTCACTTGTAATTTTACCTTTATGAATTGACACCACACATGAGAAAATCTCCTCGTAAGTTTACTCTTACACATTTGAGTCATTTTACTACTTTTGGCTATTTGGCATTTACGAGTGTAAAGTTACTCAGAAGTGTGAACCTACATGCCCCCACCCTCTGAATTCAGGGGATGAAGCATAATTTATCAGTATATATCTATCACTTAAAAGACTCCAAACACTGCGGCTGACCCTTGATTCAGCACCTCAATCCTTATTCAATACATATAAATGTCATGTGCATAACACTTCCGGAGTCTGCCGCAATTAGACTCCACTGGAAACCAGACCAAAGATTTAAGATTAACGGAAGGTGCACCAAGCTAAAAGTCCAGACGTTAATAGAAGTGTCCTTTAAATTTCCTTTATTCCTTGTAGTAAAACAAGCAGTCAAATCTCAGCCAACGCGTTTCGTTCTTTTCAACAGAACTTCCTCAGGGCAATAATTTACTGCAGTCTTGTAGAATTAAGATCCAGAAAGGTATAGTAACCTATTTATCAATTGCAACCCTACAATCAGAGTTCCAGGGCATAACTGGTCAATTCAAACGATCACTAATGATGATTAGCATTAGTCCTATTGAAATAAAAAGCGAGGTTGACGTAACCAAATCACACCAGAAAGCCCCTCGATCCAGATTCAAGACCAATTATAATAATATTGGTGATCATTAATACCATCGTTCCGGTATGTGTTGCCAAAAAGATTAATCAAAGACAATCCCATCTGGGATCCCCATGGTCAGGGCTCCCGTTAGTCAATAAAAGCCCGAGCTTGGTGCACCTTCCGTTAATCTTATATCTATCACTTGTAACTTTTCTCACATAGGAGAAGGTCTCTGCCACCAGGGCAGAGACCTCTCAATAGTAAAATATAGGGAAAGATTTAAAAGTTCATTGAACTTGAACATAAATTGCAAAAATAGTTAATGTTAAAGATTGAGGTAAATTAATTTAAAATATTTTTAAAGTCGATCTAAAAAATATTGATACTGTAACAACTCAACTTTTAATGGAATGTAATTATTTTGAAAATATTAAACCAAATTAAAACTATGTTCAATAAGATTAAAATTAAAAAACCCAGCTAAAGAGTAAAATGTATATATATTTACTATGTAGTAACAAAATCCTTGAGGTTTGACTCATTGTTATCTCTTGAGCCCCCTGGAGAGGTGCCGCAACTACTGTCGAGTGCGCAAGTTGAGCAACCAATTACTGGACCCTTAAAGTCACTGAAAATTGACTACGAACATGCTCGGTATGGGCTTTGTAAAGATCACATGTATGCTACATGTGCACCCACCAATGTTGACATGTCCTCTGATGAGTAATGAATCCAACAAGTAAGTCTACCAACGACAAGAATTCTGCGAATATACCACAACAGCCTGAATAAACTATATATTTTTCAAGACTCTTTTTCATTTTTGTCTTTTATTTTTACCGCATATTTTTAATTTGACACATTCACATCATCACTGGTATGTTTTAATTGCCAACACATATATTATGTTCTAGATAGATTAATATATCAATATCATTTTTTTGAAAAAAAGCAAGTCTTGAAAACATTTGTGCTTCGCTGTTATAGCTCTTATATGTATCACTTCCATCAATTTACATATGTGATGTATTAATTGTCTTGGTTTTATGTTTTATTTATCTGTTGATATTGAAGGATTTTTAGGTATTTTAGGCTTTAGTAATTTTAGAGCATGGGTTTTCATATACATTATATTAAACCATATTAGTTAGACACGTCCCAATGCGCCATTCAGGCGTACGAGCCGGGGATGATGTAAAGTCCCTAAGGTCCGACTCCATCTAATGAAGTCCCTAACTCCATCTTGACTAGAGGAGGTCCCCATCTTTCCCCACTCACACAATGGCAGTCGCCATCTTTCCCAATCTATACAGAATCATTGTCATGTCTGGCATTAGATGCAGATGTAGCCTGACCTTATCTTCCTAAGAACTGTAAAAGCGTCAAGCCGCTCGATTTATGACACAGATACAATCATCAATGCAACATTTGTCTGGGCCAAATCTCTACTTTCTGCCCTGTCAAGGATAATTAAGAACACATACAGGCATATAACGAAAATAGTATAGTCTGAATTGATGTCATTTTACCATATATGCTCATAAGGAAACACCGAGGATGCATACCTTGATTAAAGTAATCTATAAAAGACATTCTTCAACTTATGTCAAGAATTCCGAAACGTTTTTGTATATAAAGACGCCAACTTGTCTGGAGAGGACCTTCATCTAGATTATCGCCCAAGATTCTGCACGAGATGGTCTCACCTACAGCCAGCACACTTGGCTCTTCACGAATGTTACATATCGCCTGAAACTGATAACGCTGAGCCCCGTAGGAAGACTGACTGATTGCGACCGCAGTGTGAGTTTGTTCTTCCTGGGCAACATTATCATTGTGCCTCCACTAGTAAAGACAGCTGTTCCTGTCAACATGGTATGCAGTGAATCTATTCTCCCTCAGAAACTCTAGACTGCAAGTTGCTCTGCCTTCTATGCTCTCATAGTATAGTGCATAGAAGTAGACATTAGGATGTTAGGTTCTGGATGACTGTTTAAATGACATTTAAACAATGCTAGGAATGTTCAGGCTATTCTCGTTATTTATAATGTGTCTTCTTGCTGTTTTTATAATGTTCTGTGGGGTTGGTTTAGATGTACTGAGAAACAGATTGTTCTTGTAGTGATAAACACTTTTACTTAAAAGTGTTCATTTTTCTTATTATAGTGAATATGACACTGTGAATAATGAAATAAGATTTGTTTCTGTTTCCACAGTCTCCCTATCCCTTTATGGGATTGTTAGTAACCCAAAAGCAATATTGCTATGTCAATTACACATTTGTAAGGCTTGCCTTTCACATTCATTGCTGGTGCATTGAACCAAGTTCACCCTTGTCACTAGTGGGGGGAAAACACACCTTGTAGAGTTATGCCAAAGTCATAACTTATGCAACAGGTCATGACTGATTTGCATATAGCTGAGTCCAAACTTAGATGGCATGGTGTGTAAAATAATGACGAATTAGGAAGTGGCCTGAGTAATTTAACCTTTTCCATCCATCACTTTTTTGTATGCTTACATCCCTAGACAAGCCTGCCTTACAGCCCCTTCCAAATCAAGGATGCACGTAATATGGCAGTGAAATCCACCAGAATGCCACTGATAGGGTTTGGATCCTGAATATAAAGTAGGGGATATTGGTATACCTCAATATCGTAGCCATTAGCTTGAGGACAAAAATGTCATCAGGTAAGAATGTATAGATTGTCTGTACCTAACTCCACATATATGTGCCTTGACAATATATATCTCTTCAAGGTATAGTAAATCTATGCTTCCCTATATGCACTTACCTTTTGATGCTTTTGCCCTCGATAGTTTGGCTATGATATTAAGGTATAATGATATTCCCTACTCGATATTCCAGACTACAACCAATGGATAGCCACAATTATGTCAAGAAGTCCTGCAATATGTCAAAAACTTTACCACTGTTATGACAGTGCCACCAGGATGGCCTCCATAAAACACAATCTGCAATATGCCAAGGATGTGCAGCCTGATTTCAGGATATGAATCTATCATGCCAAGGATGCACAATTTGCAAGATTGCAGTCATTATGTCAGAGATGAGTACTACAAGGCAAGTCATAACCACAATTTGCCTAGAATGACTACCATTTTGCCAGAAGTGATATTATGCCCAGGCATAAATTAAAATGTTAAGGATTCACCCACAATGCCAATAATCCTCACAATAGTTCGAGAATTGCCACCATCCCAAATTCTCAGTTGATTCCTCAAATAGCCGTACTATTACAAATCAATTTGTGCAAAGGGCAAACAGAGTATACAACGCTGTCAGGACAACGCAGTGCCATTAGAATGCAGGCACTACAACAAACGTGTTGTTACCACGCGTTCCATTACAACGCAAGTTGTTACAACAACTTGCTTTAGGGAACTCATTGTTGGATTTAAAATCAAACACCTTCCCTACTGTTGCACAGACTGGAGTTGGAATAATAAAATATACTATTCCAAAAGCAATGGAGCTTGTGGTAACAATGAGTGCTCGTTGTATTGCCCACGATGTAAAGGCATGCGTTGTAAAAGCATGCTTGAAAATGTCATACATCCTGTGCAAAGAAACACATGAATCAGCAACTACACCACAAATGAATATAGACGAGCCAGATCACTAATAACACTTTTCCAAAAAGTAAATAATATCTAACACATTTAATACTCTCATTCTCTCCACTCATAACTCCCTTTTTTTATTGAGACACTGCAGGGAGAGGTGGGTGGGATAATGCTAGTCTCCACTTCTTTTATGAAATCGAGATTCTCTATCAATGTCAATGGAAGAATCGCCATTTCATTACAAGGCTGAAGGCTATCATTATGCATGTTTAAAGCTTTCCACTGCCAAATTGCTCATATGCTTCTCTGGTCTAAAATAGAACTTTGCATAAGTACTAGCATTTGACCAATCAGTCCCTTTCAAAATCTCAGTAAGAGTTACTACTGCCCAAAAAACCATGATAGCCATAGCCCCTCTGGACGAGTGCGCTCCAAACTTAGATAAGTCTACACCTGCTTCACTCATGACCAATCTTATGCACCTTGATATTGTAGCACTTGATACTGCTTTGTAAGGTTTCACATAAGAAATCAACAATTGAACAACCAACACAGGTCTGAAATCCAACTATCGTTGCTCATAAACTTTCATACAATTAACCACACACAGCTTTGCGCAATTCTAAAATAATGAATAAAAACACTCTCAAATATAGTCTTAGTCCTTTTACAAAGTATACACCACCTGGAGAGTAAAACCTGTTACTTGTTTCTAGGACTTTGACGTGTCCTAAATGAGACTAAACAAAG
This sequence comes from Calotriton arnoldi, assembly GCA_963921515.1. Taxonomy (NCBI): domain Eukaryota; kingdom Metazoa; phylum Chordata; class Amphibia; order Caudata; family Salamandridae; genus Calotriton; species Calotriton arnoldi. Next base: position 532,657 of record CAWUFW010010378.1, on the reverse strand, counting down.
AAGAGGTGTCAACTTCTGAGATATTTGTATTAATGAATGGTAAGTGTTACCTGGCCAGGAAACAAACAGATTGAAAACTAAATTCACATCCCATAAAGAATTGTAATGAGTTGTGGTGGACTTTTTAGCTTTATCCTTTAATGACTCCATGGACCAAAGATCACTTCCTATAGCACAATCATTCACCAAGGTATGACCAGCTGACACACCTGATCTGTAGCAATTAATGGTCCTGTATGAAAAATCTGAATGAAATAGATCAGCTAAGAAATTTGCTACCTCCATCACATGACCCTCCACGGGATCCAAATTCCTCACCTTGCACCAATTATGCCATTTCCTTCAAACTCCCCTGTATATTTTTCCTAGTGCTCAAGATTCATCCAATAAATCCTTAGCTTTTCCTGAAAGACCTGAGTATCTGTTAGAACCCCTGAGGTCTTACAGACAAGAAAGGTATAAATTCCCTTCTTCTACCAAAGGGAATTCCTCTACATCCGGAGCTATCAATAAACCTTGTGAAATTGGTATGAAATGGATATCTCTACTGCAAGTTCTACCACTCCTGGAAACACACTTGGGCAGTCCAAAAAAGAGTCACAAGGACAATCTTGCATCTCTCACTCCGAGCCTTCAACAACACTCTCTGAATCATAGCAAACGGAGGGAATGCATATCCCTTGTCTACTGTACCGTCCTGAAGAAAAGCATCTACTGCTGAGGCCCCTGCATCTGGTCTCCAACTGAAGTTTTTTCGTACCTTTAACGTAAGTCTGCTTGCAAGCAAGCCTTCTCCTAATGGCCCCCACAGAGCCTGGATCCTCCTGAAAAGAATCAGATTCAACTTCCAATCGCTGAAGTCCCAGAGATTCCTCAAATTCCAATCAGCCTTCTGATTCTGCAAACCTGGAAAATAATCAGCACTCAAAAGAATTTTTTTGCCTCAACAAAAATACCAGATCTCTTTGAGAAAATCTTCCAAATGCTTTGACTTTAAATGATTTATATGAGAAACAGTCAAAACATTGTCCATGCTCGTCAACACCAGACTGCTTGACAAAACATCCTTGAAAATCATCAAAGCATTCAGGCCTGCCAGCATTTCCAAACAATTTATATGTGAGCATTGCTTCTCCTTGGCCCATCTCACTCCAGTCTCCAGGTTGTTCAAACAGGTTCCCCAACCTAAATTGCTGGCATCTGTCTCCAAAGTAAATTCCGGAATGTTCCCAAATATGGCCTTGACATTCCATAACTGTAGATTGTCCAACCACCACTCCAAGTCTTTCCATGCTCTGAGGACATGGAAATCAAATCTGCATACCACTAACCTTGCCTTAGGCCCAGGGTGTTCATTTTCAGAAGAGCCCTCTAATGAAGAAGGCCTAGAGAAGGCCTGAATGGAGGAGGATAGAAGACCAATTGCCCTCGCTAAGTCATTTAGAGTTGCCATGTTCTTTTTTAAAATAAACCCTACCTCCTTTCTTATTTGTTTTATCTTTTTGTGAGGAAGAAGCAACAGAGCTTGCAAAGTATCCTCCTGAAATCCCAGAAACTCTATTATTAGAAATTGGGTTTCTTGTTGACTGGGGTATGAGCCCTGGTCAAGCAGAAACCACAATCCCAATCAGGTTAAGGGGCAAGAACACCCTAAATAAACCTGTGCTCACCTTCTGGTATCTTGGCACAGGGCAGTCAGGCTTAACTTCAGAGGCAATGTGTAAAGTTTTTTTGCAATATATCAAAACGTAAATCAGTGAAAACACCACACAAAAAGATTCCACACCAGGTTTGAAAAATAGCTCTTAATTTAATAAATAAAACAAGATCACAATGACAAAAATCCAATAAGTAGAACTTATATATAGATAGAGATATTGAGGGCCTCATTTACAATATTTTGATGTGCGGCAGCGCAGCAGACCTTCCTGCTGCACTGCCGTGCGTCAAAATAAAAGGGCCAGGAATGCACCGTATGTACAAGATATGGCACATTCCTGTCCTCCCCTGTACCAGCACACAAACAGCAGCCGTGCGCCAACTCAGACACCCTTGCGCCATGGTGCAAGGGTGACTGCGTTGCAGGGATGATTGTTGTTGTGTAGGAAGGGACATCTTCCTGCACAAAAACATTAATTAATGGCGTTTTTCTCCTTCTATGGGTGCTGCAGAACACAAACCAGGTAGAAAGAGCAAAAAATGAGGAGAAATAAAATAATTTCTCCTTGTGGCGCCACTCCTACGCCTCCCCTGGGGAGGCGTAGTATTCTGACGCATTCCCAGGTTTATTACACTTTGTAAATCTGGGAATGTGTCAGGTTCCATGGATGTTGCACAAGAACACCCACGGCAACACCATTGCAATGCCCCTTTCATATTGATTAATGCATGAAAGGGGCCCATATTTACAAGGACATGAAAAGTCATGCAGGGCGACTTTACGTGGCCCTGTAAATATGGGCAGGCACACTGCACCACCAGTGCATCTAAAAAAGTGACTCACTAGCAATGCAATGGGCTTGTAAATGAGGCCCTGAATTTCAAAGTTTATAGTGAAATATATAGTGCTTAGAAGCAAAAAGCTCTATTTGGGGTATCTGGTTGCGCTGGACCGGGACAAAGTCAAACGTTCAGGCTGACTGCAATAGAGCGCGGCAGGCTACAGGGACCCAGTTAAGCCCGGAAAACAAAAGAGTCTTAATCTTGGTTGAGGAGTTCTTGCATGGATCCGCGTCGGAGAAGCGTCGTGCAGCAGAGGCAATGCATGAGTTCCGAAATGCAATGAAGCTGCAGTGCGAGGTCCTGATTTGTCGGCGTCGAGAATCATGTTGACAGGGCTTGAGATGCCAAGGCCAGTGTCGAGGATACGAAGCACTGTGGAGCTGATGCGTCGGTTCTGATGAGAAGTGACATTATGATATGGAGGTTCGGCGTCATCGTTCAGGCTGCTGTCGATGAGCGATGCGAGCAGCTTGTGCCAGGAAAAGCCTCACACAGTGTTGCTTCCGAAGGCGCTGCATCGTTCCCAGATGTGGAGTGCAGTAGCAATGAAAGTCTTTTGCGACGGGTCCAATCTACGCAACAGTGGTGATGTGCCAGTTCTGCTTAAAGATGCACCGCTCAGCCAAGAAGATACATTTTTTCTGCTTGTGGATGTGTCACTCAGCAGAGGATGCGTTGGTTCCACTGGAGAAGTACCTTAGGCCCACTTACAAGGGTCTAGGACTGTGGTGGTACCACTTAGCAGGGTAGACTCACAGATAGCACAATCTAAATGCAGAAGCAGGGTGGTTAAACCTTTGAATTCCTCAGCTGACAAGAAAGGTTTCCTCCTGTGAGCCCTACTAAAAACTCTTGAGCCGAAAACACATCTCATATTAGACTGAGCCTTGCTAAGGGCTGTAAAAGTTGAATGTACTTTCCCAAGGACTTAGCAAAGCCTATCCACCTGGATCGCCGATAGTTTCCTTATTGGCTAAGTCAGCTACCTTAAGGTTCATCCTCATAAGGACCTCTTTCCTTCTTTCTGCTATCAGACCTGCATTCTCATTACCAACCATGTATAAAGTGTGTTGGCTTCAACCCCTCAACAAGTCTAAACCAATCTCAATATCTTTTAAATGTGCTTCCTCAGCCATGTCTAGAATATGAGCAAGAGGACCCAGAATACCCAATAACGTATCCTGACGTTGCTTTAAGTATCTTGTATCCGTTCTTGCCTTAAAAAGGAAGGTAATCAATTCTGGATCCAGATTAGGAGTATTTTAGATCTTATTGTCAATAAAGGGTCTAAAACAGTCTGCCCTCATATGGTTATGAGTTTCCCTGTATAGAGGCTCACTCAAACAATGATTAATAAATGTTGCAACATTCTTCATGGGCCACCATTCAAAGCTACAAGGGTGCCTAAATGAATTCAGTTTAAACATGTCCTCAATGACCTTCAAGAGTTGAATGATGTTGCAAGTTTTCATCCAGACTTTCCAAAACCTCAAAACTCTCCTCCAGGTCAAATACAGACTCACCCAATTTCATCTCATCATTTTCAACTAGGTCCCCATCCAGACTATTGGGCTCTTGTCCATCTTTTGTGCATCTAAGCAGGAAGACTGTCCACCCTTTTTGAGCTTCCGATAGCCAAATTATCAGTTACCTTTACACAATGCGTTGTCCTTTTTGACGCCTTACCTCTTTTCTTGTTAAAATTGGAAACCTTATCCTCTGTAAGCAAAAAATCAGCCTACTATGAAGGATTCTCTATTTTCCACTCCATCAAAGCAGCCTCCACCGCTTCCTTAATGGAGGATCTTAAGCCCTCATCAAAGTATTCTCAAAATATTTCTTCATTTATTTCCATAGGAGGTAGAACTTCCTCTCTATCTCACATTCTCCAACAACACTACACCATAAACATCCTACAAAATAGCTATATTATCAGCAAAAGATATCAGAAAAAAGGGTAAACAGCAACCCGTGAAAAAACACACTGTTTTAAATTAATACGAGTCGTACGAGGAGTGAGAAACTGACACAACGTCACCATGGCAACATCTGTGAGGGAATAAAGCAAGTCTGCCCAATCCAAAATGGTGGGTGAAGGCTAGAGCGCAGTACCCTTTCCATCTCAATGGCCCTTCGCGTCCCACCTGATTGGCGGACACTAAGGAGAAGCTGAATGACCTTGCACAGGCCTGTCTTCTATCCAAACAAGCAGTGAGACACAATATGAGTGTACAACTCTTCCTGATATTTAACTTAAGTAATGCATGACGCAAGGCCAGTCTTCAGACAAAAAAAGAGGTGAGTTGTGATGCGAGCTCGCAACACTCACTGATATTATCCTAAACAATACATGAAGCAGGCATGCACGATCACAGTAAAATAAATCCTAACCTGATGCATGGACAAACTAATGAACACCTTTAGGATAAAAAAGAAAACAGAACAGGTTGGGAAGTATATCTATAAGCAAAGTAGAACACAAGGGAAAAAACTCAAACTTATCAAAGAAGCTAGAATAGAATAGCACTAGAAGCATTAATGCTCTTTAAAGGACTGCAGTTGGGGGCAGCAAATAAAAGGTCTATGCATAATGATAGCCTCCGGTCTTGTAATGAAATTGCCACAATTAAGCCATGATTGGCACAGTGTCAGGTTTGGGAACCAATGTTCCAAACATTCTAAAGATATGCCACAGATGGCCAACATTGCACTTTGGAAGGCCGAAATATGTCTGAAATTACAGTGTGTGGAAGACAACAGCTCCCATTGATAGCCATGGCTGCTTGTCATCTGGTGGCCACTATAAAGAGACATTGCCAGGACAAGTCACACTACACTGGCATACTCCATTTTATACCTCTCTAATACACCTGCATACATGTGTACTACAGTACACAAAAACATGCACATATACACACACATTTACAGATCCTCACTCACACTCACACACATACATGTGCACATCCCAGCTCATTGCAGTAATTTTGACTTTTTTCATATAACCATGTCCTCCAGCCATGCTCTGTCACAACTGTCCTTCATAACATTCCCTTGCTCCAGCTCCTTCAATCCTACTGGCTGACCCTGTGCTCACAGGCACGGTTATCGTAATTGGCTGTATAACAGGCCCAACATTGGCAATCTGGATACATGAATGTTGAAGGGATTTGGTGCTTGGAGTGGTGCATCTTTTCTAATAATCAGTACTGTACCACTGTAAAAATGCAAAACTGCACGACACCAAGCAGCATCACCTCAACGTATGACATGACACTCTACGTGCTTAATGGTGAATTAAAGTTCTTTAGTTAAAGGTTTAATGGCTACTTGCAGAGTGTCATTCATGGTCACTAATTTGGCATCATGATATAAAGATTTCATTATATTTTTTCTATTGTCTGATTCTTTATAGCACTGCACAAAAACGTTTATGTCAGCATTTTACTAGCTGGAATAGTGTTTTCCTTTTTAGAGTTACCATATGCCTTGCAGGCACTTAGCATCTCCAAATTAGCATTTTATCGGGCGCTTTTTGCTAAATTTGATTTCTTTTTTTTAAAGTTTGAGTTTATTAAAGAGTAACAAAGAAAAAGAGATATAACAATATAACCATATAATGAAGCGTTATCTAACATAAAGATAAAAAGATAAGAATAAGGGTACTGTGACGAGGCGGGGTCGTCCGGGACTGGAAACGGACACGGTACAGACTGGTGGACTGTGACACCCTCCCCTGCCCCTCTTGTTTCCCTGCAGCAGGACGAATGGGAGGTCCCCTCATAGCCCATGCCGGAGGTAACATCGTATTTTCAAAGCGGCGCCTTTAACTGGGGAAGCTCTCCGAGTGAAGCCCAACCCCCTGATGACGTCTACACGCCTGGACCAATATGGAGACGGGGACGCCGGTGTGTGGAATAACCAGCGAGGAGGAAGGAAGAGAGCCGGAGGACGCCACGTACGAGAGACAAACGAGATCGCTGGAAGGAAAGCCGAGCCATGCTGAGGAGTCATCAGGAGCCCCGGGAACGCCAGGAGGCCAACGGCACCACGCTTCGCCCAGCCACGCTCCCGGAGGAGAGTGGCTATCCCAGGTTGCCGTCTGGAGCCCTGGGAGTCTGCCGGATCTACGATGAGTGGAACCACTGGTGGAGCGAAGGAGAGATCCAGGTCTTGAACTTGAGACTGTCACTGCCCCGACCCCATATTGTTTTGTTTCTTCATTACTACAAGACTGGCTTCCCGGAAGAAACGGGTCTTGGGATCAATAAAACCTTCATTGTCACAACATAGCTTTGGCCCCTTTATTCCCGCACGGCGACAGGTACATAATAATATTTGTATCACATAGTATACAAAGTTGAAATGCATCATATAAAACAATAAGAAAACGGGGTGGGGAGATTAAGTAAAAAAGGAATCCAATAAATGAGAAACAATTGAAGGTCAGAAATATACTATACAAAAATATTTAGCCAAGTAAGCATAACAATAAATGAGATTATAAAACCAACAGAGTAACAGAACAGTCAATAATAAAAGACTAACTAATCATCTAGATTAAGAGGCAAAGGGAAAATTAAGGTGGTTTTCGTACATCGTCTGAACTATTTTTAGAAGCAGCGTTAAAAGAGGCAGATAGGGATAAATAAGTTATTAAAGGGAGCCATAAAAGATCCCTTTTAATTGCAAGCGATATGGGGGAGACATAGTTAGTATCCAGCCGGTGATGAAACAGACTGCATTCCACCAGGATTTGAAATTGACTTTATCAGCTTGCTTCCAATTAGAGGTTATTAAATGGAAAGCGATAGCTAACAATAAATCTAAAAGCTTAAAACTCAGAGGAGACTGAGGCCATTGGGGTGATAGAGTACCTAAAAAAATGTGTGTATAAGAAAAAGGGAGCGGAACTCTAAATATTTTATTAATTTGGGACCAAACAAGTTCACAAAATTGATAAATTGGGGGACATTCAAACAATATGTGTTTTAAATCACCAGAAGGACAGGGCAGGACCAACAAGTGGAGGGTGTGTTTGATGAAAAAGAGGCCAAGAGCAACGGGGAAAATAATACTCGATGATAAATGAAAAAAAGGGTTTGTGTGGTGTTTGCAGCTCTGGAGGTTTTATGAATTTTAGACCATATTTTATCCCAAGTAAGAGTTGGCCATTCTTGTGAAAAATCTTTTTCCCAAGCTAATTCAACTTTTGTTTTGTATCTGTCCGGAGGAGATTGCATTGATTTATATATATTGGATGCTGAGGGAGAATTGTCTAAGACTTGAAATACGTTTTTATACAAACTAGGAACATCATGAGATTTAGGAAGATTTTTAAGATATTGGATGAGTGAAGAATGAAGAAGATTATATTGTGATCTAGAGGAGGAAGGTAGAGAAAATTGAACTTGGAGATCAGAGAAAGTAAGGGGTTGGTTATTAGATAAAAGCTGGGATATATATATACTGCCAAGATTTCCAGTATAAAGAGTGATTACGAATTTGTAATAATTTATTGTGCCAAATAGGTTGCTGATGTAGGGAGTTATAAGAGAGATATGACGAGGAGAGTGCAGGGATCAAAAGTATGCGGGAATGGGAAATGATAGGAGAACACAAAGAGGCAGTGTTGGAAGTGAAAGTTAAAATTTCTTGAAAATCGAAAGGAGCAATAAAAAGTTTTCTATTTTTAACCAAAGGGAGGATATAAAGGAAGATCTGTAGATAACCATCTAACAGTTTGTTTTAATGAAAAAGCAGAGTGATAAGTTTTAAAATCGGGAAACCTAAGACCACCATTAGGTCTGTCTTTTTTCAAGGATGACAAAGCTATACGAGAGTGCTTACCTTTCCACAAGAATTTTACTAATGTTGAATCAATTTTTTTAAAATAGTACTCAGGCATGTGAATAGGGATCATGGAGAGGGTATATAAGATAAGAGGAGATAGCATCATCTTAATTGAATCTATACGACCCCACCAGGATAGAAAAAGGGGTGCCAACTTGTGATGGAATCATTCAATTTTTTAATAATATATTCAAAATTTAATTTCAACGTCTCAGATAATAAAGTAGCAAACCATAAACAGAGATATTTAATTTTTAGAGGTTTCCAAGAAAACCCGGAATTATCAAAAAGATGTTTTTGGCACAGAGCATTTAAAGGTAAAACTTCACATTTGTCTACATTAAGGCGATAACCCGAAACGCTAGAGAAGGAGGACACCTGTTGAAGAAAAGATGGAAGGGAAGGTTCGGGATTAGAACAATATAAAAGAATGTCATCTGCATAAACTGACATTTTAACTTGATGGGGACCAAAATGAAATCCAGTAATATGGTCATCCTGTCTAATTTTAGTTAAACAGGGTTCCAACGCAATAACGAATAGTAGAGGGGATACGGGGCATCCTTGTCGTACACCTCTATGCAATGAAAAATAATCAGAGGTCATACCGTTGACAAAAATTGAGGCTTGGGGACCAGAGTACAATAAAGAAATGAAAGTAATTAATTTAGAAGAAAAACCAGCCCATTTTAAGGCATGGAACATAAAATCCCAACCAATTCTATTGAATGCCTTCTCAGCATCTAAGGAGATCGTGGCAAGAGGGTGATCCAAAGTAGAGGCTTTACTTAAAACATTGAAGAGAACTCGTGAGTTGTCAGAAGCAAGTCGTCCCTTCACGAAACCTCATTGTTCCGGGCCAATAAGATCAGGAAGAATAGGATCCATACGGAGGGCCAGAATCTTTGCAAAAATTTTATAATCTGTATTGACCAAGGAAATTGGATGGTAGTTCTTACATAGGGAATGATCTTTATCCTTTTTAAGAATCAAGCAAATCAGCGTTTCTTGAAAAGTACCTCGAGAAGAACCATTGTCAAGGAAAGATTGAAATAAAAGTAAAAGATTTGGCAAAAGTATGCTCGCAAAAGAATTATAAAATTCAATGGTAAAAACCATCTGGGCCAGGAGCTTTCCTCAACGCAATACCGATACAGCATGGGAAATATCCGCTAAAGAAATATCAGCATCCAAGGATTCAAAATCAATGTGGCTGGATGGAGGGGGAGGAATGGATTGGAAGTAAGAAAGAAGGTCAGACTGATCTGGCAGGTTTTCAGGAGTGTATAAATTCTTATAAAAGGAGACAAATTCGTTCAAAATATCCTTATCTTTGAAGATAGGGGTACCGGCAGGACCTTGCAAAGATTCTATTTTTGTTCTTTCTTTTCTGACTTTTAAATAGTTTGCTAATAGTTTCCCCATTTTATTCTGACCCCCATAATAACGGGAACTGCTTTTCAATAGAAAATTAGAGGCAGCATCAGTAGAGAGTCTGTTAAAGGTAAGTTTAGCATCAATAAGATTTTTCAGGGAGGATTCATCATTTGAGTGATAATATGTATATTCTAATTGTTTAATTTTATTGAGTTATTGAGAGGATTGGGCTTCTATGGATTTCTTCTTTTGTGAAACAAAATTAATGATAAAACCTCTGGCAGCAGCCTTAAAAGAATCCCAAACCATAACAAAAGGGGAGTCAGGAGTATTGTTAATAGCAAAGAACTCAGAGGCGAAGGAGTTACATTTTTGACAAAAATTTGGATCAAGGAGAAGGGAATTATTAAAGCGCCAACGGCCTGGGTGAGGGGAAAAAGGGATAAGGTCAATGTCTACAAGGACAGGGGCGTGGTCTGAGATTAAAATAGAACCAATTTCAGAGTGAATGGCAAGTTGGGCTAGGGATTTACTCAGGAAAAGATAATCAATACGGGATTGGGAATGAGGTGGGGCTGAATAAAAGCTGTACTCTCTAAGATCAGGATGACAAAGTCTCCAAATGTCCACCAAAGCTTTACGACGAATAGTTGAAGTGAACTGTGAATGCATTTTAGATGGACAAAACTTAATTCTAGAATGTCTATCTAGTATGGGGTCGAGGATTTGGTTACAATCACCACCAAATATAATGTAACCATCATTATAAGCAAGTAATTTGTCAGATACATTAGTCCAAAAAACCTTATCAACCATAGTAGGGGCATATACATTAAAAATGGTTAGAGGAATCTTATCTATAAGAAGTTTAACAATAACCCAACGACCTTCAGCATCAATTTCTTGATGAACAATTGAAACATGCAATTTTTGGTGACATAAAATCAAAACTCAATTTTTTTTACCCAAGGCTGGAGAGTTAAACACGTGTCCCACCCAGCATCTTTTCAGTTTTAAAGCTTCATCTTCAGAAATATGAGACTCTTGGAGTAAAGCAATATCAGTTTTTAACTTAGCTAGGTGAGATAACACCCGTTGCCTTTTGATAGGGTTACTTAGTCCTTTAATGTTCCAAGTTGTAACCCGAAATGTAACTCAGTGAGAAAAGTGTGAACAAGTTTCATGCTTACAAGAACAAGAATTGAGAATGATTGAAAGAGATATGGAGAAAGAAGACAAGAGAAATAGAGCAATTGTTGTAGAAAGGAATACAAAGGAAAAGAAAGGGATAAATAAAGATAAGAGAGCAAAAGAGAAGGTGACAAAGAGTCCATGGAAAAAGCAAAAGGGAAAAGGAGAAGATAGAAAACAAAGAGACAGTACAAGTCATACCTGAGACGACTGAAGAACATACCTACAGATACAAACGAAGTGGGGAATGACTACACCAAAGATGACGCCATCAGCAGCGAGACTCCACCGACAACCCGACGGACTACTTCAAAGACTTCAACGTAACAGGGAGAGCAAATAAGGAACGCAATCGAAGGAATAATACACCTGTGTATAAAAGAAACAAAAGTTAATAAAAGAAGAAGCAATAGCATTGAGAAGAAGGTGAAAAGAGCATATAAAGCAAAAATACAATATATTAAAGCATTACGAGAATATAAATGAAACAACATTCAATATGTAACCAAGACAAGGGAACAAATACATGACATGAGGCGAATATAATAATCATGCAGGTTTTGAAGTGTCCATAACATCAGCTCCATGAAGACGAAGAAATTCTTGTAGTGCCGCGGGATCTTCAAATGTTGTGGTCTTTTCCTTATAAGTAACCTTGAAGAGGCAGGGATGGAGAAGACCAAATCTGGCATTGATAGAACGTAATTGAGGACGAAGATCAAGAAACTTCTTCCGACGATCTGCCGTGACTTTAGCAACATCTTGAGAAAGAAATAGACGATGACCTTCCCAAAAAATTTGTTTTTTAGATTTGATGGCTGACAGAACTTGAAGGAGATCTGTGTATTGCAGGAAAAGCATGATGACACCACGCGGTTTCACAGAGGTTTCAGGACCAAGTCTATGAGCCCTTTGAATATTAAGAGAAGGAGTAGTTGGTAAGTCCAAAAGCTTAGGTAATAATGACTGAAAAAAGTCAGTTGGGTTGGAGCCCTCAACATTTTCAGGGAGACCATAAAGCCTGAGATTGTTCCTGCGATTTCAGTTCTCCAAATCCTCCGCTTATTTTGAGTAGGGATACTTCAGATTCTAAAGAGGAAATGCGGGAGCAAGAAGCTTGGAGGGATTCTGTTGTTTGTTCCACAATGAGCACTCGCGAGTCCAGTGAAGACCATTTGTCATGAAGAAACTGTAGAGTTTTATTAGTGTCCTCTATGAAAGGTTTCAGTGCCCGAACTTCTGCAAGAATTAAATCCATGGAGGCAGAGGAAGAGTTCACAGGAGAAGGGGGTCCTTTTTGGACGTTTAATAGATATTACAGGTAATTTGCTTGCAAGTTGCGTTTTAGGAATGGTGCCTGAAAACTGGTCAGGTTTGAGAGGCGAGGGATCATCCATTTCATTAAAATTAGAATTAGTCTGAACACGTAGCAACTTTAGTGGAAGCAGAGAGCTTAGTGTTCCGAAGTCTCCCCATAAAAATACGAAGGAGTTTAGTGAAAAATAAACCAAACTCTTGAGGGACAAGATCCAAAGGTTTGTAATTTGAGAGAGCCTTCTTGAGGGGAAAACAATTTAGCTCACATGAGGAACATTGAAGGCAGCATTGCTTCAATAGAGAAGAAATCTCAAAGTGTGTATACAAAAATAAGAGACAACAGAGTCTTAAGAGAAAAGAACTGACTCAAGAGGAATCATCTTGAAATACGTCGGGCGCTGTGAGGAAAACAAAATACAAAATGGCGGCCATAAATCATATGAACCGAATTGCTCCTTCAGAAGTTGCCAAAAAACAGTAAAGCAGCATTTAAGGGTGTCAATAGGCTCACCGCTATGTGTAGAAAAGATATCCAGCCTGCAATATCAAAAATAGAAAGTGTTTCTCTTCATCTGAAAACACGGTGGTCGGAAGGAAAGAAAACAAAATGGCGGCCGTTATTAAGCAGAGCCGAGTTGCATCGTCAAAAATGCCGAGAAGGCGATGTAGGCGGCATTTAGAGGTATCAGAAGGCTCACCGCATTGACAAAAGATGATGCCTGGCGTCCGATAATCAAGAAGTGAAGCACTTCTCCCTCAGGGTGAAAGACATCGGGTGCCAGTTTACGGAGCTCCGGAGCTACGCGGCCATCTTTATTGGTGCGTAAGCCACGCCCCCGCTAAATTTGATTTCTGATCTGACTTTAAAATTGTTTATCTTGTTATTGTCAGTACAATTGTAACATTAACCCCTAGGAAAACATGGTTTTCTACCAGTTTATTTATTTTTAATTATTCAGCAAAAGTGTAAAGACTGGGGTGTGTCTTAGTGTGATTGTTTGGATGTAAGTCTGAATTTTCTCAAGAAGCAATGCGGTGCACTGCACAAAAAATGTGGGTTTTTGGGACATATAGTATTTATTCATTGTCGACCGGTGCCTCCAATGTTTGAGTTAATAGTGCCTCCAATGTTTGAGATAATTTAATTTGACGTACAATTTGCAGCATCAAAAAGCAATGGGTGTTGAGGTGGATCGGCCACAGCAACACCCATTGCACACCCCTTTCATGCAGAAAACTTAATGAAAGGGTACCATATTTACAAAGCGGCATTAAGCCACAGAAAGTGGCTTAGCGCCACATTGTAAATATGGAGCAGGGCATTGCGCCACAGGAACGTTGGTAAAAGTGATGTTCCTGTGGTGAAATCCCCTTGTAAATATGCCCCTCAATATTTGGGAGACAATCACTTAAGTTATGTACTGAGCTTGGAGCAACATAGGCTAGGGTCATTTTCATGTGATTATTGTCAGCGTCTTTCACCATTCGGCATCCAAATGACCTGATGCCAGATGCGGGACCACACACTGCAAACTGAAATTACTGGAGCAATAGGGAGTCACTGTGAGAAAATGAGTTCAGTCTTTCAGCAGCAAGGGGTGGCGAGCCTGCCATTCCTCGGAAGACTCGTATGGTATATTTCCCTTGAGGCCACAGATCCACATCAATGGTGACTTCAACCTAATGATTCAGCCCACCTTAAAGTGGTTCTGGAGTCACACACATTAAGGCACAATGTAGACTGACAACAAACATATCCCCTAATTTGACTGAGTATGTTCGTTTCTTATTAGATTTCTTTTTTTTATCCGTCAATATTTCTTTGATGTGTTCATTATCCATCTTTGTTCATTTATTTTTTGCATTCTTTACTTAATTTTTTCATCTCTCATTCCTCCATGGACGTCAATTCACTGAAAAGCCTGCGGAAGTGACATTACATTTGCCCTTTACTTTCACTCACACACATTTGCTTACACATACACACACATTTACTCATATACAAACACATTCCTTTACATAGCACACTCTCATCTGCAAGCACGCACACAACAAACCTTTAAAAGCATTTTTTCCTTACCTCTGATGCCAGATAGGGCCATATTTCACCTAATTATACTCCATTTGGTAATACACTAATAGTGAATAATATGACATTATTAACTATTTGAGTTATAAAAAACCTGACTGAAAACAAGGAAAGTGGAGACCCAACCGAAGTCCATAAGGACCACATAAGGGCGAGCTGCCCCTCTGTTCCTGGAACTGATTCTGACACCTCTGCGTCCAGAGGTCGCAAAGGCTGTGTCAGGGGTCACAAAGGCAAGCCAGGGGTCACAGCTGCAACCCATGGCGTTCCCTAAATGATGTCAATGCCTTTCTCCCATTTATTTATGAGAGCCCTTCATCACTTTTGCACACGTAAAGTGGTACAAGGGTGACGCAGGGCTCTCATAAATATTTATGAAGCCACGCAAAGCCACCCTGCGTGACTTTGAGTGACCTCATAAATTATGAGCAAGGTGATGCAGTGCAAATGGGAAACAGCGCTTACAACGCTGTCAGGACAATGCAGTGTCATTACAATGCAGGCACTACAACGAACACGTCGTTACCATGCGTTCCATTACAAGGCAAGTCATTACAAAGACTTGCTTTGGGGAACTCATTGTTGGATTTAAAATCCAACACCTTCACTACTGTTGCACAGACTGGAATTTGATTAGTAAAATATACTATTCCAAACTCGAGCACTTCCCTAAAGTAAGTCGTTGTAACGACTTGCGTAGTAATGGAACGCATGGTTACAACGCGTTCATTGTATTGGCCGCAATGTAAAGGCATGTGTTGTAAACGTATGCGTGAAAACGTCATACATCCAGTGTAAACCGCTGCATCACCTTACTCTGCGCCCGGGAGGTGTTCCATGGGCATTGTGGTGGGTTTAGCCTCGGGAAGCATCAAATCTCTACGCCTCCCGAGGTGAGGCGTAACAAGGAGAAATATGTTAATTTCTCCAAATGTTTTCCTCTTTTCCTGTGTGCTGCACACATGGAAATAGGAAAATGCCTCGTATGATTGTTTTTGTGCAAGAAGGTGTTCCTTCCTGCACAAAAACAATCTTGCCTGCAACGGAGGCACCCTTGCACCATAGTGCAAGGGTGCCTTCATTGGGGCTAGGCTGCCAAAATGATGCTAGTTCAGGCAGAGAGGACAAGAATGCACTGTATTGCTTAAATACGGTGTTTTCCTGCCCTTTCACTTTGGCGCAGGGAAGCACAGCAAGGTGCCTTGCCAGTCGCGGTCTGTGTAGGAGTGCCGGCCGGGCGGTGACGTGGGGCGGGGGGTAGCAAAGTATGGATTACGGACCAATACAGGTAAGTAAACATTTAAATCAATAAAACGAATTTCGTTGTGAGCGCTGCATCGCCAAATGCGATGCAGTGCGCGCAACGAAATTCGTTTCATTGATTTAAATGTTTACTTACCTGTATTGGTCCGTAATCCGTACTTTGCTTCCCCCCACCCTGCCCCTCCCCCGCCCCACGTCACTGCCCGGCCGGCACTCCTACACGGACCGCGACTGTGCCTTGCTTTGCTGCCCTACTCCAAAACGCCATAAATGAGGGCCCTGATGTCCCTGATTTGTATATCAAACTGGTGTTATATGTTTGTCCCTCTGCCAAACCTCACATGCATTGATTTGCAGCAGTGAAGTGCTAGCGTTTGTCCTGTTCTCAAATTTGTTCTGTTATCTTATTCATCATGCTTGCGGGTTCTACTAATTTGTGTTCTATGATGATTCGGCATCTAACAGTGCAAGAACGTTTCGTTTTTATTTACATTTGATCATTTTCATGTAGTAAAACGATCACTCGTTTGCTTTTCCATTTTCCCAAGTTTCATTTCTTTTTCTTCAACCTTCTATCGTCCGTCCCCCGATCATTACTGCATCATTGCAGTGCCCTCTCTGACCACAGTACTCCCTCCCTTGTATCTTTTTGTACATTCAATTGATAGAGTGTAAGGTGCCAGACTACCTCGAATGAATAGTGTCCATTTACATATGGCAAAGTCAAACTGAAATGCTTCTTAAGGATGTTACTGGATTTCCATTTGACAGGCAGAAGCAAAGTCGACCACATCGATGCAAAACTGAAGTCCAATTTAGTTGGTCCCAATTATGGTCAGAGAAACCCCAGCAATGTGGTGCCTGAGGTGGGTAACAATTTAACCTTTTTTAAAATGGGTGAAAATAGCATGTTTTAAACTATAGAAATATAATTGGGGAAAGGAAGAATAATTATCCTGGCATTCGGTTATAGTTGCTGATTTCGCAAGACCAGAAATACCATTTTTACACCAAAGTACAACAAGGTTTGTAGCTTATGAAAACATTTTTTTATTGTGTATGGTAATTAAATACAAAATAAATGTATTTTGCAGCAAGATGACCAGATTAAAAATTGGGATTTATTTACAAAAATAGCCCACACTTAAGAAGTGACGTTTTCAATTAAGCAAACTATAAAGGGTTCTTGTTAGAAAGAGAGAACTGGAGAAATGGTGTACACAATTCATGGGAAATCGGCCTGAAATTATCACTGGCATCTTTAAAGACAAAAATGTGCGTCTTTTGCTCCTTCTGTACTTCCCATCTGCTTTCATAAAGACAATGGGGCATATTATCAAGGGCTTTATCGCCGATTTAGCGGCACTTTTTGCCGCTAAATCGGCGATATTTTTAATGCCCTATTAGCAAGTTGTCGCTAACAGGCGTTAGCGACAGCTTTCAGGCGTTAGAGGCCGGGAATTACATCGCCTTGCATGTCAGCGATATTTATCACTAATGACATGCAAGGTAGGCGTTCCCCACTAAAAGCGACTGTAAACAGCCGCTAACACTACTAACCCCTATTATCAAGGCAGGCGAAGCAATAAAATAAATCGTGCTAAGCGCGTTTATCGCTAGATTTTAACACCTGCTACTGACTATGACTTACCTGTTTAAGGTATAGGAGGTGGATTCTAATGCTGAATCCACCTTAGCGTTAATGCAAGAATATTGCTGGTTTTCCAGCGATATTCTCGCATTTTGCCGCTATCGCTGGAAATATTATCGCTATGGAGATAAATCTTACTAATAGGGTGTTATCTCAGCGATATTTTCCAGCGATAGGCGGCGTTAACAGGATTCGCGCTAAGCGCGTTTAGCGATAAATATCGCTATTCCTTGCTAATATGCCCCAATATTTTTTACAGATATTCTTAGAAGCCTTAAGCAAAACTCCCCTGGTACCACTACCAGCAAACCTAATTAAACAAGACATCAAGTACTCCATAATATACAACCAGACCCTATTTTTTGCTGATACAAGGGCCAATAAGGCCATAGGATGATCCTCTTCAATTTCCTTGTTGTACACATTTTCTATTAATTCAAGTGTCCGAACAAGGCAGAGCTAGTGCCAAGCATTTTTTTAATTTAAATTTGATACTAAAATTGTATGCCTTTTTTTATTTTTATGCTTCTATTTCCGAGAACAAATGTAATCATGGTTCCACTTATGGTGGTATTCATTTACATATACTTCCATAACGTTTAGATGCCTGATATAATAGCACTCACCAACTTTCAATTCGAGAACTTTTTCTCAAATTGCCCAGGAAGTGAGTGAATGTATTTTATGTACATACATTGTGACAGCAGATGGCAACTGCTAAGCACATCTAGTTTGGCCGCCTCTGTGCTTTCCCTTACAGAATTTACTCTACTTAATTGGCAGTTATTTTATCACTGTAATATTCACTCTAGATGGCGAATGCACTTTTGTAATAAGGACGATAAACATTATAGCATTTTGCTTTGCTAAAAAATAAGCATCTGTGTCAATAGCTAGGGGCTCTGGAATACTTACCAATTTTCATGATGATTACATTCAGGTTGCGCATGAAATAGCAGACGTAATGTTCTTGTCGCACAGATATCACTAACAAAATACCGATCAGAGAGCATCAATGACAGGAATTAATAGCAGCCACCATTTTAAAAAGTGGAGGATAAGCATTAATGTGCTTACACACATAATATTAATCAACACTAAAGGCCTCATTACGAGTTCTGTGGTCCTACCGCCGAAGGACCTTGTCCGCTAGGAGTCCGCTGCACCTTTGGCCACCCAACTGCTGTATTACAAGGTTGCTGAGGGGCCGGCAGTGTGGCTGCGGCGGTCTTGCAGTGGCAGGCAATGTATTTGAATATATATTGATGCCTGTGCGTACATTCCAACTGCATATGTACCGAATGCACACATATGCATGATATATGTTGGAAAAAAACACCTACCCATTGCCGGAATCCGACCCATATGTAGACAATGCCGATAATGGGTATATGGTACCAAAGCACTTACCTGTATTTCATCGCAGATGGGGTCGTATTCCTTGGGGTGAAGATGCTGCTGTGAAAGGGGTACCTGGAGAAAGGGATCAACCTCAAAATCTGCTGCAAAGAACTGGAAAGGAGTATGCACCCCAAATCCTTTGTCTCTGCTGACCTTCAGCCGGTGGTCCGACCGTGCAGTCGGCTAGTGGGAACGCCAACTAGTAATGAGGATGGCGGTGTTGCGCCTCTGTACCACCCAATGGAGGCTGCCTTCCCCCAACCACGGCAGTCGGGGGTGTGCTGGCGGCGCCGGCAGTCCAGCATTGATCTCTGCACAAGCAACACTCCCAACTCATAATAAGGCAGATGGCTCACCGCTGTCAGACTGCCACTACTAGGACAGCGGTCCATGGACTGCTAAACTCGTAATAAGCCCCTAAGTCAGTGCTATCTAGCGAGCACTCAATCACTATTGAGTTGGTCTCGAATCATTTCAGGTGTAATTTGAACATATTTTTAAGGGACAGTGATGATTTATTTAATTTTATTTATAAATAAAATGTACTACCTGGAGAACACAAATGCTTAAGAAATGAATAAGTAAGTGCTATTAAAGCTGATAATATAAGATATATTCACTACTTTATGTCTTCAATTTATATGTAACACTACCCAGAGCATTGGCAACTATACAGATACATTGAAAGGTTAAAAGCCCCCAACCACTGTTTTACAAGCATTCTTATTCTTAAACAAGGTTATCAGTTAAGTGATGATTCAATAAGGAGAGTAGCAAGTAGCAGGATGAAGATAAACAGACACTCATATAGGAAAATGCATGTTGCATTATTGCCTAGATTCCTAATGTTGCTGGTATATACTGTATATGTGTATACATTAATGGCAGAGAAAGATTGCAAGGCCCTCCCTGCATTAACATTGCTTGACCTGCTTCAGCCCTGTAGACTTCAAACAATATAGGGCGCTCTCTCTTTGCTGTTATACTAGAATTACTCATCTGTTCCTGTGTCAACAACACCTTTTGTTACTAATAGCACCACCACCACCCCTTCTGGCAGATGATTTGATTCTTTTCCCAACATTGGAGGAAAATTTATTTTTTACCTGCAGCTCCAGACCTCCTGTTTGGGTACCTTCTACAGTTTTACATTCACTAGTATATCCTCTCATATTAGGAGCCATAGCTTTCCCAATACGTCCACATATTGCCCACTACTTTCCCAGACCCTTTAAAAATGATATGGCTCCCCTTTGAAGGAGTCTACAAGGGGCTCCTTAGTGTTGCTCAGAAAAAAGAAGATGATACCAAGAATATGAGTATGATGAGAATAATGTAAAATTTGAAAATGTAGCACAAATTATTATAACTTGAACAAGCATTGACAAAGACATAAGGGGATATTTACAATGAAATGGCGCAGCACGGCAAGCAATTTAGCTACGCCGAGCGGCGTCATTTCAAAAACGCAGGGATGTGCTGTATTAGCACGAATACGGTGCACCCCTGTGCTCTCCCTGCGTCGGCGCTAAAAAGGCACCCTTGCACCAGGGACGAATGTGTTTGTGCAGGAAGTTACACCTTCCTGCACAAAAAAAATCATTGATGGCGTTTGCTCCTTCTATGTTTGCTGCAGAATGCAGCACTAATAGAAAGAGCAAAAACCGAGGAGAAATAAAAGTATTTCTCCTCGTTGCACCACATTAATGCCTCCTTTTGAAAGGCGTTAGTTTTTGGCGCTGCCTCATATTTACAGACGCTTGTAAATCTGGGGAAGTGTCAAAAAGCAATCAGTGCAGCTTGGAAACGCCCACAGGAACACCCATTGTATGCCCCTTTGCTGCAGAAAACTGCATCAAGGAGGAACATATTTACAAGGTGGCCTTAAGCTACGTAAAGTGGATTAGCGCCGCGGTGTAAATATGAAGCAGGGCACAGCGCCACCGGAGCGTTGGAAAAAATTATGCTCGGGTGGCGCTATGCCCTTGCAAATATTCCCCTCAGTTTTAACTTTTGTACTGAGAAAAGTATTTCTTTGTCTTCACACACACAAGTGGGTAGAGGACAATACGTAGAAGAGATGGCACGCATATAGAAGGTATACTTTGCATTTTTGACGACCTGGTATGAACTTTCATGGATAATGAAGATATGCGCTGTATATATATGCCAAGGAAATATTGAGCAAAATTTACTTTTCAGTGTAAATATACAAAAAAATAGTGACTGTTTTACTTAGGACTGCTAATCAAAGTCTAATATAGTGCCGTGACAAAAAGGTAAAATATTGTGGTGCAAGTAACTGAATAACAGGGCGGAATACCAGGTCCGGCAAAATTGCCAGGGCTGCTTTGCGTTCCCAGTCCAGCCCTGCCCTAAAGTATGTTGTCAGAAAAGGAAATGCAGCACAATGCCTTAAACTGTGACTGGGAAGCATGCGCTACAAGACGCAGACTGTGTTATCCTTTACATTTCCCTGCTTCACTCTAGAGGAGATCTACCTTGAATTCAAGAGGAAAAACGAATTCCCTTCTTGATACTGCACTGAAGAATTCCTTTCTGCCTGATGAGTACAGAAAATAATCTACAGTCTTGGGAATTCTGCTCCAGCGTTTTCTCTATGACTGGTCGCTACATCCTCCTTCTCACTCACAGACCTAAAGGTCTCCAGATCTTGGCAGTGAAGCTTTCCTTTCCATATAGAAATTTCTTCCTATGATGGGAGGGTTCTGAAGGACTCAAGACCGAGGGAGCTGCTGCCTGACTGGACGAAATTCATAGATTTGTTACAACTGGTCAATTGTCCTGATTTTCTCGGTGTGAAGGTTCCCTTGTTCCCCTGTTTTGAAAGGATGCTAAAATTGCCTGTGTTCGAAACTTGAGTTTGCCAGCTGGAACTGGATATTTTCTTGCGAACCAAAAGCAGGAGTTTGGCAAAGCATCCTGCCAAAGCAAATCATGGTCTCGGTTCTAAAGAATAAGGGGCATATTAGCAAGACCCACGTTAAAATTATCGCCGTTTTAGCGGCAGGAAACTGCCGCTAAAACGGCGATAATGGGCTTGCTAATATGCGTTATGGAATTCCAATAGAAGCCCAGGTTAGATGTCCTGCACATCTAACCTGGGCTTCTATTGGAATTCTATAACGCATATTAGCAAGCCCATTATCGCCGTTTTAGCGGCAGTTTCCTGCCGCTAAAACGGCGATAATTTTAACGTGGGTCTTGCTAATATGCCCCTAAGTGCTGAAAATCTGAGGCTTTTCAGTAAATGGTCCGGTGCTTTAAGGAACTGGTAACTAATTTCATTGGTTTTTCTGTTCTGAGCTGCAAGTACAAAACTTTCCTCGTTAAACTATCTGGCATGATCTCATTTGTGAGTTTAACAATAAGGACTTCTTGTACTTCTGGTAAAAACGAAGGGGCATATTATCAAGGGCCTTATCTCCGCTTTTTGGCTTTAAAAGCCAAAAAGCGGAGATAATGTTTTCGCCCTATTAACAAGAAGTTGATAACATGCATTAGCGCATGTTAGCACTCCTTTACCCGACGCCTCCCTCTGCATCTCTAATGAGATGCAAAGTGGGCGTCACTGGGCAGAACAACCTTGTAAATATCGCTGATGTGCACATCGCGATATTTACAAGGAGGCTCAGGCATTTTGCAGACGTTAGTTTTGGCGAAACCGCGGTTTTCGCTAAAAACTAACGTCTGCAAAAATGCTGACTTACCTATACTTCATATTGAGGTGGATTATGCTGATACGACCACAGGGTCGTATCAGCAAGGTTATCGCCGTTTTCCATGGAACATCGCTGGAAAACCAGCGATGTTCCATGGAAAACAAGCTATCGCAGGAATAATTATCGCCATTGCGCTATGCGTTGTTAATACAGCGCTAGCATGGCGATAATTATCTGCGGTAGCCGGCGATAACAATTCTCACGCTGTGAACGGCCAGCGATAATTATCGCTGGCCGTTGATAATATGCCCCGAAATAATTTGCTCAAATTATCGTGATTTTTCATCCCAGACACGACTAGAGGTCTCCATAGTTCTCTACTCTCGTCTCTGTGTAACGCTACACTTTCTGATTCTGACCACCTCTTCAGTGTACTACATCATTTGGCTATAGGTGGACCTGCATTTGACTCCTAGCTCATCGACATATTCACCTTTGCTTGCAATAGTGCCAGATATAGAAACTTAGGGGCATATTAGCAAGACCCACGTTAAAATTATCGCCGTTTTAGCGGCAGGAAACTGCCGCTAAAACGGCGATAATGGGCTTGCTAATATGAGTTATAGAATTCCAATAGAAGCCCAGGTTAGATGTCCTGCACATCTAACCTGGGCTTCTATTGAAATTCCATAACGCATATTAGCAAGCCCATTATCGCCGCTTTAGCGGCAGTTTCCTGCCGCTAAAACGGCGATAATTTTAACGTGGGTCTTGCTAATATGCCCCTTAGATTCTGCTCTACCCCCTTGGGACTTTTGAAGATGCCTAGCATGCAGCTCTCCATCGTACATGCTACTGAGCAAGTCACAATAGGCCCGAGAATCTCTGTCAACTCCCTCCAAAATGTAGCTACCATGTGAAAGTCCCACAATTTATGAGCAAATCCTGCTTGTAGGTGTACACGTCTAGGGCAAGATAAATAGTTTTTGCCATTCAAATTGGTTATCGCTCTGGGGTATTTGGCAGGTAGCGTAAGATTATTGAACCTCATTAAGCCTTCCTTTTCTATTTGTCAAGCTCACCTGCTTAATTCCAAACTCCGAAGATAAAAACTTTCAGCGGACCAAACCAGCAGCTTTCAGCCAGCTGGGGGCATATGCAAGTTAACCACAGAGGGTGCTGCAGTCAACTGCATGGAAGGCAGTTTGAATTTCCATTTTCCCATTGAATTACACTGGGCACCTTTTCCAATGCTTTTCTTTAGAGCAATTTTTCCTTTTTTAACTGATGTACTACAATTATCAGATGAACAATTAGCCTAGATGTTTAAAATCTAAAACTAATGTAAGCCCAATTGAAGTCCCAGTTTGCTTACTTTACGTAGAACAACCTTCTCAGAAATGACTACTTGTTCTAGCTAAGGAGATTATAAGAAATGACCAAGGCTCAGGGCTTGGATCCAAAAATGGCTTGTGAGAGAAATAGACTTTGCAGTTTTATCAAGGGGCAGAAACTGTCACAAAACTTAAAACAAAAGATTACCAAAAAAGAACATATAGCCCACCTCCTTTGTTAAGCCTGCTGTAAAAACTGAAAAAATAGGAATAATCTAATACCTATGTGTAGAAAGGCATGTTTCATTAAACTACAAGCACTCCAGTAGGTGAATGCAAAGATGATGCCTAATCTCTTCAAACTCCAGCTGCAAGAGGCGGCCTGGACCCAGACACTAAATACGTTTTACACGTAAAAAAACAGGTCTGAATGCCTACCTTATAATGAAGCAGCCAATGGTGGCCACTGCACTAAGGGTGCCTGATGCTGTAACTGCCTGGTAAATAAACAAATAAATAAATATATATATATATGTATATATATATGTATATATATATATATATATATATATATATATAACAATGAGAATTGCTCCCAAATGAAGACGCCACACACAGCGTGCATATCTCCTTTTATTTGATGACTGCAAACCTCCAGCCTTGCGCTTTCGCAAAAGTCAAACTGGCCAGACGCGTTTCGGGCATACCACAGCCCTTGTTCACTGGCACTCGCACAGGAAGCAGTAGCGACGAAGATTGTGAACAAGCCTGCAGCTGTTTAAATGTCCCGCCCCAGTGGGCGTATGCAGGAATGCATCCTGGTTCTTGCAGTTCACAATAAAAATCCATCCCAAGTGGGTGCCGCTGTACCTCCATATATTATTCATATTCTCACCCCAGTGGGTTGCTAAGAGAAAGGAACAAACTGGCACGGAGCACTCTCGGGACACTGTTTAGCTTTTATTGCGAGCAAATGCATTTCGCCACATTGCCTTCCTCAGTACTCTTCAAAAACGACACCATAAGTTGCACACATAGTTTGTTCCTTGGATAATCTTTCCGTGATTTCACCCTCACGTAGCGGAGAGTTCAGCAGTTTGGCTTTCACACACACATATATATATATATATATATATATATATATATATATATATATATTATAATTTTTCTTTTTTTTTTCTTTTTTTGATGTATGGGCCTGTGTATGTGTTTTTACTTTGGCTTGCCTAAAGCTTCTGGCGCCTCAGATGATATTTAGATTGGGCCCCATTTAATTGTTGGCAGGGGCCATTACCCCAGCAGGGCTCCGTCGCTCTTACAAAGGTGCTGCCCACCAAATTTAGAAATTTCTGCTGGCCCAGCAAATGTTTCTAGCATTGTCAGAAAACACCATCATGATGGTTCCTGTCAATGCATTGTAAGTTTGACGGATGATTCTTTGGATTATCTTTTTGAAAGTAAAAAAAAATGCCACCCTTACCATGGAATTTTTCTTTACGGCGAGCGGGGCATTGCGCAGTTTTCAATGCCCCTTACTGCCAAGTTTTTCCTGGCAGTGACGGGCATTGAAAATTGCCTGTATGTCCACCCATCTACATTAGGTGGGTGGACATATAGCCAAACCACCTATGGACTATACTCCGTAGGACCATTGGAGGGATTTGTCTAGAGCAGAGACAGAGTAGTCTCCACTGTCATCAAACCTACTTCTGATTCTAAATCGGGCGGGTGGACCATAATGCAGACGGAGAGTTCCCTCTCCACCAACACTGAAATCAGGCCTTTTGTCTGATATGAATTCATATTGGAACCAGTTCAGCAAAGCTTAGCAAGGCAAGCTTGCTTCTTTGTCCCTTTGAAGGTCAAACTTTTGATCATTTTGATAAATTGTGATTTGAATTTCATTGTATTCATTACTATGAATTACTGTCAGTCGTCGATCAGACCTGTTAAACAACGCGAATGGTCAACCAGATAAAAAAATCATGATCTAAAAAATCTGAGGTGATCTGGGTATTATTGGCCACATTTAAAGAAGTTTGGATAAAGTCAAACTGGGAGGTATAGTTCTGCCATTTACTAAGTCTGATCTGTAAAATAGGAACTGAATGGCCAATAAAAGAAGTTTCAAAATCTACCTCTAACTCTGATTCATTCTTAGCATTTCTTTTCAATACAAAATTATGTGCTACTACTGGAGGGCTTTTGGCACAATCAGCCTCTTACCTCCCATGGGAAACATCGTTTACAATGCATGTGATACATTGCATGCCATTACGACACGGTCATTACAACGACCGCGTTGTTACATCGCATACCATTACAACGCAAGTCGTTACAACGACTTGCTGTAGGGGGCAGAAGATGTTGGATTTAAAATCCAACACCTTCCCTACTGTTGCACAGACTGTAGTTGGAATAGTAAATTATACTATTCCAAAATCCAGCACCCCTCCTACAGCAAGTCGCTGTAACGACTTGCATTGTAATAGTATGCGATGTAGCAACGCGGTCGTTGTAATGACAGCGTTGTAATGGCATGCGAAGTATCGCATGCGTTGTAACATGGCCTATTCGCCTCCCATCTGTCTGTCCTCTTTCTTTCGCCTTATTCCTATATTCATTTCTAGCCCTCCCACGTTAAAACAAATTGTTACTGGCAATTAGCAAATTGTAGCAAGTGTGATGTTGTTGTAGGGCCAGAAATGTGGATGTTGCCATTGCTCACTGATTTATGTCAATCTATCTTCTCTGGTTATCTGATCAGAGCAATATTTAATTAATCACCAAAATATGCTTATTTTGAGGTATTTAAAAGTAAGTAAGCCCTTGCTGAGACGGCTGTTTTCACCCACACCCATAAATTTTGACTCATGCAGCGGATTAGCGCTGTGTAACACCACTCTTCTCCGCTTCTCCATCCTCCACCCCCGCCCCCCACCCAAATTAAAATCTTTGCCACCTTAAAAAGTTGATAATTGCATACTGGAGACTCGATTTTTCTCAGCCCTTTTTTCTTATGGTTTACCGAGTTAGGTATGTTCACGGATTTGCAGTGCCTTATAAATATATGTATATTTTTAAACCAAAAGTGTGAAGTACCTAATTAATGAATGTGCCTTTGAACAGATGGCATGTTTTATTCATTGTATTTTTTTTTTAATTCTGCCCCTGTTCGCAGAAACCACCAGCCTGGATTTGTATAATTAAACTCTTTTTTCCAGTCCGAGCGGATGAGTTTCATTCCTTAATGAGGAGCTGGTGGGAAGGTGGTGAGGGGGGTCACTTTGGAATGATCACCTGTGGTTGGAGCTTTGTTCCCAGTGTAGAGGGCGAAGGAGGGGCGAAATAGATGCGAAAAGAGAGACACAGAGAAATCAGTGAGTGAGAGAAGTGCAAGTACTTTTATGTTATACCTGTCAGTTTGTTAGAACAATTTCTTTAACAACAGAGAATTAAACTTTGAATAGGGTTGTTTTGTTGTATGACTGCTTCAAGGTGCACAAGAGCACAGGCATAATCCAAAGAAAAAAATAAATAAACAAATGCACGAATGATGTTCATACAGTAAGTTAATTTTTAAATTTAAATGATAGACAATGAGAGGGTGCTTTAAACTGACAGTTATTTTTCAGCAATTAAGAAACTTTGAGAGTATTCCTAAAAGATAGTATAGGTGCAAGAGTCCCCCGCCATTGAAGGCCCCACAATCATCTTAAGGCTTATGAATATTGTCTGATATTAGAGTGGCGGGGGCCCCATATTGCTCCTAGTATGTCTCTCAATTTTAGAAATGTTCCCACTGCCAGTTATAGTTCCATTTAGGAATGGCCTAAACGCCCGCCCCCCGACCCCATACCCAGCCCTACATACTAACACATCTGATGTTCACTATGCGAGTGCAAACCTTGCAATTTCGAATCAGCTAAAAGCAATTTGGGTATCCTGAGGACTTTTGACGCCTCATGCTTGCCCCTATCCTTGTTAAAATGTGCCCACTGACCCACTGGGCCAGCCACTGTGACTGTGTAGCTAGGTAATATTCCTCAAAGTCAGGGTCAGGGTACAAGGCCTCCTTTATCTACTGAGGGTTTCAGCTTACTTAGTGCTGCTCTGTGCCTACCCTTGTACCATACCAGGTCATCCAGGAGAATATTTAGGGCTATATGTATGAATAGTAATAATAGCGTCTCCCAAAATATAACATTTTTGCGAATGACTATTTAGTAATCACTATTACAAATGCACAAAGCTGTTATCCAGCCCTTATTCCCTAAATAGCGAGTCGTACTGCATGGCAATTAGACCTACCTCATGAATATTAATGAGGTAGGTCGCAATTTGTAACCCACTAGGGTTCATTGCTATCACAAGGATGGCGGTTTGCTGGGGTCAGTAGACCACCATGTCTGTGATTGTTTTCTAATAAAGCAATCTTTTTTTTTCAAACGCAGTCCGTTTTCCTTAAAGAAAAATGGGATGCGTTTAAGAATAAAAATGAAATGTTTAATTTTATGTTTTAAGAGTACCCAATGGTCTGTGGGACCCCTGCCTGCTCCTAAAAATTGTTTTTTCAAATATTTGCAAATGGGAAGGGGGCACTTGAGGACCCCTTCGCAATTGTGAATGGGTTACCACCAACTTTGAATTGGCAGCATAGTGTGTACGTTTTGCGACTGCATTTCAGTCGCAAAACATTGGTACATACCATTCAGATTCCCTATTTGGAAGGAATGCCCTGAACATGCCTCTTCCGAAGAACGATTCTGTTTGTGTTTGCAAATCCAAACTGCAATTCGGTAACAAATTCCCAAATCGCAATTTAGAGTTTGCACGTTACAAAAAGCATTTATGCTGTTGCAAGCAGCCTGTTTCTGCAAATTGGGCCATTTGCAACAGCATAAATGCTTTGTACATCTAGGGCCTAGAGGCCCATAGGAATCAATGGGAATAGCATGCGCAATTTGCGAGTACCAAATAGTTACTCGCAAATTGCGCAAGGAATTTCAAGGGTGCAAGGTTGCCAAAAGGACACCCTGATGCATCCCTGAAATTGCCCAAAGGCATGTATGTGTGCAACATAGAACTTTGAAAAATGCACTTTTGTGCATTTTTCAAATTTCTTGCAAATTACCATCAACTTTGACGCCGGAATAAACAAAAACCTCACCCGCAAGCTACAGAACATCCAGAACGCCGCCGCAAGACTGATCCTCGACCTGCCAAGACACTGCCACATCTCCCAGCACCTGCGCACACTCCACTGGCTCCCCATCGAAGCTAGAGTCACCTTCAAGAAGCTCACCCACGCTCACAAGGCCCTCCACGACACCGGACCAGCATACCTGAACAGCCGACTCAAATTCCACGCACCCCAGAGGACCCTACGATCAGCCCAGCTCTCCTATGCCATGGTCCCCCGCACCAGAAAGACCAGATCGGGAGGCCGCTCCTTCTCCTTCCTCGTGGCCAGAGCCTGGAACACCTTTCCGCTCCACCTCAGACAGACAACATCGCTCCCCATCTTCGCAAGAAACCTCAAAAGCTGGCTCTTCGACAGATCCCCCCTTGATGGACTGGAACCTGCCAACCCCCCCCCAGTGCCTTGAGACACTTACGGGTGAGTAGTCGCGCTTAACAAACGCCTGATTGATTGAATTGATTGATTAGTTCATTTGTAAAATGGCAGTGGGTGTCTCAAAAGGATCTCCCAATTTCTTATTGCTAAAAGAGTATTAAACGTTTTACACCAGTACTGTATAAGCAGAGTAGGAGAACATTAATCAGGGACAGCAGTGTTAGGGATCAATTTGAGCGTTACTCAAAGAATGCTGTGTGCCTAAATAACATATGAATGAGTGCCATTGTGTGACTGTATTATGTCCCTTTAAAAGACAATATTAAAAGTCCCGATTAATTTTTGAGCACTGAGTAAACGTAATAAAAGCAAGTGTGCACTGCTGGGAATGGTATAAGATAGTTTATACTTATGGTCGGTGATATAACCAATTTCACATCTAGTAGTCCTGGATTGCCATATATCTTGGTGTTCTCCATTGGCCCTGTATTGCAGCTATTAGTATGCTAGTAATTAATCATAGAAAATGGACTACAAAAGTAAACAAATGCATGAAAATCAACTGGGACGGTGTTGCCATATTGGAGAGTGTCATGTCTGGGCACAAATATATAACAAGCATTTGCAATGCAATAGGTCTCGCATTTATCAGAGTTAGAGCTATTGGTGTTGTAAAAGTATATGTTTTTATCTATGCATACTCGTTTCCTTCCCTTGGTGTACTCCTCTGCGCTAAGACAATAAAGACGTGAAGTACACTCTGAAAGTACCAGATATTAAAAAAAGCTTCACGTGGCTCTCGGGTTCCTTCAACAGGAAAGTGTGGGGGTGGGTTGATTTAGAAACAGAGGAAAGCGAGAGGAGGAGGAGGGCAGTGGGTTTTAAAAGAACGGCAAGCTGGTGGGTTTTAAAAATATCAGATGGGGCGGGGGTGAAGTAGAGCGCATGAAAATTATTTTGTTTAAAAAGAGTTCCTGCAGGAGTCTGCAGTGGAAAGACACTAGCCACTGGTGGCAGTACTTGGCGCAGGCCAGACTCCACTGCAGGACAAAGACCACGAGGAAGACAGACGAGAGGAGGAGGCGATGACCAATAGGAATCAAGGAAAGGAGAGTTTCATGGGAACAAGCCAATGGTAAGTAAAGGTAAGTAATGGGCGGGCGCAAAGCCCCTAAAGACTTTTTTTTTTTTTTTAATGCAAGAGATTTTAGAAGCACAGCGCAAGCGCTGTGCTGTCAAAACCTAAAATCAAAGCATTCAGCCTTTTCCATCTATGCACTCAGGATCCTCAATTGTGACCCCTTATCCCTACTGCCTGCCCCTGCACTGCAGCAGATTAGGAAAGAGTTGGAAACACACCTATTTAAAGAACACTACAACACAATGCAGTGACAATGCAGCAACCTTCTACCTCTCCTATCACTCATTAACAGTATGCTTGCCTTTGAATCTTTACAGTGGCTACGTTTGTGTATCACATACAACATAAATGTTTATTTAGTGTGAAAAATAGGGATGGCAATATTAAAGTCTGAGTAATGGTTAACTAAGTTTCTTGATACCTGTTCAAAGAACTGATACACACTGAAGATCACAGTCCCAAGATGATTGCCAATTATTTCAAACCATGCTTCGTATGCTACTCCTTAATCATTTTGGGCCCATCGTTTTCAAAGGCTTACTAATTTAAAAATGCAAAACTATCCTGCAATGCCTTTTGCTCAATGGAATAAAGCAAAGCCTTTGCAGATGCAATACTGAGTCCAAGTGAAATCAAGGTCAGAAATCCAAGGGGGTCTAATGATCCCATTTGGTCAATAACGCATAATGGGTTTTCTTAGTATTGGCAAGAATTATTATCAAAGGTACATGCATCGTACTTCACTGCAACTATGTTTGTCCTATCTGTTTTGCATGCCAAGACCGTGTAGACGTATACATATGTAGTGCTTCAGGTGTTAAGGTAAGAGTGGATGGAAATAGGTAATATTCACTACAATGTTGGAGGAAGAGTTGGAAAAATAAGAAGAGGCAGGGGGAGGGTCACAGAATTCACAAACTCCTATACGTAGATTTTTTTTCTCATAAACTACATGTAATTTTCACCAATACAATGATAATCCAAGTATTGTGGGCAGGGGGGTTCTTCTTGAAAATCAAGATTTGTGAGATAGTTGCTGCCTACAAGTGTAATTTGTTGGGAGTCAGTCATGAGAATGATCTAAGACAAATATATACATGATACAAAGAGTTACCAGCGCAAGACTGTTTCAAAGCTGATTTCTATAAAAGCTATACAGGATCCATTGAGTACAAAATACACTCATGTTTCTGTCATGAAACAGTTCAGAGTCACTATCATGAAATAGCTTCAGTACGAACTTGAATACAAAATGCTTGTTAATTGCTGGCAACCAAACAAAACTCTTGAAAGAAAACTACACAAAGGCTTAGTGTATAAAGAAAGAGTCATGAGATACGGAAAGATCAATAATCAGTAACTATGCAAGCAATACTTCCATTATAAAAACTTCACAGAGTTGTACTGTTGTGGGTGTGGAAGTGCATTTTAGACACACGCAGCACCATGTTACCTGAGAAGGCTGAACCATGATGTGCATTGTGCTAGCGTGATCATTCATATACTAGAAAGGACCCCACCTCCCCGACCTGTCCCCAGTCTCGGCTGAGATGCACCTTATTGGGGTTGTGCCCTAAAGCTTGCACCTAGACATGCTTTGGTGTTTGGTTCGGTCATGAGGGGTACAGCGCGGCAGCAGTCAGCCCATCTAGAGCTTAGAAGAAGAATCAAGCACCAACTGGGCGCATGCAAGGAGTGTGCCTGAAACCACATGTGCAGTGCACGGCATTGCCGAGGGTGTGAAGCCACTCTTGAACGGATCCCATACAGGGAGTGTTCCTGGCTGGAGGCTTTGCTGCTGACACTCACCACAGCTTTCGTGCACTCCTGTTTCCTGTAATCTTAGACACTGGTGTTATGTGCTTTTTCCCACGGGTGAAAAGCAACATCTCTGAGGCTCGCACAAGCCTACTTCTGTTACTGTAGCTTCTGATGCCGAATCTACAGCAACACTGAAAGGACACTGCAGTTACAAAATGAAAGTAAAAACTCACAAAATGGGAAGAACACAGACATTTTGCAGTATTTAACATAAAACGAATGGAGTGTACTGACAGGCATGTTCCAGCATCGCATAGAAAAATAATATTTCTGCTTTGGTGATAAGTGGTCTCTGTAAATGCTCTGGGGTATTGAAGTTGTGTTTTTGTGTCCTTGTGCGCTTGAAATATTTGTCCTGTTCGTCACTAGCGAACCATGGCCGGTAAAATACCAGGAGTCAGCCAATATTGCAGAGCTCCTGTTTTCCACAGAACATTACCGTGTCCTTGTGCTACCCAAGAGGCCATATAACCCAGCAGTGAGTGCAGCGCGCAGCTGCAGACATGTTGATAGAAGCAGCGACGGGAGGTGGTGGTAGGGGGGCAACGCATGGAAAGATGGGGTAGCAACGACCAGGGCACAGAAGACACTAGCAGCTGCAGGCATGTTGATAGGAGCAGAGACCCATTCCAGCAAAACACACACGCACGTGTTATTTTAATAGAAAGGAGTGCCAGGAACACAGCGCCTAATGTAAATAACGATGAAAGAACATCGCACGAACCGTGTGTTTGTGAAGTGTGTGGCACTAATTACATTAAAGCACGGCCACACTCACAAACAGATATAATTTAAAAAATATAATGTTAAAGCACATCGCACAAACCACGTGTTTGTGAAGTGTGTGCTGCTAATTATGTTAAAGCGCGGCCACACTCACAAACAGATATAATTTAAAAAATACAATGCAGTGTGCAAAGTAAACATCTAGCGCAGAGAAGGGCACTGTAATACCTGCAAACAAAGCAGCTCCGAGGCTAATAAATTTAAACTGAAAGTTTTTTTCGGCAGCCGGCGGAAGCCAATAGAGACTGCCTGCTCTGTTAACTCCCTGCAGCTGTGGGATTCATAG
Source organism: Calotriton arnoldi (assembly GCA_963921515.1). Lineage (NCBI taxonomy): Eukaryota > Metazoa > Chordata > Amphibia > Caudata > Salamandridae > Calotriton > Calotriton arnoldi. Next base: position 499,387 of record CAWUFW010010378.1, on the reverse strand, counting down.
CGGTGGGAAGAGGTGGAAGAGACGGTGGGCGCCGTGCTGGGCTTTTGTGGCGGTGGGGAGAGGTGGAAGAGGCTGCGGGCGCTACCGTGTGTTTGTGAAGTGTGTGCCGCTAATTACATTAAAGCACGGCCACACTCACAAACAGATATCATTTTAAAAATATAATGTTAAAGAACATCGCACGAACCACGGGGCATATTTACGTTCCCTGGCGCATCCCTGCATATCAGCAGGGATGCGCCAGGGAAAATGCGTCACGCAAGTTTACCCTTGCGCCACGTCCGATCGTGGCGCAAGGATAAGCAGATGCGTGACACATCTGCCGGCGGAAGGTTGGCGCAGTGCTGAAGTTGTGTCGCAAGCGCGACGCAACTCCAGCACTGTTCCAACCTTCCCTATCCCTAACATGGTGCGTCAATCCTTACGCCTGCTTGAAGCAGGCGTAAGGATTTGACGCACCAGCGTCGGAAAAGTGACTGCGTGAAATCTTGTCGATTTCACTACGTCACTTTTCCGAGGCGTTCCTGCGCCGGAACGCCCCCCCCTGCGCCGGTACGCCCACATGAAACCTGATGCAGGTTTCATGTGGCGCAGGGGTTTACTACGTGACGCATCTCCATAGATGCATCACGTTGTAAATATAGCGCAACGCGGCGCATGGTTTGCGTCGCCGCTGCGTCACATGCGTGACGCAACGGCGGCGCAAAAGTGGCGCAAGGGGCTTGTAAATATGCCCCTAAGTTTGTTGCGGCTTACGGATAGTTGGTGATTTTGGAACAGGTCTTAGCGGTCGAAGCGGTAAGCAGCGTGCTTGATAACTGGTGGCAAGATGGTACGAGGTACAGAATGGGACTTGCTTAATTAAGTGTTTTGGGTATTTGTTTACTTGTGTTTTTTAGAGGCTTTATGGTTGGGATAGAGCGGTCGTCTCTGTGATCCTACTTCTCTTCGTTACATGCAAAGATCGGTCACCAGTAGGTACGAATTTGAGTACTTTAAGCATGATTTATTCGAGTTTTGAATGTTGGTGGTATGTTGCTCATATTATTTTATTTTTTATCTACAGCGTGTATTGGCTCTAATGAGCCATCGACATTTCTTATTTGATAACGCTTTTTTCTTAATTCTGTGAGTATGGCGGTTTTGGTATGCACTTTAGGTATGAGTTTTGTTGGGACATGTGGCCTTTTTTCTGTTTCTCTGGTTTACGCTTCTGGTGTCACCTGAGTCGGTGATTTTGGAACTCATTTGAGGCATTAGATTTGTTGGGAAATGTGGTGTTTTTCTCTTCTTTCACTTACGTTTTTCCAGTGTTATTCACGTGAGTCTCTTCCTTTCTTCTGTTTTTATCTCTTTTTTTATCACATTTTGTAAACGCATTTTATTTCATAGGGCAGCACATAATGGTTCTCATTTTTAAGTAGTAGGATAATATACAGTATTATTGTATGACACATGAGGATGGCATATAGATCGGCAGGAATGTACATTCATAGCTTTATGTCATTTTGTTTTGCAGAGACGGCCCTGAAGAAGGGACATCAGTAGTCCCGAAATGCATTGGGCTTATGTTTTGGAATTAAGTTTTGCGATTACAATGTTGGCGTAGTATTGTTAATCAATTTGAAAAATGTTTGTCATTTTCAACACAGCATAGATGTGTATTGCTTTGTGTAACTTTGGTATTTGTTTGATGAAATTGGATAATGATTAAATACGTGTTGATTTCAAAAAGATTGAACTTATGTTTAGAAGAATGATAGGTTGTATATCATTTTAAGTTGTGCGCACCTGAGTCCAGTGGGCTATTTAGCCTTCTGGCCCCCCTTTTTGACTAATCCCGGAGTCGCCACATCATCTGGCAATTGTGTGATTCTGGGAATCACTATGGTCTGTTGCCCCCGGGAGGCCTGCTATGGCGGCGAGAGCTGTGAAACTTGAGATGGAATGAAAGGAGGGAATAAACAGTACCTCAATTCACGTTGGGAGACCGAGAACTGTTGTAATTTAAGGCACGTGAATTCACTTTTCGTGGCTGCCTTGCACAGCGCGCGCTCTCTGTAAGGGTGACAACTTTCATCTGCTACGTGCTGTGGAGATGCGTGCTCGGGCTTACGATGCCTTTAAGCTGCCACAACAGAAAAGAAAGAAAACAAGCACCGCCCTGTGTCACTATTCACCTTTCCATGGCAGACCACGGGGGACAGCAGCCCGTGCTCCATGTCTCACCCCAGGCCAGTAGAAGCGGATCCTCTCCAAATGTAACAGCAGCCCGTGATCTCACTACTACGAGGCACCCACAGCCGAAATTCATCTAACCAAGGCACATACGCTGGTATAATAAACAAGGAGCGAGGAGCGCGAACCAGGCGCCATGGGAAAAAAAAAAGTAGTCCCTACATTAAAAGATGCCGTCCTGCAGCACAAGTTAACAGTAGTTGGTCGATGCTGCTTCCTCCAGAAATGGAAGAAAACGGAAGTGAGGTATCGGACCACTAGCCAACAATGAGCGAGATAAGAAGAGCAATGCCAGATTTCACCAATGGCAAGCGACAAAACAGAGAGAAATGCAATGGGTGGAGTTTCACTAGTAATACTGATTACTTGATGCCTCGGAGAGGCAGCGCATGCGCTGCCTATGCGAGACCTAAAAAAGGGCTCTTGGCCAATGAACTGGTAAACAATATGTCTGTATATCAAAATAGATGGTGTCATATTGGAGAGTGATACGGCTGGGCCTGAATATGTAAATTGGTGGTCATAGGGATCTAACTGGTAAATATATTATGTCCATTAAAGTAGACAATGAAACTAACCAATTGCCTCAAATCAATTTTCATGGGCACCATATTGGAGAGGATCAGATCTGTACAAAATTATATCAAAAGAAAGGGGGTTTCTAGGCATTTTAACTAACAATCAATATACTTGTATATCAAAATAGACGGTGTCATCATTTTGGAGAGCAACAGGACTGAGCCTGTATATGTAAAATAGTGGTCTTAGTGATCTTTATATATGGTAAACACAATCTATTTATTGCATTCTCAAAAGGACAACAATGTATTTGGGGCAATTAATCATCATTATGACGTTATTGTGGAGATGAGTGATCATTTCTCCATTAGGATGATATTGACAACAGGTCAATGTGCTAGTAGAGCAGTATGTCATATTGTTGCTAGGGAAAATAGTAATCGAGATCCCATCATTCATTAAAAATATGTGTCTCACACACTAATTCTTATAGGTCTTTGATGATTCCCTCTGAGGTGTACGAGGGAATCATTTGTATTGTCTATATCCGTGTGAGTAATGAAACGTGTGTTTTGTATTCAACAAATATAACAATCTCAAATCCTGATTAGGTGTGTAGATGGATAAACTGTTAGAATTGGGGAACATTCATCTAGTGGGAATTGCAAATTTATTGTGCTGTCATTTCCAATGCACGCTATCTCACAGCAGAGTACCCAATCGGGCCCCTGAAAAATACTGAAATTCATGATTGATATTGAGACTTCAAATTCATGAGCCACATGGCCACTGTGCACCTTAATGTAAGTGCTCTATTGCCATTTCTGGGATCAATAAATATTCTTTGAATTCCATGAAATTGAAATCTTGTATGGTTTCCCCGAGCTGTACAATTGGCAAAGAGAATTGCTATCGGATATCTCATGCCTTGTTTGTTTGATTGCCCTATTGTGCCACTCTATCTTTCAATGCCCTTATTGTACTGCCCGCATAAATTCTACTGCATGCCCATATTACAACACCCACAAAATATTAGAAGCAATGTTCAAGTCAATTCAGAACTAGCATTGTATTTGAAAGTCTTCTTCTTGTCCATGGGGAATCTATACATACTGCAATTTCCACATTTGTAGAATCCTTTTCGTCAGGTTAGTTAATCATTCAGAGGCAGTTTGAGTTATCAAATAGCTAGGACTGATAATATTCCTGATAGTTTTACCTCCTCGAAAGGTTATGCTTGGATGTTTGATTACATAATTAATGGTAGTTTTATCATTAGTCAATATATTCCAATGTCTGTTCAACATCCTGCTAGATTTGCCTATATTAGCGCCATGAAATGTAATTAATATGGTAACACCCTGTGATTTAATGTGAGGGGTTGCCTTTCTTCTATCCGTTAATGTGGATGTGCAATCTATCGTCTTTCTTTTATGTCTCTCTGTTTCTGTCCGTTTATACTCATAGCCTCTTGCTAGAAACCGCATTTCCATATCTTCAAGATTCTTAGAGAAATCATTGTCATCATTAAAATTCCATCTGACTCTATCAACTCATAGGGAATTGCTTTGATATGAGATTTAGGACAAGAGTTGTCAGCATGTGAAATAGAATTACAAGAGGTCTCCTTACGGAACATCCTACTTTGTAGTTTGTCACCCTCCACATACAATTAGATATTCAAAATATAGCTCAGTGTGAAGGTCATAATATTGTTATTCAAATAAGAGAAGAACTCTTTAAGTTCAGTATTTGACCCTGCTCAAATCCTAAAGATGTCTAAGAATCTTGTCATTCCACATGGACTCCAGCGGGCTACAGACCTGCTTAACCTCAAACTAGCTCATAAAAAGGTTGGCATATGATGGTGCAAATCTGGAACTTATTGCAGTTCCACACAGTTGATTGTACTAGCCCCACTAAAAAAGAAAAGTGGTGTTGTTTGGAATAATTCTAGTGTAAGAAATAGGTTATTGGTTGAAGGGGTGAAAGCCCCACTCAACAACAACCACGATCCTTGTCAGGGTGAACCACAAAAGTCACTAAATTAACCTGTGCTTAACCTTGTGACAGCTTGGCACAAAGTAGTCAGGTGTAACTTAGAGGCATAACATAAAGTATTCATGCAGCACACAACAGAAATACAGTGCAAACATAACACAAGAAAAACACCAAACAAATTTAGTGAAATAGAGTACATTTTAATAAATAAAATGATACCAGAATGATAAAAATCCAACCAGTATAGCAAAAGATATGCAATTTTAAACTTTTAGGTGGATTTAGCGTGTAATAGCATAAAGTGCCATGCGTGGTCATCTGTATCAACAAATACTGTGGTTCTCTTGGGATAACCTCAGGCAAAAAGGAACTGGGGCTATGACCGTGAATAAAAACACATCTTGATTAAAAAGATAAGTAAGCCTAGCACACAGATAACCCAAAACAACATACGTCGGTGAATACCAAACAAAATAGGCAAAAGAATAGGCAGTTTTTCCCTTAGTCTAAGCATATGACCATTAGAGAACTATTGCTCAAAACTGTACTTAGGAGAAATGAAAAATTGGTCACAAAGAGAATTTTTAATCAAAAACACTGTTTGGAATCAACACAGGTAATGCTGATAAGGACTATACAGAACAATAGACTGCCATCAATTTCATCAAAAGAACACCATTCATTGATTTTAACACTAAAATGGAATTAGAGTATGTAAATACACCAACTCAAAAGATAGCCCAAATTACGTAAGTACAGGTCACATAAGTGCACGTCGACATTTCAGCCCAAAGTTAAACTTGGCGAGGGCCATGTTTAAGACAATGGGTCACATGAACAACATTAATAATACAAATTTGAACTCAATCAAGTACCACATTGAATTAAACCAAGCAGATGTACATCCAGTAAGCCAAGGAACTATTGTAGCTTCAAGATGTGCAGAGAGTATAATCCTTTATCAGCGGTCACTTAAAATCAATTAAACTTCAGGGTAACTATCGGTCCTACAACCGGGAAAACAAAAAGCATCCCAGACATACAGTTGCAGTGCTCAATCAATTACAATATGAGCAGCCTCTGAGATGAGAGAGCCAAACCTTGTGTCCTTTGTGGCACAAAGGATCACAGAAACAAAGTTTTGTGATTGGAAGTCACCATCAACCATCGCAGCAATTGTACGGTCAAATTCGTGGTCCTTTGGTCATGCTAGACACAGGGAAAGTCACAAGTTCTGACCGACTGCGATGGAGTGTGTGCCGGATACAGGGACTAGATCAGTTCCACTAAAAAAAGTTACCTTCTCAAAGTCCAGTGTAAAGAGTACTTTTCGCATTGGATGCAGCCACAAAGGGCAGGGAGAGCATCATAGATGGTCATTGCTGTAACGCGAAGAGCAGGTCCGGGTGGCATGGACTGTTGTTTATGTTGCACATAGAACCAGTCTGCCATCTTGGATGGTCATTGCTGAAGTGTCACATTGGCGGTCACTGAGGGCTGTTGCAGCACAAAGTGCATATCTTGCGTTGCCAGCTGTTATTGGTGGCTGCTGTAGCAGGAAGAGTCTGGTTCACCTGAACTTTGTGTTGACGATCGTCATGGGCGGCAGAGTGCTGCTGCAAACTGGCTTGTTTGCAGTAGTGAAGAGCCCAAAACGTCAGGATTTCACTGTTTCTTCACAGGAGGCGCTCAAATGATACCAGTCAAGGGCCTAGGACCTGGGGAGGCACATCTTGGGGATCAGGAACTCCCTCCAACAGAAGCCTGCAGGGCTCAGCACGTCCAATTGGAGGTTCAGGCAGGCCCAGTGCAGCAGGTCAGCTGGGCAGTTGCAGGAAAGACTCTGGAGCTTGCTGTGTCTCTATAGCTCAGACAGGAAGTCAGCCAACTGACCCTCGGATTCACTCATGTTAGACGGGGATAAAGGGACTAGTTCCAGTCTTCCTTCTTAGGGAGGAAGGCAGTCCTCAAGCAGAAGGGCAGTCCTCTGGCAGCAGCAGGCTAGTTCCCTGGGGGCATGGGGGGGGCAAGGCAGTCCTTCTATAATGTCTACAGGTCCATGAGTGTACTGAAGACTGGCTTAAGAGGTCCAATATTTATACCTGGTGCCAGCCCATAAAATTAGGGGTATTCCCTATACTACTCACACATCTGGTTCTTCCCTTCCCCTGTCAAGGCTCCAAGAAGTCTGGAGTGACAAAGAGCCTAGTGTCAGATTCCTTTGTGTGTGTTGGAGGCAAACCCTTTGCAGTATAATTATGGTAGAGAACTGCTCAACACCCATCCATCACGGCAGGATGGCCTATTCAGCCCACACCTAGTACTCTTTTGTGTCATTGTCTTGGAGGAATACACAAACCCCACAGCAGAGCCATTTGCAGACCATCCAGGATACTGGCAGAAGGCACAAATGGTTAGGACAAAAAAATGCTAACTTTCTAAAAGTGGCATTTTCAGAACCGTGACTCAAAAGTCAGCATTGACATTAATGAGGATTTTAAATTACAAATCATTGAGTCTAAACAGAGTATCTCTGCTCCCAATCCAAAGCTATTTCCTATTTAATGTAATAAGGTGACCCCATGTTAGTCAATGGGAGATATACGCCTCACAGCGGCGAAAAATGACTTTAGGAGTTTTTCACTGCCAGGACATGTGAAACTTAAATCCAGATGTCCTACATTATAAATATAATGCCCCTGCTCTATGAGCCTTTTTGGGCATATTTTAGGGGTGACGTATGAGTATTAAAAAGATTTATTTTACTGACGAAGCTGGGGCCTCATCAGGTCACCAAGCCCAGGATGCATAGCCAGCAGATGTATTTGATAATCCAAAAAAATTCAAATATTTTCTTCTGAACTGAATTCAATTTAATCCATTTTCATACATTAGTAATCCATTTTAAACCGCGCGTTCTTGTGCTCCAATGTTTCAATGACAACTTCAATGAGTGCCTATCCAGGCTTATCTCCAGCTAGGCTCTTCTCAAGTGGAGACGCATGTTGCACAAAATGCACAGGCTTACTTTATACAAACGCATGTTTTGGATGAGGTGCTATTTTAAGCATTGGAAGCATATGTTAGTAAATAGATTACACATTTTCAGGTTTATAATATGAAATTACAGCATGCTGGCCTTTGTGCTGGTTATATGTGGCTTTCACTGAATTTTTTCTACTGTTGTTACCTTTGAGGAAGGGTATTTTGCCCGAAATGCATTGGGTTAATAGCATCTACGTTAAAATATAAGGAATAGTGAGCCGCTATGTGTTCTGGAGAAAAGCCTGGATTGGCCCTCATTGAAACTTTGGAGCACAAAAATGCATAGTTTAAAATGAATTACTAATGGATTAAATTGAATTCAGTCCAGAAAAAATTGTTTGAATTTTTTGGGATTGTCAAATACATCCGCTGGCTGTGCATCCTGGGCTTGGGGGACCTGACAAGGCCCCAGCTTCTTTATTAATATACATGCATGCACAGATGGAGCATGCTCCAGGGTGGCACGCCTAAGATACTGCCTTTGAGCATTATAAAATTGTGAAGTCTCATCACCTGGCCCATTCTACCATTTCAGATACATAAATGTTTATTTTGCCAGGTTAAAATGGCAGTTTAAAACTGCACTACAGGCTGCAGTTGCTGGCCTGAGACATGTTTTGAAATGCAATTTTAGCAAGTGGCACAATCAGTGCTGCAGGCGCTTTAGTAGCATTTAATTTACGGGAACTGGATAGATGTATCACCATTTACCAGGGACTTACAAGTAAATTAAATGTGCCAATTAGGTGGAAGCCAGTTGTACCATATTTTAGGGAGAGAACTCAAGCACTTTACCACTATATAGCAAGGAAAAAGTGCACAGAGTCCTAATGCTAACAAAAATGGGTTCAGCAGCAGAAAGCCATACTCTGTGGGGACCCTGCAAAAAGGCTAGGTCTGACATCTAGTCATTTCCAATAAAATGCTTGTGCTTTCCATAAAGCCTGCTGGTCTCTTTTGTAAGAAGTATGTAAGTGTGTGTGGATCCAATTCCGGATAAATGTGAGCATAAAGAGACACTATATCTAGTATCATCAGTGTCATTCCTTCATCACAGATTACATCCTTGATGAAATTAGGTACATGCTGTGTATGACATATACAGCAACTTAAATTAACAAATGATGGTCTAAGAAATATATCGACATATCCTGAAAGCTTCTCAGTTGATTAAATAATATCCAAGATGATTGCCAGGTAGAAAGGTGCATGCTTGTGAATCTTGGGTAGTGTGTACAGGCAAGGAAATCTTGAGTTGTCTACTTTAAGGAACATTAAATAACAGGCAAGGGAGGATCACTGTTTTAGCAATAGTAATCCCACGTGGTACAGCTAATCGTATTATGTTCCAAATGGCAATCTGTGTTCTCAGAGCTGTCATAGTTTTACTGAGATTTCTTTCTAGTGTGTCTAGGTCCTTATGGTAAATCGGTATGCAAGGTATCAGAAAGTGACCTACTCCTATTTGCTAATATCCATGTTTGCTTTTGCCTGGCCTCATGTCAAATCAGAGTTCATAGGAAATAGGTTACATTTTGTAACCCTGCTACCTTACCTGCTCCATGCTTTATAACTAACAGCATGTCATCTGCATAGACTGATATTGCATGTCGTCCCCATCTGTCCCTAGTCCCCACACCAGTGCCATTCTGTTCACATTTTGGCAGTGAATGGTTGCACTGCAAATGACAAAATAAAGGGGACAGAAGATGACTCTGATAGGAGTCTCTACCTACATGATAAAGAGTAATATTATATCACCCGTGTGCACTCCACTATTGCAGACGGATCTGTATTTAGCAGCATGGCTAGTCTCACAAAAATGTTCCTAAACCCTGGATTTTTATGGATCCAGACTAAGTATTGCCATTGTAAGCAGTCAAAAGCTTTCTCCAGGTATACTGTTAATACCACTGAATCTGGCCAGCTACTGTGGTGAGCAATGGGAAGCTTCCTCCTTAACCTGACACAGACTTCTGATGTGCAGAGATGGGTGCCAACTAGCTGTCCTCCCATTTTGGTTTAGGTGTACAAATTTAGGAGTATGCAGCATTAATCATCTGGCTAGACTCGTCAGAGAAGTTTGTAGTCTATGTTTAATAGCGATGGCAGGGGGTGTAAAGCAGTTCTGGATGGTTTCTCCTAATTTTCGGCAGTCATGCTTTCAGTTACTCTTGAGCCATTGGGGCAGAAATCCCTTCTCAAATTATGCATTATACAGTGCTTCTAATTTGTGGGCCAACCTGTCCAGGAGGGTGTGATAGACTTCTACTGGAAGTCCATCTGTGTCCTGTGCTTTTACTTTGGCCTTCACTGCAAGATATTCCTTTAATCTTGTAATCATTTGTGTGTAAATCAGCTGTGCAAGTTCTATTCTAGCTTTTCAGTCCATGCTGGAAAGTCCAACACCATTGAGATACAAAACATTGTCATCTAATTCATATTTTCTACTAGATTTATAAATTATTTTGTAAAACCCATAAACGCTCTGCTGATCCCCTCCTGAGTGTACTGCATCTGCTGCATTTGTTCCGGGCTACCATTATTGGGATCCCACTATGCTCGGTCCTCGTCAAACATGCCAATAAACTGCCTGTATTGTCAATTTCGGAGTGTACCCTAGCTATATATGTTGTGTAATCTAAGCAATGTAGTCTGTCAATGAAGAATGTACATTCCTTATTAACAGGCTCGAAAGCCCCCTTTTTGCATCTTCTTCAGCCTCATTTTCTAATTTCCTCAATGACATTTCTGATTTTGAGATCTTCATGCCCAAAGATTTTTGTGCACCATCTGAAGTCCTTATGCAAAGCCACAGAATACGACCTTGAATACCTCCCATTCTGTTTATAAAGAGCACATTTACTATGGTTAAATTACCATTAATTGGATGCATTCTGGTATTAGGTGTCTGGACTGCTTTACAAAAACTGAACTATCAGGTCATATGAAGATCTAGAGGATGAGTATCAACCTTCCAGAGGGTGCATTTTAGAATATCTTTAACTAAGCTTCCCCAAAGGAGGTTTCCCTGCCCACAATCACTGCTGCTTTGCAATCTACCTGGCTGTGGTAGAACTACATCCCGCAGCTACCTTTGAGCCCAGGAAAGGGCAGGACTCTTCAAAATGTGATCCTAAGCGCTGGCAACAGCCTGCAGCGCGGCTGTCTCCAAAGGCAGTTTCCCTGTCTACCTCTGTTTTGTACTCTATGTCCCCTAGCTACCTTTCAGCCCGGGAAAGGGTGGATCTCTTCAACACGTGCTCTTAAGCGCTGGCAGCAGCCCACAGCGTGGGTGACTCCAAAGGCATTTTCCCTGCCCGAAATCACCACTGCTTTGCACTCTGCCAGGCTGAGGTGGGACCACGTGCCCCAGCTACCTTTGATCTTAGGAAAGGGCAAGACTCTTTAAAATGCGCTATTGAGCCCTGGCAGCATCCTGCAGCATGGGACACACACAGGTTATGCCCGGGCATGTGCCCAGGCGAAGACCAGGCCAAGACATGCCCATCTTAGCCTGTCATAGATCAGAAGAGACTGGGCTAAGACAGACACACTACAAGTATCTATTTAGTGACAAGTAATCAGGTGCGGTCGGTACATGTAAGAGCGGTGGGGTGGTGGGACGGGGAGCACAAGGTAAGTGGTTTTATTTATTTTATTTTATTTTACTTTCCCTACTCCGTCATGAGTCGACTTTCCCCCTACCATGCCCCACCCCGCTCCACCGCACCACCACTCTTGCATGTAACAGATGCGCCTGCAAGTAATAATCTCTGTGGGGTGCAGCATCCTGTCGTCGAGGATGGGTAAAAAGTTGCTACCAGGGGGAGTCACTATAAATACCCCCACTACCAAACTTACCTCTATAGATTGCATTTTGGAGAGGGTGAGAGGGGTAGTGAGCACAGAGATCACCCTTTCAGAGAGGAAGTTATCTCTAAACTTAGGTTCTCCAACTCTGCCCTCCCAATCTACATTGGTGGCACCCCCAGTTTTGGACATAGCAGCCACCCCTCCTCAGGTTTCCTTGTGTGCACCTAGCCCTCCCCTTAATGTCTAATCTCATGCTCATCCAAAAGACTCTACCGCAGCAGGCAATAAGTGCTGCCCTGACCCTACAACCTCCCTAATCTCTAATACAAAGCCTAAGAGGGTAAACCACACTAAACCAACTGTCAAGAGACTGAAGGCTCTGACCCGTACATTCTATTCAACCAAGCCTATTACTTGATAAGTCCTCTCAGTGTAGCGATTCACTCACCCCACCTTTGCCCCACAAGATAAATAAGGGTCTCCAAGAACCCACTTTACAGCTTATGACCAACTTCATGAAGAGCTGTATAGAGAAATTTGAGCACATGCTAAAAATGGAACTTGCCCCATTAGTTGCTTGCCTTGATTTGATGTAATGAAAAGTAGAGGCTATAAAGGACCCGCCACTCTCAGTCATAGGAAGCAGATCCTCATCCATCATCAAGCCACTACACCCCACTGTGCAGTGGATTCAGGCTTGGAAGAACTCACCCACACCCCACCACAACAGCCCTGCTTGCCTGAAATTGCAAATAGCCAGAGTCTAGTGGGTAACTTGGAGGGACAAGCCCAAAACTACACTGGGGCACACCAGGTAAAAGGTAGTGGAAGGCTCAACTCAATCATCCACTCTGGTAGACGTCACACAAGATATCCCCAACTTCCCCCAAAATGTACGCCTTACTTTATTGTCCAAAGATGTCCCTGAATTATCTCCCAACACTAGTGAATATTTTGTAGCTTTGAAAAATAAATCTGTTTACTTGCTGAAAACCAATGCTGGATGGTCCCAGGACCTATCCCAGTAATTTTTGTTTGTGAGAAGAATCCCATGGCTAGGCATCCATCCTAAAGATTCCCCTGGGGATTGTGTATTAGTGAATTTCAAGAACCCCTTGATTGTCCAACTGCTATTACCGCACTTAAGTTAGATGACACTATCTCTAAGCCGAATTAAGGCGTTCCCTCGAAGGTATTTCTACAAGCCACCTACAACCCCTATCCTTACCAGGGATGCAATACGGGCAGATGGCACAATTGTTAATCCTGACCGATAATCTTCAATATCCCCTCCAAGAACTCTTTCGAACCCTTATCACATCTGGATGGCAAAGACTGCAGGCATCCGAACCTTGTAGCCAGTGCTACTGGAATGTTACCAAAACTGGGAACCCAACAGGGTGATCCTTATGATGCTGTAATAGCTACTTTTAACCCGGCCCCAGCAAAGAGAAGATATAAACACGATAAAGACTTGATACCTCCTACAAAATTGCCCCAAAGACGGGTGGAAGCGGACATACAGTATCCTCCACTGACCAAATTAGTAATACTTTTGGAGTAACCAGAATTCCCTCATGGAACATTGCTGGTCTTAAGATCAAAGTGCTTGTACCTGACTGGTTGGAATACATTGAGCAACTCGATATATATATGTTCCAAGAGACCTGGACAATTGAACCTTTGTTTAAAACCAGTTACATTTAAGCCTGGGCGTAGTTCGCGAAGTAGCGCTACGCCAAGCTACGCAAAGTGCAGTTCACACTACGCGAGCTACGCGTAGCACTACGCGAACTGCGTAGTGCACTGTTCGCAATGATTGCACAGTGCCGGATGCTTGTCCGCACTGTGCAATCATTGAAAACGGCATCTTGCACAGTGCGAGCTGTCTTTTACTGCCGCTCGAGTAGATTTTTACTCGAGCGGCAGCTTTCTCAACGCGGACTGGTAGTTTCTCATCGCGAGCGGTCGCGAGCATACGCGACCACTCGCAATGAGAAACCTGACCTCCCCGCGTTGAGAATCTCGCCGGGATGTCATTTTGCTTGCTCGCGGTCGCCAACTTGACGTTGAGGACCGCGAGCAAGCAAAAAATGACCGCTGCACTACGCGACGCTACGCGTGTTTGCACTGTGCTACGTGCAATTCGCGTTGTGCGAAGTAGCGCAAACTTCGCAAACTACGCGAGCGTAGCGTAGTGCTTTGCCCAGGGTTAGTTACATTACTTTTCATGTCATCGCATTGCCTTTTACCTGTGACAGGGCTTCGGGTGGTCTCCTGACCTGAGACAAAATTGATCTAAATCCATGCATTGAAGTCTTGAGTATTGATTCTCTGATTATTTTAGGGTTAAAAACGTACCTATCAGGGGGGATTTGTATGTATCTGGTCAATGTTTACTGTAGGCCGAGGAGAATGGACTCATCAACCCTAACCACTTTGCAACACTTTATTAGCTCTATTAATCCCAAGGATATGATTGGTATAGATGGAGATCTGAACATCAATATTGAACCTATATATCGCTTTGATTTGGTCACAGAAGAAGATAATGAGAGTTGAGGCATACCCTCTCTTAGTACCAAATCTTTTGTCCTGAGCTCAGTGGCTGCTATGCAGGTTGTTCGTCTTGCAAAATCATTTGGGTTGAGGCCATGCAATGGCAGGTCTATATCAGATAAACAGAGTGTACCTACATTCAGGTGAGGCCCAATAAGATCCAAAATTGATTGCATCTTGATCAAGGTGTCATTTATGATAGAATGGAGGATTTTAAAATAGATGAAAGAGAAGAGTGTGACCAAATTCCCCTACATCTCAAACTTCTGGGATGCTGGATCAAAAATCATCCTGTGACCATAATACCAACCATAATGCCAACACTGGGGAATGACCGCAGGTCCATCAAATGGCTTTCAATCCTGGGGACAGTGGAGACCATAACCGTGATATATAACCTATTTGTGATGGCTTTATCTGTACCAACCCCACGCACGCCCTTCGAGTCCCAATAATCGATATCCATACTAAACCCACAGCTTCCTTAAAATTGATTTTGACTGAATCCCCAATAACGGAACACCTTGCTTCTAGACTAAATCCCCAACAAGGAAACACCCTGTTTCTAGAGCTCATAGTACTGACAGCAATCTGTGGAACACCAAGGACTGTAGTCAGGCAAAAAAGACCTGGTGACCGCATTGAAAATCAAAACCCTGCTTTAGTTCCATGTAGCGAGGGACAGGGATAAGAAGACACTAAGGTCTGCATGGGGTAAGTATGAGGATGTTAGCTGGAGTGACTTAGTGGTGGCTGTAAGGTCTGGCGATAACAGAACACTCTAGAAAATTATTGCTCATTGGAGCATGTGCTCTGACTCACAGAATGATTGTTATTTGAATCTGGGAGTCTGGGTGGATCATTTTCCTAAATTATATGAATATGCACCCAGCGAGCATAATGCATTTACTCACACTCCCCCAGATGGTACTCCTTTAGATTTACATTTCACACTTGAGAAAACTAGGAAAGCTATTGTTGTGATCAAACTGGGCAAGGCACCTGGACCAGAAACAATCCCTGGAGAATAATTGTGACTTGTCAGTTTGAGTCCCATATGTCAACAGCTTGAATAATGCCATAGCCTCAGGAGCACTGATCCCCGACAGCTGTAAAGGTGTGGAGGTAATTCCTATTTTTTAAAGGGGGAACTGAAGAGTCCTGGCAACTACCAGCCAATCAGCCTCTTGGACTTCTTAAATAAAGTCTCCATGAGACAGTTACTAAAAAAATTGAATGACTGGATTAAGGATACAGAAATTCTGACTCCTTACAAGGCTGGGTTGAGACCCAATGTCAGTACCATAGACCAAGTCCTGAGTCTGCTTCTTGTTATCTGCAAGTATACAATGCTGAAAGAAGGCCATCTCTATATAGCTTTTGTAGACCTCAAAGCAGACTTCGACCTAGTCCCCAGGATATTGCTTTGCGCATCGCTAAAGAGCTTAGGGGTTTCTAAAGGTTTTCTCAGCCAGCTAATAAGATTACACCAAGATAATTATGCCTAAGTGCGATGGTGTCCCCAGGGGCAACTGACAGACTAAATCCCAATATGCAAAGGGGTGAGACAAGGGTGCGTGCTGGCCCCTACTCTCTTCTCCTTTTTTGTAAACGATGTCATAGCAGCCATTTGCCAAGGTAATATTGACGCTTCGAAAATAGAAGGTGTTAGTGTCCCTGCCCTCTTATTCACAGACAGCACTCTCTTAATCTATCAGACTCCTATGGGACAGCATATCTGTAGATTAATGTAACAAAAACAAAATTCATGGTAATTAGGCCCCACAAATCGTTTAGAAATACCCTACATTTGGACAATGGGAAACTGGAGCGAATTTTCAGATTTGACTTTCTGAGTATTATGCTGGATAGCAGGGTTTTGTGGTCCCTCCACATCCAGAAGCGAAGCCTTGACCATCTACAAAACATACCAGGGAACAGCATCAAGAGCCCTACTTCCTGCTATAGAGTTATATAAACTAAAGACTCAATCAGCGGCCTTATATGGTGCTAAAATCTGGGGCCTCATGAACAATGATCTACTCACTCTAAGAGAGGACAAGTTTATCCGTTCACTCCTTAGCCTCCCCAAGAACACTCCTCTATTACGCATGTTCCTCAACATGGCAATCAAAAGGGTGGGACACGTTGCCCAGCTAAGGCCTCTTTTATATTGGGTGAGGATTTGGACCACAGATGAGCTCAATCTTTACCAGAATGCAATAGAGGAATTGCTGGGGCTCGATAAAAGTCTCTCCTTCCTGTGTTATTAAGGCTGGGCCTTGGAACCTTACGGTCCGATTCAAGATCCCTAAACACAGCCTCAAAGAAACAGTTAAAATCTCTATACTGGATGCATATTCTAGCTAATTTCTATCTAGTTCTCACTCTAGGGAGACAGACAGACCACTTTATGCTCATTAAAGACAGCCCCCAATATGAAGCCTTTCTAGACATCCCTCAACAGCAACTGGATAAATATTTGTACCTAAAGTTTTGATATGGCACACTCGAAATAGGGTAATTTACGTCCATGTGAAATGCTGACAGGAGTACTGACCCTAGTGACATCTGCTTAATGTGCAGCCTGTGTTCTAAAGAAAACATAAGTCATGTCTTGTTTTTTGTCCTGCCCGCATGAAGCCCAGAAGGAAATGGATTTGCCCACTGTGTAACCGATTAGTACAGGTCAGGGCCTCTGGTCACACAGACTTTAGAGATTAGAAGTAGTATAGGATTCAAGATATTAGGTGAGCACAGGCAGCCCCTCAAGTGGGTATGGACCACTCTCCACAGTTCAAGTTGAAAATAAAGGTAAAATAGGGGATGCTAGCTCTTAAGAGAAGTTATTTGCTAGTTAACATTGAAGTATTGTAAATAGATACCTTATGATAATCACATTAGCACAGTGGCAGTGAGAAATAATGATGTGAGGTGTAGGTTTGTAGCAGAATCCTTTTGATCTTCTGAATTTGTGTTCACAATACATGAAGGTCTCGTTCAACACGTTTCATCCCCTTGTGGCGTGTAGGCCTGTGGCATTTTCAAGGCTGCAAAATAGTGCTTATCTAATGAGTAGAACCTACCACTCCTGTGAGGGGGGGGTGAATACAGTCACTGTATAATCTGTGCTAACACTTGGGTAGCTTGGCACTGAGCAGTCAGGCTTATCACAGAATAATGTGTAAAGCATTGGCACATCACTCTCACACACTCAATACACTGAGTGTCACAAAAGAGACTTCACACATGGCATATGGAAATAAAGTTTATATTCAACATACACATTAACTAATACAACATGAACATCATGTATTTCTGGGCATAAATCACATTCGGAAATATCACTATAAGTACTAGGCCCAACCGTGTTAAAATGACATCAGTAATATTGGAAAGATCCTATTTTACCTCCCCCAGCACCCTTATGCAGTGCAAAACGGTGTCAGAATGAGGCCCACCCTGGCAATTATTATAATTCAATACTACACAGGTATAGGGTGCCCCCAGATCACACCAATATCAAAATGTGTACACACAGATAATTACAACACTTTTAGACAGCACCATGGTCCAAGGCCACATGAGTAAAAGCCAATGTCAACGTAGTATGAATTGGCAAGGAATCAACGTGTAAAGCAACACTGTGTGTGGTGTAATTAATAACAGGCAGTCACTTCCACACACTCACTCAGCACCGATACGCAGTGCCACGGATATCAGGCAGGTCCGTATGGAGTGCACTCGCACAAAGCACCGTAATATGGTGCAACTGATATTCGGCAGGCCAGTGATAATGCACATGCAGACCCCATGGCCCAAGCCCTTCTCCAACATTCAGCTCATCAGACTACCCTACACCCATGTGCTGGAGGTAAAGAAAACCTTCCCCCATGATTCTAGGCCGATCGCGGCCAGAGTCACACTTAGTCAGCATCCCAGGGAAGAAGGTGGGGGTAGGTAACAGGGCCAATTAAGTGGGGGTCGACAAATGGAGGTTCGGCCACTACTTAGGAAGTTCACCCACGATATGTGGAGCAGAAGCGAGCTGAGGGCAATAGTTGTTCAATCAAAGGATTCCACACTGTGCCTTCCAGCACCAGTCCAGTTTTACGAAACATGGTGGGGCAACGCAGGCTCTTGACCCGCTTCTGATCACTGTCAGAAATGTTCCTTGGTCCACTCAATTACTCTCACCCCTCGGCCCAGTCCGGGGGATGAATGGGGGATGAAACAGGAGAGCCTCTCGGAAAAAGGAGGCACCCTATCAAACCAATATCGATCAAAATAGCACCCCGGGACATGAATCCGCTCCTCCGCACTTCCCCTGGAAATGAAGCACAATGTCTGGTATGTGTTGATCTGACTCACAGCAGACAATTCTGGTCATGCCCAACGAAGAGTTGCAAATCCGTACCTCTCTGCAAATGAGGCACAACGACTGGTGAGCATTGATATGGGTCGCACCAGACAATTTTGGTCACACACACAGGCGCAAGTTCAGCAGTGCCACACGAGGCACCACTACGGGTATGCCCTCACCTCCAGGAGTCGCAGCCTGTGAGCTGGACACCTCCCACAATGAGCATGCAGTCGGCGTGTCACACAAGAGAGATGCCGCACTATCGACGAAGCGGGTCACGCGGGGTCCCGCAACCAGTGAATCGGCTCACCACCAAGACGCCTTATGTGTGTTAAGGACCCACGATGCAGGTGCCACACTCCTTAGATGCGGGCAGTACTTTTGGGGCTCCACACAAGGCAATCTGTTCTCCAGGCTCAGTGCTTATTTCCATGCTGTGTTACCAATTGGGATTCAGCAGATGATGAGGGCACTTAAGAGGGCACGGCTCACCAGGTGTTACAAGCAGATGGTATGGGTCCATCGGGGGAGGGCTTTGATGTCCCTGAGACCTTCACAAGAGAACAGGGGGCAAGCCAACAAGCCCTTTGAGAACACACTTCAGTGTGCCACACAGCAGCAGGTAGCCTTCCCAGGCAAACCACTATTCAGGAAGGGTGCACGGTCCCTTCCAATGGCAGTAATACTCCTTGTGCACAACAAATTCCTCTGGACGTGTGCACCATGCAGTTCCAGGATCTCCGGTCCCATGTCCCCACAAGTGTATCTCTACCCTGCTAAAGTATGGCACCAGTAGTTATACTGTAGTGTGCCTTTGAAGTTGGGGGTGTTTCAGAGGGTTTCCCTTTGAAACACAGATGAATCCCCTACATTTCAGTCCTGTCTGCCATGGGGCCGTGGAATGCAGATCTTAATATTTGGTGGGGCCATGATTTGGCTCTCGGAGGCCAACTGTCAAAACCCCTTCCTCCAATCTATCCAGCCAGGCACTCAAATGGCAGATATCTGTCATTCCAGTTGCATGCCCAATGTTTATAGCTGTCTCTGGGGAATGCACAGATGTACTCCCCCAGCCTCCAGTGTCGTCTGGAGTCAAACTAAAAGGCACACAAAGAGTTTTAGAGCAGAGAAGTGTCCACTTTCTAAAAGTGGCATTTCTAAGCTATTAATTACAAATCGCTCATTACCTAAAGGAGAGGGTTTGTCATTGTGAATTCAATGACTGGAAGCAATTATTGCAGCATGAAGTAATTTCAACCATTCCCCCATGTTAACCTACGGGAAGAGCAAACCTCATATGTGGTGACAACACACATGGGTATTCTTAACTACTTGGTCATGGAACACACATGTGTACTTGCCTTTTACCTACCACTTCCTTCACCCCTTAAGACTTACCATCGGGGGTAATGAAAGGTCCCCTCAGGATTGGCCAGTGGTTTAGAAAGGCCAACCTGAGCATAAGTGCAATTGTGCACACACAGGCCTGCAATGGCAGGCTTGAGGCATATTTAAAAGCATCAGGTAAGCACTACTCCTACCATGTGTAGGAAGGGCATGCACACTTTCACACTGCATTTACAGTGGGAAAGTGCCCAGAGACCTAAGGCCACTAAGAGAGAATCAGCAAAACCCATGAGAAAAAAGCAAAGCGTTTAGAGAAACACTACCAAAAGCATGTCAGGTATAATAGAGTTTGTTTACTAAGGTGTGGATGAGCAGGCTTTTCTTGGTGATAGATGTCTTTGGTGCACTCTTCTTTCCCCATCTGATGCAAACCATAACCGGGTTATTTGTATAGAATCAGAGTTTGCTTTTAAATACTGATCTGCCCCTATGAAAAATAAGTCATATTCTATAGCACCTCTTTTTTTGCCTTTTAACTGCCCATTTTGTCACTTCAGTTACTAGCCTTTTAAAGCCTAATTCCTGACCAGGGAGTGGAAGCTTTTTATTTGATATCTGGCTTCTAGGAGTTCATTCACTTGCACACCTAAATTCTCACTGTCAAAGCAACCTCCTCAACCAATCCTGCCTTCCTTTCCAAGACTTTACTCAATGTCCTTCTTACATATGGGGTACTAGCAACTATGATGGGTATGGGTGGTATTCGCTGATGTCTCTCTGGGTTTTGCATCACAGGGATGCCAGCCTTGGATCCATCAGAGGATCTTATTGCCCAGCGGTTGCACCTGACATCTACACTCTTAAGAGAGTTTCCAAAATGCTGGTAAAATGCGCCCTCTTTGGCAAATGTCTCCTGAGGTGAGGATAGTACAGGAGTAGGGAGGGGGCAGGTCCTCTCTGTAATGATCTATGCTATGGGGCCTTGTCACTGTGTACTGCAGTTGATACTTGGGAACTGCTCCCAGGCCCACAATCCTTGATAGACCTTAGTAGCCCCCTGTGGTGCCGGGAGTGTCTTTAATTCATCCCTTTGAGCCCCTCACTAGTCCAGCAATTTCTTCATTCAGGAAGGGGCAATTCATGAAAGTCAGGGAGTGTACTGCTTTCCAGTCACCGCAATAAGCCTTCTCTCTGGGCATCACCGTTTATCCCTTCAGACTGCTTATTAGCCTTTGTTTTTTGATCAGATGGGCAGTGCTGCATAATCATCATCATCAGAGCCCTTCAAACAGTCCTCCCTGCTCGGGTCTTCCGCTACCTACTGACTCACAGGCATGCTCTGCCGAGAGCCCACTCTCCGGTAACCATACTAACTCCAGAGGCCACCTCACATCTTCAGCATCCTTGGAGACTCTTTTCCAGTCCTGGGTCACCTTTGAAGGGCCTATACTCCCACTGCCATGTGCCTCCTGGGTCCAGATGCCACATTGCTCTCGTCTGCTCTGGAACAGGCTTCTGCTTTCTCAGTGGTCACAGCTCTTCTACAGAGGTGAACCATGTCTCTTCGAGTTCCTGACAGACAACAGCGCAGCTGATCCTAAGTATTGACCTGTGATGTCATCGTGCTTGAAGTTGGTGCGCACTAATACAAGGCCCCCATGTTAAACTGCCTGGCCACACACATTTGAAAAGGATTTTATAGATGTAAGTTGGAGGATTTAGTGATCAACTGCTGAAAAGACAATTATCTTTAGGGAGAGCAAAAGTTATAGACCGGGTGTCAGATTTGCGGCAGCAGAAGTGTGCTCTCCCTGTGAGATGGCCATGGCTTACTTCAGGCAGTGTGCAAGGGCTGAATCTCGAAATGTGTGACAGTGCTCATAGGTGACTGATTGGTTTAATGGCTGCAGGTTTGTACCTGTGAGCATCAATAGTGAAACTATTTGAGGACATTCTATGTCAGTCACTCATACTTTGCTGGAATCTCAGATGTTCACAGGTAATGAGATGTGTAGCCAGCGGCGGCCGCCATAAACAGAGGGTGGTGGGGCAGGTGGAGGGAACGTGGGAGGGGTTGTGTGGGAGGGGTTAGAAATACTATATTTAAAAAAACATACCTTTAGCCGCTGGCAAATCCAGAATCACGTTGCGCCGCCTCTCCTCTTCCTGCTTGGTCCCAGCAGCCCCTGGGACAGGCTCCTATCCAATCCACGTGCTGCAGAGCAGCACGGAGATTGGCCTGAGCGGGCTAGAAAGACTCTCTGCTCAGGCCAGGGAGTCTTTGGGATTTCTCCAACCCAGCTGCTCAATGCAAACCTAAGAAAACCTAAGTGCGCATGTGTGTTTGGGTCGACCTGAGACGGCTGGCCAAACACACATGAGCACATAGAGAGTGCACGTAGTACTCCTCCTCCCCCCTCCCATGCCTCGGCCCCACCCCTCCCTACAGTGCTGGCAAATTCAAAATAAAACTATGCAAGAACATCGTTTTATTTTTCATTTGCTGGCTCTGAGCCAGGCAGTGGGGCAACGCTCGTCCGCCATTGCGGAGGAGCCGTCACTGCGTGGTGCAGCATGATATTATCCCTGTCTCCTCCTCGGTAGGGAAGAAATCTGGAAGCCTTACCTCTCGTGGATGAATTTAGTCTGGAAATGAGCTGAGAAACAAAAGAGGGCCCCTGATATCTAGAATAAAGAGAGGCAGAAGAAGGGGAAATGAGCAATAAACACAGAACAACCTGCCTACTCAGTTAATTCACAATGGTTTAACTCATAAATATCTGTTATACTTTCAAAAACACATAAGAGCCTTACAATCCAATAACATATTCAACTGCATGGATATAATTTGAGAAACATTCCTTTATTTCATGGTAGATTTCTTTTTATATTTTTGTTGCATATTTTGACTTATATTAATGCTGAACTTTACGTATACATATATTTGCAACAAATGTTGCAGATGATTTGCATACAAAACAGATACAGATCATCAATTTATATGAATAGCCTCTCTCCAGTCCAGTTCAAACTGCACCCCACACATACTCAAATCTATTCACACACACACAATCATATCCCATTCCTACTTCATCTGTTCAAGCAAAATATCCTGCAAACAAAACAAGCTAAAACATACAGTTTAAAGACCCAAGACCAACCACAAGGCTTGTCTAACATAGGTTTCGTCTAATAATGATAATACACTGAAATAATACATAGAGATAACTATACCTTAAATTGTGTATGCATATATAGACTTCCTATTGTCTGTATACAATCTATATAAACACTAATATCACTTCATGTTAGTTTACTTTTTCTTAGACCTCCAGATAGTAATTTATGATATTGAGGACCTTCTTCTGATTTTCTTTAATATTATTTCAGAATAACTGTGGGCTGTAGGTTCAACTTCAGTGAGCACCAAGTCTGGAAATGGAAAGTTAGACAGAGAGACTCTCGGTTGGTTTAAGTCTCCAGTGAGTAGACTGCCCAGGAGCTCTGTTGGCCTCATCCCTTTACTTTACCCAATGATAACCTGGTAGAGGAACATGGAAGGAGAAGAAGTCCCGAGCCTTAGCGAGGTGACAATTATTAGAAGAATGTTGTTCCTCATTCTTGAGTGAGTGTCAGGCCCATGGTGTGATTGTGACATAAATTTGTGCCCTATATCCGAATTCAAATACAGATTATCATGACTGTGGTGTTACTAAATGAAAATGTCCACACTGATTTTCTTCCTCTAGCCAGCACCAAGGCTCCTGTGATGTCACTTTGCACCAGGGAAGCTAAGTAGCACGTATATGGTACCTCATAGTGGATGTGTATAAGGAAAGTGTGTTGCATTGGCAGTGTCGTAATCTATGCTGAATAGGAATGTCTCTTCTACTATGTCTTGCACGTGGTACAAGGAGAAGATATGATTTGTTTTCTAAAGTATCTCCTCCGCTTTGGTGCGGGCAACACCTGCATCCAATACACATGGAATGAATGTGTCTCTGAATGCTGATTGCTGCACCACCCCACCCCATCCAATACCATACAACAAAATAGTTAAAACAGTCCTTCAACAGCCTTCTTTCATAATACAACTCAAGGATAAAATGGAAAGAGTGGGCTTCATTCCAAATCCGCTACACAAAATGAATGAATGGAAGTTAGAGTTTGTTCTCTTCCTTGAGGAAATCCACAGTCCTACCTGCTTGTGGTACACGTGACGAATTTGTGTCTTGGTACCGAAGGAGCCTGATACTGCAAGTGTAGCGAACTACGGAAAGCACTATGCACTGGATTGAGATTGTTTTAATCATTTTCGGTCTCTAGTACTGATTTCTGTTGCCCAGGAATGTTTTTGTTTCATTCTACTGTGCTGTTATGGTCACATTATTTTTACTGGTATTGCTGAAGTGACCAAGACACTGGTCTCACACTACATAGGAAACATATGTGTCGAATTGAACCCTGGCTGTCTCTTGCAGCGCTTGCAATGATGCTGTCAACAACCTTTCACAATTCACGTCATACCTTTTCTATATAATATGGGGATTACAAACTATGCCGTTTTTTCAGGTTGTGTAGATGGACACTTGTGCACTGCTGAACAATATCGTAAATGCTTGTTTTTGCTATCATTCTGCAGCACCCAGAGAGACTGCGAGAATCAGGAAGTCAATATTGAGACCCCCTGCAACACTAGCGTAACACACAATGATGGGCCCCCCTGCAGAATGTAAAGAGGGGCCCTTTGGCCTCCCATATATCACAGATATTCATTGCTCTTGGGCTAAATGCCCACCCCTGAAAGGTTGAGAGGCCTCTGAATGGTTGCTACCTCCCCACCCACACACCACAGGGACTACGTGGGCCTTCATTACGCCCCTGCCCTTCAATATGGTCGTTTTTCATATATGTGCTACTACACACCAGAAAAAACACAGGGGCATATTAGCAAGACCCACGTTAAAATTATCGCCGTTTTAGCGGGAGGAAACTGCCGCTAAAACGGCGATAATGGGCTTGCTAATATGCGTTATGGAATTCCAATAGAAGCCCAGGTTAGATGTGCAGGACATCTAACCTGGGCTTCTATTGGAATTCCATAACGCATATTAGCAAGCCCATTATCGCCGTTTTAGCGGCAGTTTCCTGCCGCTAAAACGGCGATAATTTTAACGTGGGTCTTGCTAATATGCCCCACAGTCACTGAAAAATGCTAGTTAGGAAGGAGTAGGTGTTGTTGCTACTTCGGTGGAGATGAAAATGGAAAAACAAAATAGTCTGAGCAGTACACCAGATGGATCTTGTTAAAATATGCACAAGAATTAAAAAGTCAAATGTATTTACTGTTCAAGCACGGATATGCAAGACACACATATTCTGTACACATTACATTAGCTGCTGGGGCCCTGTACAAAATTGATAGTGTTGCTGTTTGAAACATACTGCATTGTGAGTAGTGAAGTAACTCTATTTGCGATGGTTTATCTTCATTGAATTCGTGTGGAGCTGGATAATCCCATGGCCCCTTGGCATGATGAAAGGCGTGCATCATCCCTCCAGCCAAATGTTGGAACAGGTATTAAAAGCTATGTTGGCACACATAAAAGAGAGCACATGTATTTTCATATTGACATCAATGAGTTGGAACATTTTACGATATTGCCTCCATACCTAATAGAGATGTTGCAAGAAAATTCTACTTATGTACAGCTTGTGTCCTCAGATGGCAAACATCAAACCTTCAGCAAGAGAAGAAATAAATACTATTTAAATGTTCACCTGATTTCTTCCTTGTGTCTAGAAACAGACCATGGTTTGCTAATTTTAATGGCTAAAAGTAAGTACATTTTATTGTATATGAAGAATTAAAATCGTTACACAAGGTTAAGAAGTGTGTTAAAAATTGACGACTGATCATGACTGTCAAGTTACATTTGATTAAATAGATAAAAACACACATGAAATTTAAAATAGTAATGATCTGTAAATGTTTTTTAAAAACAGTTTGTAGAAACTTAACATATCTGCGCATTTTGGATACACTTTTTGTGTTTAGGCAATGTCATAATCCATCATTACAACTTGACCATTTGTTTGTAAGGATGATCCATTTTATTAGGTCGAGCCTGGGCAGTACGCATGCGCTGTCTGCAAGAACTACTGTAATCACCATACAAGTGTAATCCCGCCTGCTGCTTGCCATTGGTTCAATCCTGTGTTGGTCTTCTTTGCTGGCTCCTCATTTATTGGCACTACCTATACATCACTTCCATTTTTCGCAGCGGCCAACTACAATTTCCTTACACTGTAGGTGTTTATATTTTCCTTTGGGGACCACTTCTTTAGTTTCCTGCTCATATTACACTGAGGGTGGCCATGCGTAACTTTAATGTAGATGGGTGCAGCGCTTTATGGTTCAGTATGATGCCCGCTTTTATGTTTCTTCTTAACAGTGGCGGCCGCACGCCTTTCTTTTGTTCTGTGCGGCTCCCCCAATTCTGTTTTGAAAAATATAAGATGGGGGGGTTTTATGCAGCATGGCACGCTTTAACAATAGCGGGTGCGCGCTTTTCATTTCTTCGAAGTAAGCATGGGGGTAGGACCAGTCCCTCGCCACAGCTCAAGGAGGAGTCACCTCTGCTGAAACTCATTGTTTTATAAAAAAAATAGCTTTAACAATAGTGGCCGTGCATTTCTTTTCTTCGGTGTAAGCACATGGTGTGCATGGTGTGGCCGGTCCCTTGCCACAGCTTGAGAAGTCACCTCTGCTGAAACTCGTAATATTTTTTTTACAGCGAAGCACGCTTTAACAGTATCGGCCATGCACCTTTCTTTTCTTAGGAGTAAGCAGGGGGGGTGGGACTGGTCCTGCCTCGCTGGCTGTACTTCAGTATCTTATATGGGCTCCAAGGCTGGAATGACTGCCCAGAGAAACAGGCCCTAGGTAATGCAACTCCATGTCCAACTTCGGACCACACAATAAGTTCAGATATAAGCACTGTCCAGAAGACCTGCTTGCCTTGCAGCTGCTGCTGCAGCCAGTTTGCGGTGTTAATGGTAAAATTAAATATTTGCCTCAGATCACACTATTTGGTTAAGTTCGGAAGCTGTAATTAATCCAGGTTTCTTGGTTTCACTTTCTGCCTCCTGACTGAGGGTGGCTGCGCATAACTTTACTGTACACAGGGTCAACGCTTTATGGTTCATCACGGCTCCTGCTTTTATGTTTCTTTTTTAACAGTGGTGGCCACGCGCCTTTCTTTTGTTCTGCGAGGCTCACCCAAATCTATTTTAATAATGTAAGATTTTTTTTTTATGCAGTGCAGCACGCTTTAACAATAGCGGCCATGCATTTCTTTCCTTCGGAGTAAGAATGGGGTGGGACCAGTCCCTTGCCACAGCTTGAAAAGAAGTCACCTCTGCTGAAACTTTATTTACTTCCCGACACGCTATAACAATAGCGGTAGTGCGCCTTCCTTTTCTTTGGAGTAAGCAGTTGGGTGTGACCGGTTCGGCCTCGCTGGCTGTGGGTCAATATCTTATATGGGCTCCAAGGCTGGAATGACTGCCAGGAAAAGCAGGGAGGAGGCAGACTGCAGCTCCTAGGTAAGGCACCTCCATATCAAACTCTGGACTGCACAACAAGTTCAGGTATAAGCATCATCCAGCAGACCTGACTGCCTCGTATCTGCCGGTGTAATCGGTAAAATAAAATATTTGCCTCAGATCACACTAGTTGGTTACGTTCGGAAGCTGTAATTAATCCAGGTTTCTTGGTTTCACTTTCTGCCTCCTGGCCCATGTGGTTTATTAGCTTGCTTTGTGTTTTGAATGTAAGCACTGCTAATTGTAAACACCAAACTGCTAATTGAACCAAAAAAATTATTTGGTGTTTTCCTGATAATTAAAGTTGGCCGTGAGACCTCTTTATGTGCTCTCATTTCGAGGGATACAATTGTTTGCAGTTGTTTTTAGTAATTAAAGGAGTGAACTCCTCCCCCGCTACAACAGTGCCACTTGCCTATTCCCAGTGCATATCACCTGCCACCACAATAGCCCCGCCCCTTCCACACAAATGTGAACCCAAAACTTGATACAGTAACACTCTCAATGTAAGTATTACCCCCTCCCTAATGGTTTCCAGATTTAGGAGTACGTGTATGTAAGTGGCCTCTTACCCTGTGTTTACAAAAAATGTCTGCTCTGGAACATAGTTAAGTTTGGTACTGTCACTAAACCATATGGCACTTTCACTGAGTGGCCAGCTAACTGCTTTCCTGATAAGGGTCTAATCACAGTAACCACACCTGTGTAATGTTAACCTTGCTGCTCTGAGATCTTGGCCAAAATCAACTTCAAGGCTGTATTTACATTTGTAAAACGGGAACCAGTACCCAGCACACATGCTCACCTCAGAGCTGCTGCTGTGGCCAGTTTGGTGTGTTATCGGTAAAAGAAAATATTTGCCTCAGATCAAACAATTTGGTTAAACTGAGAAGCTGTGATTAATCCAAGCTTTTTTTGGTTTCACTTTATGCCTCCTGATCCATGCGATTTATTAGCTTGCTTTGCGATTGGATGTTTTGAGACCTGCTGATTGTAAACATGAAAACAGCTAATGGAGCCATGTAAAATAACTTGATGTTTTCCCCATGTTTGTAGTCGCCCGTGAGACTTCTTCATGTGCTCTCATTTTGTGGGTTGCAATTGTTTGCAGTTGGTCATTAATTAGAGGAGTGTCCACCTCCTCCACTCTATGAATGCCACCCGCCTAGCTGCCGCTGGGCCCAGTTTGGGGTGCTATCAGTAAAATAAAAAAATTGCCTCATATCACGCAATTACTTAAACTAGGAGGCTGCGATTAATCCAGGTTTTTTGGTTTCACTTTCTGCCTCCAGATCCATCCGCTTGATGAGCTTGCTTTGCGATTGGACGTTTTCAGATCTGCTGATTGTAAACATCAAACAGCTAATGCATATACACAACCACTCAACTACAGAAAAAAACATAAGTTAAAAACATTGCCATTTACATCGGCAATAGCTCTAACTTTCACAAATGCAAGACCTATTGCATTGCAAATGCTTATGTAAACACACGCTCTAGCTTGACCCCCTCCGGCAGCCAACATAGGAGGTGAACTAATCACTTGGGTTTGTAATCTCAGAGCCTGCACCTTGGGTTTGTGAATGATTCCGAGGGCCAAGATAATCTAAATTATATTTTGGAAAGAGCATAAATCTCATTGATAAGTTTTTCTGTTGTAATGATTTATGTAGCTTTTCCGATCGTTAATATTGAGCGTTCGGAGAGTTGTTAGATTCCATGATTAAATTTGAAAATCTGTTTTTTGCCAACTCCATGGTGTCTTCCATGCGGCTTAACAATATTGTTTGTGTTTTAATTGCCATTTTGAGAGCCAGTCTCGTTGGTTGTTTTTTCCAGATGGTGCCTATTTCAAAAGGTTGGATCGCCTCCAACACACGTCTGGACCATGGGTTGCAAATATTTTTCCACCTTCTATTATTAAACCAATAACATGTTTCAGACTGTCTTTCTTTGAAATTAATAACGAGAGGACAGTACTTTAGAAAGTCGGTTTTACATACCTGGTCTTGTCTGAGTAAGCCAAACTCCAGGCGCAATTGTGCTCTTGTTGTGCTCTTTGTCAAGTGGAAGAGTTTTCTATTTAGTCCATGGTGGGTGCAATCTGATCTGGGAATCCTTTGTGCTTGTAGGTCAGTGCAGGCAACAGTTTCCCTCTTGCTATCTTTAAAATTGAGCTAGTGGGTGGACTTTGTAATTTGATGTGAAATTGCATAAGCCGAAAGTGACAGTAGCTTCTCTGTGTTTTATATTTGCTAATTGTCGTCTTGCTGACTATACCTTTTTCCGTTAGCCATAAGCTGAGATAATTATAAACTTAAGTATAGACCAAAATGGATGAACCAGAGTGCCATGTTTTTTGGATTTATTCACCATTTTACCGAGAATAATTACCTTTGATTTTTATTGGGTTAATTAAAACTTAGTATCAAGGTTTTAATCATGTAACTTATTTAAGGGTATCTGAAGGGCAATGTAAGTTAGGCCCAGTAATACCATGTCATCTGCGTACTGAAACATTTGAAGATGATCGTTGTGTATTCTGGGTGGAAATGATCTTGCTTTCCTTAATGTATTCCCATGTACTGTGTATAAAGGTTCAAAAGTAAAAGGCCTAGGAAGCATCCCTGTTTGATACATTTATTTGCTTTATAAGATGAAGTAACAGTGTTTCATCCAGTTTTAGGGCATGATTACGAGTCTTGCTGGCATGGCGGTGGCGGTCTCCTGACCGCCCTATTACAATTAGGGCAGTCGGACCACCATTCCTCTGCCGCAGCCCCCAGGGACCCACCATTTCCTGCCGGTGTCGCAGCGGTCAGGAAGCATCAATATGCTTGGTGGGACCACCGCGGTCCCGCCAAGCATACTAGGAGTTTCCTCTCTGTCGTGATTTTCATGGCGGTTCCTCCTTTATAAAAACCCTGGCACAGAGGAAACAACTTGTGCCTCTCCACCTTGGGGTGCATGCAGGGGGCACAACATGTGCCCCCCTGTGTGAATGCACCCCAATTCCTACATGGCATGGACTTTTCAGTCCAAGCCGTGCAGGAACTGTTTTTGTTGTACGCATTGCGGTGTCCATTTTCAGGGCACTGCTGTGGGAACGTCAAAACAAAAGCCCGACAGACACGAGTTACACTCGTAATTTGGCAGGCGGCCCAACCACGGCTTTGTCGGTGTAGCGGCAGGGCACCCCGGTGCTGCAGTGCCAAAGTCGTAATCAGGCCCTTAATGTTCTGAAGCAGACCAAGGCAAGGCAGAAACATAATTGTACACATGGACTAGAGTTACAAAATGTGTAATTCAGAAGGAATGATTAGAGTTGACAAACATAATTATCATTTTATCCAAATTTACCATCTCCTTCCAGGATATTGAGCTTATCTGGTTAAGCTGCTGCTAATATTTCTAATTTGGTTCCTATATAAGGAAAACGAATTGGCAAAGCCAATAGGTCTGGCTTTGGCAAGTTATTATTTTTTTAATTTCTTTTATTGTAACCATAGGCCACAAAAAATAGAAAATAGAAAATATGCAACTATCTAAACATGGCCACCATATGCTTAAAATGATCATTTGAGAATTAAAAAACATTCACTGATGTAGCTGTTTTAGTGGTGATATTTCAAATGCAAAGTCTTGCAGTTGTGCAATGCCATTTATTATTATTATTTGTGAAGTCATTAATAAATTATCATGCAAATTGTGGGCTGCTATAAAGTTATAATGTCACTTAAATGCTTTCTAACAGTAATTTTAAAAGGAAACACAAAATAAGTTGTAATTTAACCGGTCACCGTAAGTGCGAGCAAAATAAATAGCTTGTATTTAAAGTTATTTTAAAAATAATTGTTAGAAATGGGGGTCTCTAGTTGGCAGAGGTAGGTACCTTTGTCCAAATAGGTACCCTTGCTTCTAGTCAAGGTAAGGGGGATACACACTTTAGGTAACCCCTGCTCACCCCCTTGGTAGCTTGGCACGAGCAGACAGGCTTGTCCCAAAGGCAATGTGTAAAGTATTTGTACCAACACTCACAATAACACAGTGAAAACACCACAAATGGACACCACACCGGTTTAGAAAAATAAAATACCTTTATCTAAACTAAACAAGACCAAAATGACAAAAATCCAACATACACAGTTAAAAATATGACTTTAAAAAGGTTTCAAGAACTTGTACCATAGAAAACTATGGATGCATGACTTTTTCACCAAAGTACCTGTAGATGCGTGAAAGTTCCAAAGCCAAACAGCCGCAGAGTCGGAAAACAAAGAGATGCAACACTCCTGAGACCTTGGGGAGGCGATGCAAGAGTTCTGCGACACGCAGAATGCGAGTTGCGTCGAATCCGGTCTGTATGGGGAGTGATGCGTCGATTCTTTGTGATGGTTCCGGTTCACAGGTGATGCGTCGGGAAAGCGTGCCGCACAGGTACGATGCGTGGAAATCCGGGTTGCTGCGGCGTCGAGCGGCGCTGCATCGGTCCTCTTCAGCCGCGATCTCTCGAAGGGTCGATTCTTGCAGCGGAGACAGGCACTGCGACGGTTTTTTCTCGCAGCGGCATGGCGATGCGTGGAAATACTTTTCACGCCATCGAGATGCGCAGAGAAAACAGCCGCAAGAAGAGCGATGCGTCTATCTTAGCAGTTCTTCACGTTTCTTCTTTCTTCCAGCTCCCAAACAGCAGCAACAAGCTCCAGAGCAAAAAACTGGCACAGGCACCTCTTGGCAGGCTAGAACTCATAGCAGCAGAGTTCAGGGGAGCTGGGGGTGAAGTCTTTGTGTCCCTGAGACTTCAGAACAGGAGGCCAGCTCACTTCAGGCCCTTGGAGATCTCCTTCAAGCAGAGGACACAGCACACAGCAAAGTCCTTCTCCTTTCCTTGGCAGAAATAGCAACTGCAGGCCAACCCCAGACACACAGCAAGGGCAGTACTTCTCCTTAGTCTCTCCAGCCCTTCTCCTTGGCAAAGGATCCTCCTAAATTTCAGGAATGATCTAAAGTTCAGGGGTTTTAGGTCTAATACTTATACCCCAAAATGTCTTCGTTAAACTTTGTGCAACGGGCTCTGAGCCCAGTTCAAACCAGTTCTGGGGGGCACTCTGCAAGTGCACAACAACATCCATTGTCAGTGTGAGCCTTGGCTCCAGACACACCACAGGTGGCCGGAGCTAGCATTGTAGAAGGCAGCACAGCCCTATTCAGGTACAGGTGCTACTCCTCCCACCACTCCAAATGCAGATCAGGCCTATTCAGCCTAGTGCTGACTCATCCAGACTAATGGAGCCACTGCACCTCCCCAGCCCCTGTCACTCCAAAGCCAGACAGTCAATCCACAAACAGGCAGAGGCACACAGGATGGTTGAACAAGAAAATAGCCACTTTCTAAAAGTGGTATTTTCAAACACACAATTTAAAAGCCATCTTTACTAAAATATGTGTTATTAAATCCTGAGTTCAGGGATACCGAACTCCATTTTTCCATCTTATCCCTATGGGAAGATATGCTTGTAAAATGTTACAAAGCATTCCCCATTCTGTCCTATGGGGCAAGATAGCCTTTCAATATTGAAAAACGAAATTGGCAGTATTTCACTATCAGGACATGTTACACACACCAGTACATGTCCTACCTTTCACATACACTGCACGCTGCCCAGGGGGGGGGGGTACCTTGGGCCTACCATAGGGGTGCCCTATATGTAAGAAAAGGGAATGTTAGGGCCTGGCAAGTGGGTGCACTTGCCAGGTCGACATGGCAGTTAGCAAACTGCACACAGGCACTGCAGTGGCAGGCCTGAGATATCTTTTCAGGGCTACTCATGTGGGTGGCACAATCAGTGCTGCAAGCCCACTAGTAGCATTTGATTTACCAGTCCTAGCACACTCTGCACTTTACTAGGGACCTACTGGTAAATCAAATATGTCAATCATGGATAACCAATCACAGTAACAATTTGCACAGAGAGCATATGCACTTTAGCACTGATCAGCAGTGGTAAAGTGCCCAGAGTCCTATAGCCAACAAACACAGGTCAGGAAAAAATAGGAGGAAGAAGCAAAATGTTTGGGGATAACCCTGCAAAAAGGGCAATTTCCAAAACAACCCCCTTCCAGCCTAAAGCCAGGGTAGACCAATCAATACCTTGATGGGCTACCCTGCTTGGGGCGATAGAACATGGAACCCGGCCCAAACAGCCAGGGTCTATTGCTGTTCTACGCCTTCTTGAACCCAGTTGGATCCCACTATCCATACTCTCAGGGTCCACTAAGCTAAACCATGGGGGACCCTTCTCCTCACCTGGGGACACCATCAGTGCAGCACCTAAGCTTACCTTGCTCACAGATGTGTCCCAGCAACCAGACAGCACACACAAGGCCAACAAAGTAGTGTGACCCAGTCCACCCCCGGGGTGTGACTCCTGCCCCCCTCCCAGGGCAAATTTGTCCACCAGGACAGCCAGCCACAGTGGCCACTGACAGCTGTCAGTGATGAGAGCCAGACCTCATGCCTTTCAGGCCTCTCTAACCTCTGTGGTGTCAGAAAGTGGGGGGCAGTAGCCCCAGGTGCCTGGCACCTTTTCTCCACTTTCCCTCCTGCCAAGTCAGGTATAGCATCCTGACACTGGCCCACCATCCCAGGGTCTGTACCCTGCGGCTGGACAAGAGACTGGGGTGGGCTCTCCCACACCCTGTCTTCCTCCCTGGGCTCTGCACCCTCCCACTTGGAGCGGTACCCCCAGAAGACAACTTGGTAGGGGCACTGTTAGCAGTCGCCCCTTCCTCCAGGTCAGGGCGGACACCCTGAACCTGGTCCTCCAACCCAGGGTCTGTCCCCCTAGGCTGGACCTGTGCCTGGAAACCCAGGACTTCTGGGGGAGTACACCAACCCCCTGCAAGGGAAACACACTCCTCATGAGTTGTATGAGAGTCTGCCTGGCACAGGTCTGCAGCCTCCTGTCCACTTGACAGAGCACGAAGACTCCTCAGGCCAGAAGTGTCCTCACCAGGGTCAGTCCTGAGGTGCTTTGACCTCAGAGCTGGCAACCCCTGACCCACTGGTCCTTCCACTGGGGACTGCGTCCCCCTCACCCTTTTCTCTGGACTCATGCACCCTCCCCACTGGAACGGTGCTGTCAGACACCAGAACTGGTGGGATGCTTGTTACAGCAGCCCCCCCAGTCCACCTGACACTTTGGGATCCCCCTCAGGAAACGGCCTCCCGGTACAGACTAGGCCCCCCTCCTGGTGTTCCCTTATGGAACCAACCAGGTCCTGGGACTGGGTTTCGGACACCTTGGGACACAGCCCACTCCCACTCCTTCTCCTCTGAGATAGGACGTGGGACCCTACACCCCACCCACTACACTGGAACCTATCTGGGCTACCACAAACCTCCCCTACCTCACTTGGTTGGGGAACACCTTAGCCACTCCCTTCAGGATCACTCCCAAAAGCTTCTTCAGAACCTCTGAAATCTACCAAAATGTCTGCCTCCAGCGCAAGCTCCCTGGAATCAGAGAACTCACACTCCACTGGGTGTTGGCATAGCTCTGGAAAACATGGACTTAAAATATGCTCTCTAACAATTGCATCACACAGCCCCCCACAGTTGTTAACCAAGCTACCCTTTGCCTCACCATCCAGTGCCTCACACAAGTACCCCACACCACTCCTGAGATTGGCAAGACAGTGTCTGACTGTCTCTGTCACTCAACCCACACTCTTCTGGGCGGTCTCCACACTCACACACCAGGACTCCTACCATGGGGGAACCCCTCTCCCTGCACCTCTCATCTAGAGTCAGTAGAGTGTCCCTCCCACCACCAGGAATATGATCCCCTGCATCAGTTCCCCAATCCACCTCAGGGACACTGCACACCACTGGAGCTACCTCATAACCATGCACCCCTTGGTGTATGTCAACCCCCTCCTTCAAGTCAGACGCCACATCTCTGGGTGTGTGTACTTCTCCCTCAGCACTAGGTGACACAATTTTGCTGCCACCATCTAAGATGGACTCCACCTCCAACCCAGCCAAGCTCACTTCCTGAGCTACACACATCTCTTTTTGCTTGGTTAAGACACTCAGGGCCTCAAGCCTCGTGAACTCCTCATCGAGCTCTCTCATTCTCAACTCATATGCCAAGATCAATTTCATTTCTTCCAAGGCATAAATCGTCTTGCTCTCCTCTGCCATCTTTTCTCTCTCTATGGCAGCTTTTTGGTTCTCCATTTCCAATATATTCATCTCGAGCCTCATGACTTCTAACTCATCATCTCTAACCCTTTGGTTTTCCTCCAACTCCTCTGAGGAAAAACGTCTAGCGGAATGGTTGCTGCCAGCCCTAGAGGCTGCTCTTGACACCGGCAGATCCTGTGACCTGAAACCATCTTCCTGTGCATCCTCCTCCACCTCTGCACCATCTGTCTGCCCAGCCTCTTTGGCCTCCCACCAGGCCCTTACGGCCTTCTGTAGCTCCTCCTTCCTGGAGCTGCTCTTCATGGGACATCCAAAGTTCCTGCAGAACTGCTTGAGTTGATCTACTTTGTAACTACTTAACATTTTAATATCAAACTCCAGTTCTGTAAAATCACTTGCTGGTTTACCCTTTTGAGACATGGTGCGTGGATACTTCAAGGGTCAGATCAAAAATAGAACCAAAAACAAAACACAGTATGTGGTTGCGTAGTGGTCTGCGCTAAACTAGTGATGTACACCAATCACTGTGGGTCAAGTACAAATACAGATTCAAATCCTCACCGCTGACCACCAATGTTAGAAATGGGGTCTCTAGTTGGCAGAGGTAGGCACATTTGTCCAAATAGGGACCCTTGCTTCTAGTCAGGGTTTGGGGGATACACACTTTAGATAGCCACTGCTCACCCCCTTGGTAGCTTGGCATGAGCAGACAGGCTTATCCCAAAGGCAATGTGTAAAGTATTTGTACCAACACTCACAGTAACACAGTGAAAACACCACAAATGGACACCACACCAGTTTAGAAAAATAAAATACCTTTATCTAAACTAAACAAGACCAAAATGACAAAAATCCAACATACACAGTTACAAATATGACTTTAAAAAGGTTTCAAGAACTTGTACCATAGAAAACCATAGATGCGTGACTTTTCAGCAAAGTACCTGTAGATGCATCAAAGTTCCAAAGCCAAACAGCTGCAGAGTCAGAAAACAAAGAGATGTGACACTCCTGAGACCTTGGGGAGGCGATGCGACAGTTCTGCGACATGCAGAGGACGAGTTGTGTCGAATCCGGTCTGTATGGGAAGTGATGCATCGATTCTTCGTGACTGTTCCGGTTCACAGGTGATGCATCGGGAAAGCGTGCCACACAGGTACGATGCGTGGAAATCCGGGATGCGTCAGTGTTCGATGTGGCGTCGTCCAGTGGCTCTGCGTCGGTCCTCTTCAGCCGCGATCCCTCGATGCGTTGATTCTTGCAGTGACGACAGGTGCTGCAACGGTTTTTGCAGCGGCACGGCGATGCGTGAAAATTATTCTTGCGCCGTGGAGTTGTGCCAAGAAAACAGCCGCAAGAAGAGCGATGCGTCGATCTTAGCAGTTCTTTTGTAACCTATAGCTACTGAAAGAAGAAACTTCTCCAGAGCCGGAAGGGCGGAGAGGGGTTCCTGGTGGGGACATGTCCTCCCAAATCAAACTCAATGTCACTGTAAGAACCCCACTTAAATCAAAAAACGTTTGGAAAAAAGAAGCACACCGGGTGTCAACCACTTAATAGTGGGAAAGGAATCAAATCCTTTTTGGTAAATAACCCTCACACACTCTAGTAGTGTCATGCTTCATCATCGGGTTCACCCTGACTCCTAAAGGTCAGGGTGGGCTCAACCATGTTTCAAGGAGCACTTAGAATAATAAGGCCAGGGGGTTTAAAGATTTAAACTCCTCCTGCGGCTTCTGGTATCCCTTTATTAGCGGAACCGTAGGGGATATTAAAAGTAGAAAAAGTATATGTGGGTCGTCAGGAGGTGATGGTCCTATGACCCTAGTGCCAACATGATTGTCCATAAAAAAACGGCCCATTCGGGTCCTGGACTTTCTTCAGGGCAAAAATAATGTCCTCCCTGGTTAAATAAGGATAAGGAATGTCCTATATTTAAGTTTGTAGAGGGCAGAAAGCTGCACCTATACGAAAACGGGGAACAGATACCTTATCTCTTCTCCTGTTGCATATGTTTTCACTCCATCTGTAAGAAAAACATTTGAGGGAATTGGTATATGCGCTTAATTATCCCATCCGTGCTGTGCTCTTATCACCCATACTTGCCATTCAGGAAGGGTGTGTGGGAGCGACCGTTTTCCGAAATTATCCTATGCGTAACCGTGACTTACGGAACCTTACTCAGTAAAAACATATTCTCGTATGTCGTGGCGATGTAATTCGATTACTGCCACTCAACCCCAAAAATGCAGTGTGATTACACACCACCGTGTCAAAGCACCACACGCTTCACCATCCATACCAAGCCGCTACTTTCATTCTGCCTGACATGTCAATGCCTTGCTTTTACTCATGCCGCAATGACCACCTTACCCCAGTTTGGAGGAGTACGATCGTCTCAAGAGACCGCAGTACTGTGGGGGGTAGCCCTGTAGTCAGACTCTAAAAATCGAGTCCAAAGAGAAGGGGGAAAAATAAAGGAGAAATACTCACAGCATTAGAAGTGGCGCAGCATTGTATTTTTGTTAACGTACCGTATTAGTAGTATTTCCAAGCTCATTCTAGCCACATACTCACTACTTCAAGGGTCCTGCCCCACTGCCACACCTACTTGGTGCGCGTCTCCCGGCATTTGCACAGTCGAATGCCGGAGACCGGCTTTTATCAAACTTCCTGGAAGCCATCCCGGGCGGCCAGTGAGCGTAATTCCGCCCCTCCGCCCGCGCCCCATGATGACGTATTACGCTGCTAACGCAATGTGGACTACACAACCCATCAGGATCATGGAGTTTGTGGTTCCTCCCTCAACTGTTATGGTCCCAGTTTACTCAATTAGCGCTGTCAGATGCCTGACATTTGTATATACCGTAATATTTCTAGGCAATGTGAGGACCCGCTTTGCCAGAATGTTTCGTGCCGTTCATCTCGTGGGGACCCTAAGTGTCTACACTCCGTTCGCGGAAAGAGTGTGAGATGGGAAACCCTGTTGCCTTATGGTGATTGTAGTACCCAGCTCCACCGAAACGTTTAGGCCTGCACTCCACACCTATCATAATGTTACATTAAATTAAATCAAAAAGATACTCTCTCATACCTTTCAATGGGGGTCAGCACCATGTATCCTATCTTAAGAGTCCATCAATAGATGACAGTGTACCATGTGAAGGCCTATGGATGCAGAAGCCTCTCTATTGTCTGCTCCCTCACCTAGTGTAGCGTAATTAGAGCTTTTAGGCGTAGTGTCATTAGAAGGCTACTTCTCATTTATCTATGGGCCGTTTTTTCACGAACTGAAACATGTTGACACTAGGGTCATAGGACCATCACCTCCTGACGACCCACGTATACTTTTTCTACTTTTAATATCCCCTACGGTTCCGCTAATAAAGGGATACCAGAAACCACAGGAGGAGTTTTAATCTTTAAACCCCCTGGCCTTATTCTTCTAAGTGCTCCCTGAAACATGGTTGAGCCCACCCTGACCTTTAGGAGTCAGGGTGAACCTGATGATGAAGCATGACACTACTAGAGTGTGTGAGGGTTATTTAACAAAAAGGATTTGCTTCCTTTCCCACTAATAAGTGGTTGACACCCGGTGTGCTTCTTTTACCCAACCGTTTTTTGATTTGAGTGGGGTACTTGCAGTGACATTGAGTTTGATTTGGGAGGACGTATCCCCACCAGGAACCCCTCTCCGCCCTTCCGGCTCTGGAGAAGTTTCTTCTTTCAGTAGCTATAGGCTACAAGTGATAGAGCAGCGCGCAGCTGTAGGGATTTTGGATAGTTTCCAATTGTTTTTTACCCGTTTTTCCCATGTTCCTCTCACCACCCCCTCCATCTACGGCCTTTCTTGCACTTGCACTACTGCATGATAATTTGAGAAGCCATATCCACAATGACGGAACTCTTAGGGATCGGCTACTCCGACGAAATAGCGTCAGCCATCCTAGCAGCATCATCATTACTGCCAGACCCAAACATCAACCAGAGCCTGAACCAGTCCCATAATTGGGATGAATTGAAGGAATTGAAGAGGAGTCAAATGAAGATCCTATTACATGGGGCTATCATGACTGAATATTTACTAGGAAATGCAGCCCCGACAGGGCTATTAGTCACCAATGCACCAAGAAATTTCTTGGAAGGCCCGTTATTCAAGAAGGAATGGTCACTGATCGCGTGGCGTTGCACGCGCGATTGGTTGATCTTAATAATTAATACAGCCAAACGCCTCTCTGAAGCACTACTTGTTAGGATCAAAACAAGCGAAGACGCACTGATTACAGAGATCAAAATGACCCTCTGCAAAAAGAAGCTAGAAGAGGTTAATAAAGAGATCAGTGAGCACAAGGAGTACCTTATGCAGAGTAAGATTAATAAGCTGCAAAAGGATTTGAAAAAGTTCTCCCATGAGAAAGTCTACCCCTATATAAGGGATAACTATAATAAACAACAAGACACTGACACTGGGTCATCCAACAGGGGCGACTCTGGCATATCAGAATCTGACCAGCATGACTGGTCAAGTGACAACTCCTCCAGGAGTTGGAGAGGCAAAGCCAGACGACAGCGAAGAGGGGGTTTTAATCAATCATACCCCCGCCACAAATGTACACATGGCCTAACTCATATGGTCCACAACAATTCCAGGGCCCCCCTCAGTATTACACTGTACCATACTTCCAGCCTAATCCAAACCAGCAGTATTTTTTAGGTCTGGGAGGGAGGAGAGGAAGACGCAGCAGAAGAGGGAACAGAAGAGTCCAGTGGGACAACGACCGAAGAGGAATGAACACAAGAAGCCAGACGAGGGATCAACAGCCGGGCCGGAGTTCAATGTAGGTCTGCTAGTTAACCTTACAGATGAGATTCTCACCCAGGAGGAACAGATAGTTCTAAACAAGGGACTTGGCTTCGTCCCCACTACCCTGATTGATAAATTTCAGATTAGATGTGAACATAGTGAGTTCTTCAGAAAAATACGGGTGAAGGCATTTTTTGAAGGTAAGGAGGAACGACAGAAGGACACCAGCCATACACCACTTCGCCTGAAATCCACTTTTTGTCCACCCACATACACGATGGCCACAGAGGTGGTGGCAATTGAAGAAGCAGTTAAAAAAGAGGTGGAAGTGCTACAACCCAGAAGGGATGTGTATAACAATCTGAGCAAGAAAGAACGAGAGGCAGTTAAATCATTGAGCGCCAGGAACAACATTGTCATCAAGTCTGCCGACAAGGGTGGGGCAACCGTGATTCAAGATACTGAAACCTATAGAGGAGCCCACCTCACTCTCCTTGCGGATGAGAGACACTACAAGAAAATACTGAGGGACCCTACTACACGCCTCCAAAAGACCATTTCTACGTTGACCCTGGAAGCCCTAGAGAACAATTGGATTACCAAAAACTAGAGAGACTTCCTCATCACTGAGGAACCTAGGACCCCCCTGTTTTATACTATTCTCAAGATTCACAAGGGAATGATTCCACCCCTGGCAGACCAATTGTGTCCGGCATCGGGTCAGTTTTGGAACCCCTGTCCAAGTACACTGATTGGTTCCTGAGACCCCTTGTCACGAAGATAAAATCCTATGTCAGGGACACCAAGCATCTGTTGAATCTCCTCACCGGACTGGAATATGATCCCGAAGAGAACATCATGATATGTCTGGATGTGGAGGCCCTATACACCAGCATCCCTCAAGAGGAGAGCCTCTGTGTGATTGAGAATATACTACGGACTCAAGATTGGCCTTGGGAAGCACCAATCCAGTGGATCATGACCCTGATGCAATTGGCTCTCACTGAGAACTTCTTTAAGTATGAAGACCAACTAGTCTTGCAGGTCCATGGGACTTCCATGGGCAGTACGTTTGCTCCTAGTATAGCATGCTTGTACATGAGCAACTTTGAAGACGAACATATTTGGTCCAACAATCCATACTCTGGCAAGATATGCAGGTGGTTCAGATACATTGATGACATTCTGATCATTTGGAGAGGTGATGAGGGAAGTACAATGGAATTCGCAAGATGGATGAGCCAATTGAACCCTTTCCTAGGATTCACGATGTCCGCTCATAACAAAGTGATATAGTTCCTGGATGTCAACATTGTAGCAAGAGGTGGAAGGCTGGAAAGCACGTTATATACTAAACCTACTGACCATAACAGTTTACTGCACTTCGAGAGCGCCCACCCACGGTCACTGAGGGAGAACCTGCCCATCGGACAGTATCTAAGGATCCAGAGGAACTGTTCCGACCTTGACAGCTACAACAAGGAGGCTCAAAAGCTAACAAAAAAGTTACAAGAAAAAGCTTATCCCAAGAGGGTCATTGACCAGGCACGCAAGAGGTCCCGCAACACCCCGAGATCTGCCCTATTAGAAACAAACGCAAAAACTGAGACAAAGTCACTGATATGTGTTACTACATATAACTCCTCTTCCAATGCCATAAAAAAGATCATAAATAACAAATGGCCAATTTTGACCTCAAATCAACTCACATTTGAGAAACCGATGTTATCCTTCAAACGCAATAAGAGCCTCAGAAACACTTTAGTCCACACGGACAGTTACAAACCCAAACAGAACAAACAACTGACCCTGTGGAACCAACCCCTAGTCAAAGGCCATTACCCCTGTGGTTCATGTGTAGTATGCCAGTTCACCACTCACACCTCACACATAGATCTGGGCCTTGAATACCCCTGGGAACAACGCGACCATACAAACTGCAACACAGACAACATAGTATATATGATTACATGCCCGTGCAGACTTAAGTACGTAGGCATGACTACTCGAAAGGCCAAGGTGCGAGTGAGTGAGCACAGGAGCACAATCAGAAGCTCCATCTCAGCCACTAAACTGACAGCCCATTATCTTGAGAAGGGACATACAGACAAAGAGCTGGAGTGGACCATCATTGAACGGGTCAAAGGTGGTACAAATGTGGCAAGGAGACTACTTGAGAGGGAGCAACGCTGGGTCTACAGAATGAAGACACATGTGAGTGGACTGAACGATTCCATTCCTTGGAATCAACTTAACTATAGATAAATGAGAAGTAGCCTTCTAATGACACCATGCCTAAAAGCTCTAATTACGCTACACTAGGTGAGGGAGCAGACAATAGAGAGGCTTCTGCATCCATAGGCCTTCACATGGTACAGCGTTGTCTATTGATGGACTCTTAAGATAGG
Organism: Calotriton arnoldi; assembly: GCA_963921515.1. Classification (NCBI taxonomy): domain Eukaryota; kingdom Metazoa; phylum Chordata; class Amphibia; order Caudata; family Salamandridae; genus Calotriton; species Calotriton arnoldi. Next base: position 456,470 of record CAWUFW010010378.1, on the reverse strand, counting down.
ATATATGGTGCTGACCCCCAATGAGAGGTATGAGAGAGTATCTTTTTGATTTAATTTAATGTAACATTATGATAGGTGTGGAGTGCAGGCCTAAACGTCTCGGTGGAGCTGGGGACTACAATCACCATAAGGCAACAGGGTTTCCCATCTCGCACTCTTTCCGCGAACGGAGTGTAGACACTTAGGGTCCCCACGAGATGAATGGCACGATACATTCTGGCAAAGCGGGTCCTCACATTGCCTAGAAATATTACGGTATATACAAATGTCAGGCATCTGACAGCGCTAATTGAGTAAACTGGGACCATAACAGATGAGGGAGGAACCACAAACCCCATGATCCTGACGGGTTGTGTAGTCCACATTGCGTTAGCAGCGTAATACGTCATCACGGGGCACGTTCAGAGGGGCGGAATTACGCTCACTGGCCGCCCGGGATGGCTTCCAGGAAGTATGATAAAAGCCGGTCTCCGGCATTCGACTGTGCAAATGCCGGGAGACGCGCACCAAGTAGGTGTGTCAGCGGGGCAGGACCCTTGAAGTAGTGAGTATGTGGCTAGAATGAGCTTGGAAATACTACTAATACGGTACGTTAACAAAAATACAATGCTGCGCCACTTCTAATGCTGCGAGTATTTCTCCTTTATTTTTCCCCTTTCTCTTCGGACTTGATTTTTAGAGTCTGACTACAGGGCTACTCCCCACAGTACTGCGGTCTCTTGAGACGATCGTACTCCTCCAAACTGGGGTAAGGTGGTCATTGCGGCATGAGTAAAAGCAAGGCATTGACATGTCAGGCAGTATGAAAGTAGCGGTTTGGTATGGATGGTGAAGCGTTTGGTGCTTTGACACGGTGGAGTGTAATCACACTGCATTTTTTGGGTTGAGTGGCAGTATGCGAGTTACATCGCCATGACATACGAGAATATGTTTTTACTGAATAAGGTTCCATAAGTCACAGTTACGCAGACGATAATTTCGGAAAACGGTCGCTCCCACACACCCTTCCTGAATGGCAAGTATGGGTGATAAGAGCGCAGCACGGATGGGATAATTAAGCGCAGATACCAATTCCCTCAAATGTTTTTCTTACAGATAGAGTGAAAACATATGCAACAGGAGAAGAGATATGGTATCTGTTCCCCATTTTTGTATAGGTGCAGCTTTCTGCCCTCTACAAACTTAAATATAGGACATTCCTTAACCTTATTTAACCAGGGGGGACATTATTTTTGCCCTGAAGAATGTCCAGTACCCGAATGGCCGTTTTTTTACAGACTGAAACATGTTGGCACTAGGGTCATAGGACCATCACCTCCTGACGACGCACATATACTTTTTCTACTTTTAATATCCCCTACGGTTCCGCTAAAAAAGGGATACCAGAAACTGCAGGAGTCATTTTAATCTTTAAACCCCCTGGCCTTATTCTTCTAAGTGCTCCCTGAAACATGGTTGAGCCCACCCTGACATTTAGGAGTCAGGGTGAACCCGATGATGAAGCATGACACTACTAGAGCGTGTAAGAGTTATTTAACAAAAAGGATTTGCTTCCTTTACCACTATTAAGTAGTTGACACCCGGTGTGCTTCTTTTTCCCAACCGTTTTTTGATTTAAGTGGGGTACTTACAGTGACATTGATCTTAGCAGTTCTTCATGTTTCTTCTTTCTTCCAGCTCCCAAACAGCAGCAACAACCTCCAGAGGCCCAAAACTGGCAGAGGCACCTCTTGGCAGGCTAAACTCATAGCAGCAGAGTTCAGGGGAGCTGGGGGTGAAGTCTTTGTGTCCCTGAGACTTCAGAACAGGAGGCCAGCTCACTTCAGGCCCTTGGAGATCTCCTTCAAGCAGGGGACACAGCACACAGCAAAGTCCTTCTCTTTTCCTTGGCAGAACAGCAACTGCTGGCCAACCCCAGACACACAGCAAGGGCAGTACTTCTCCTCAGTCTTTCCAGCTCTTCTCCTTGGCAAAGGTTCCTCTTGAATTCCAGGAATGATCTAAAGTTCAGGGGTTTTAGGTCTAATACGTATACCCCAAAATGTCTTTGTTCTCTTTGTGCAAGGGGCTCTGAGCCCAGTTCAAACCAGTTCTGGGGGGCACTCTGCAAGTGCACAACAACATCCATTGTCAGTGTGAGCCTTGGCTCCAGACACACCACAGGTGGCCGGAGCCAGCATTGTGGAAGGCAGGCACAGCCCTATTCAGGTACAGGTGCTTCTCCTCCCACCACTCCAAATGCAGATCAGGCCTTTTCAGCCTAGTGCTGACTCATCCAGACTCCTGGAGCCACTGCACCTCCCCAGCCCCTGTCATCCAAAGCCAGACAGTCAATCCACAAACAGGCAGAGACACACAGGATGGTTGAACAAGAAAATAGCCACTTTCTAAAAGTGGTATTTTCAAACACAGAATTTAAAAACCATCTTTACTAAAAGATGTGTTATTAAATCCTGAGTTCAGGGATACCAAACTCCATTTTTCCATCTTATCCCTATGGGAAGATATGCTTGTAAAATGTTACAAAGCATTCCCCATTCTGTCCTATGGGGCAAGATAGCCTTTCAATAGTGAAAAACGAAATTGGCAGTATTTCACTATCAGGACATGTTACACACACCAGTACATGTCCTACCTTTCACATACACTGCACACTGGGCCTTCCATAGGGGTGCCCTATATGTAAGAAAAGGGAAGTTTAGGGCCTGGCAAGTGGGTGCACTTGCCAAGTCGACATGGCAGTTAAAAAACTGCGTGCAGCCACCGCGGTGGCAGGCCTGAGACATCTTTTCAGGGCTACTCATGTGGGTGGCACAATCAGTGCTGCAAGCCCACTAGTAACATTTGATTTTCCAGCCCTGGCACACTCAGTGCACTTTACTAGGGACCTACTGGTAAATCAAATATGCCAATCATGGATAACCAATCACAGTAACAATTTACAAAGAGAGCATATACACTTTAGCACTGATCAGCAGTGGTAAAGTGCCCAGAGTCCTATTGCCAACAAACACAGGTCAGGAAAAAATAGGAGGAAGAAGCAAAAAGTTTGGGGATAACCCTGAAAAAAGGGCCATTTCCAACAATAATAAAAAACAATTTGAACCATATGCTTCACTGAGGAGAAAGTAAATATTTTTCAGTAAATGTAAATAAATTGCACAGTCTGTGCAGTCACTCAAAGTGAAGTGAGACAATGGAAAAAGCGAGGTGACCCATTGTCCAGTGCAGTATGCTGTGATGGGCAGACTCAAAGGGGCCTATTACGATCTCGGTCGTAAAGCCTCCGACCTTAGGTCAAAGGCTTTACGACAGAGATCGTCGGTTTCAATTCCGCTCAGCTGATTGCAATACAGCCGGTCGGAACTGGAACTGGATAGTCATTCCGGTTGGCTTCTGATGGGCTCCTGTAGCCCATCGGCCAGTCGGAGACCGACCTGTAATCCCATAGGAAGGCGTTTCCGCCTTCAGGACTACGATGCTCAGTTTCCCACAGGCTTTCCATGCTGGGCTGTCTGACATGGAAGGCCTGTCAGAAACCAAGTTTGTTTCCTTGCAGCCTCTAGTTGGGGGCCAAGGGGGCACCTATGGTACCCCCTGTTAAACACCGCACCTTGTGGCAGGCACCGAGCAGAATATAAAAGGTAAGAAGAAAGGTTTTATGCATATAGTATAATTTTAAAAAATATTGTCTATAATATAATTTACTTTAATATAGTTAAATATTGTTTTTAGTTAATGTATTATATATTAATTGCTATTCACCCTCATGCTGTAATTTTTACTTTCTATTGTGCAGCTTGTGTCTTTTTTACTCTTTTCTACCTATGATGATGATTATAAGAACAGATTTATAAAGCGCACAGATGCTCCTAGGAGTGTCCCGGCACTAATTCAACAGCAAGCAGAATTACAAAGTGAATAGCCATGTTTTAACCCCTTCCTAAAAATAAGTTCAGAACGTTCCTGCCTCAGGTGCACCGGAAGAGAATTCCATACAGATGGCCCTAGAAAGGAGAAGGACCATTTGCCAAGCCTACTGTTGTAACTTAAACTGTTTTCCTTGTTGGTTCACTGTTGTTCATTGTTTTTTCCTGTCTGATTGTCTGCCCCAGCCCGGCCTGCCACCCAGCCAGTTCACACTAGTCTCTCCTGCGTTGCCTTATCGCTAACCCAGTCCACTGCCCTCCCGCCTCCCGGACAGCACCTCCCACCTCCCAGGGCTAATTAATGGAGCCAAGAGCGTGGCCACACCACCAGCACACCAAAGGCAAGCCCATATGTGCCCTGCCACTCCCGTCTGCACCTGAACCCAGCCTGGACTGCGCGTAGTCCCAGGAACCCTGGTCTGCAGAACTCCCACGGGTACTCCGCCACAGGGCTCTGTGCCCTAGGCCCCCATGCAACAACAACTGCTACCATGCATCCCCACTCTCCACAGAGGGACCTTTTACCTGCATCCACTGCTGTTTCACTATGACCATGTCACCGACCACCACCTCATCGAACAACATTAAGTCAACACCAGATGCCGACACCCCCACCTGCTCAACTCAACTGCCTCCTGGTCAACGGTAGATCACTCTGCAAAAACACCACCTAAATCTGGGACACAATCTCCACCATCGCCCCAGAGGTGAAATTCATCACCGAGACCTGGCTCACCCCCGCATCTGCCCTCAACATCATCACTGTCATCCCCACTGTGTACAAGATGAAACACCGAGACCGCACCAACAGACACAGTGGAGGCATCGCCATCGCACACAGGGAATCAATCACCTGCACCATCACCAATGACGATACCATGCCTACCATGGAACACATGAATTTCCAGCTCTACACCAACGCTAAAACCACCATCAGAGGCACCCTCACATACAGACTGCCAGGACCACGAACCTGCTTCAACGATGCCATCGTCGAATTCATCACCCCTCTCGGCACCAAATCCGAACACTACGTCTTCCTTGGGGACCTCAACTTCCACCTGGATGACCCAACTTACACCAACACCACCGACCTCATGGAAAGACTAAACAACATCGGTCTGAAGCAGATCATCTCTGATCTCACACACAGAGCAGGGCACACTCTAGACCCCGTCTTCACATCCAGCAACAGAATCAGGTACAGCTACACATCAGAACTCACCTGGATGAACCGGCCCACCGTACACCACCCCCATCCCAGACAGCACTCCCTACCGCAGCTGGACCAAAGTAACTCAGCAACAATGTACAGACATCCTCAGCAACTCACAGCCCAGCATCACTGCCAACCTGGACCAAACAGTAGAGAGCTTCAACGCCTGGATCACGAATGCTGCCAACCAAGTTGCCCCCTCCAAACCACCCAAGATGCACAGAACCACTAAACAAGCCAGCTGGTACACCCTAGAACTCTGCATGGCTAAACACGAGTGTAAGCACAAGAAAGAAGATGGTGAACCAGCAAGGATGACACCGACCTAACCACCTCAAAGCAACCCTCAGCAACTACCTCCCCCGGCAAAAGCTGCAAAAAAGGAGGCCCTCATATGCCGCATTGAAACCAGCGCCAACCAAACCAAGGAAATCTTCACCATCATCACAGAATTCTCCTGCCTCTCAGCCACAGAAAATGAGATCCCTCCCTCAGAAGAACTCTTCCACTCCATCATCAACCACTTCCACAACAAGATAGCAACCATCTGCACAAACTTCTAACCCCAACCCTCTGACATCCTCAGCAACCTACTGACCACAACCACCAACCACTCGCTCACCAAATGGGAACAATTCAGCACACTAATTACCCCCACACTGATGAAATCCATCCTAACTCAGGGCACCCACCAAATCCTGCCCCCATCAGCTATTCAATCACTGAAGCAAGGAGATCAGCCACCAGCTAACCACCATCCTCAACGCATCCATAACCATAACCACATCCACTTTCCCCAACGCATGGAAGCACATGGAGGTCAGGTTCCTCCTCAAGAAACCATCAGCAGACCCCAGAGATCTCCAAATCTACCATCCCGTATCCCTCCTCTCGTTCCCTGCCAAAGTTAGAGAGAAGGCCATCAACCTCCAACTCACCAATCAACTGGAAAGAATCAAGCTACTGGACCCAATCCATTCGGGTTTCAGAGCCAACCACAGCACAGAGACAGCCCTTATCTTAGCAACAGATGATATTCAAGCTTTACTCGACAGAGCAGAAACAGTCGTCCTTATCGTCCTGGACCTCTCTGCAGCCTTTGACACCGTATCCCACCACACACTCATACCGCGATTTTGCCAAATCAGAATCACAGACGATGCGTTCAGATGGATGGTGTCCTTTCTCACAGGATGCACCCAGAGAGTCCTTCTTCCCGGCTTCACCTCGCACCCCAAACAGACCATCTGCAGAGTACCCCAAGGCTCATCCCTCAGCCCCACCCTCTTCAACATCTACATGACACCACTTGCAGACATCGTTAGATCACACAACATCAACATCCTCTCCTATGCCAATGACATTCAACTAGTCCTCTTACTATCATCGAAACCCACACAGACAAAGACCAACTTCCACAACTGCATGAAGAACGTAGTGACATGGATGAGAAACAACTGCCTCAAAATGAACACGGACAAGACAGAAGTCCTGATCTTCGGCAGACACACCGCCCTCTGCTACTGACTCCTGGTGGCATACGGAACTCAGACCCACCCCCACACTAAAAGACTACACCATCAACCTCGAAATCATACTAGACACCGAATTCTCCATGAAACGCCAAGTCAACGCCGTCACTTTGGCATGCTTCCACATGATCTGCATGCTCCAAAAAATATTAAGGTGGTTCTTCGTCATCACCAGGAAAACGGAAACACAGGTTCTGATCAACAGCCAACTCGACTACAGCAATGCACTCTCTGGAAGCACAACCTACGAACTCATGCAAACACTCCATACATTCCAGAACGCAGCAGCCAGCCTGATCCTCAACCAGCCCAAGAGAACACACATCATCCAGCACCTGAAGGACCTCCAAGGCTCCACGTCCAGAAGAGATGCCAGTTCAAGCTCCTGACCAAGGCCTACAAAGCCCTCCACAACCTAGGACCATACTACATGAACCACGGCCTGACTTTCAACCAACCATCCAGAAACCTTTGCTCTGCTCACCTTGCTCTCTCACAGATACCACGCATCTGCACTAAAGGATGCTCTTTCTCTAAGCTCACCCCCAAAGCCTGGAACACACTCTCTCTACATTTCTGCACCTCTCTCTCGCTCAACCACTTGAGGAAGGGACTCAAGACCTGGCTCGTTGACTGAGACCTGCAGCACAGAGCCTGGATACCTCCCGGGGTGATAAGCCCACGCTATACAAATACAGATTGATTGATTGATTGATTCTCATTCAAAACACTGCAGCTCATGTTCGGACCCATAGATTTGCATTAAAAAATTATGTGAATGGTCAGCTCAGGCAAAAAATCTGCTTAAATGTTTGTTGACTGCCCATATTAAAGTAACTGCGACTAGCGTTCAGTAAATCTACCTGAAATGCTGCTCCCATTTAAAAATTACCCGAATAGTACATCGCAGGTAAACATTTCGTCCTGAAATTACGCAATGTGGCGTAATGGCACTATCTGGGTACTTGTTTGTAAATTTCGGTATGCAAAATGACTAAAATTATGCCAATTACGCCGCCATATTTTAAATTTTACCAAGGCATCATACTATGAGTATGGTGGCCCCATGTCTATGGGGGAGTCACCATTTACTTGGCAATCAAAAAGGAACCTTGAACCTTCACAGCACCTAGGGGCATATTAGTAAGGGCGTTATCGCCGCTTTAGCGGCACTTTTGCCAATAAAGCGGCGATATTTTTATCGCCCTATTAGCAAGCTGTCACTAACAGCTGTTAGCGACAGCTTAATGGTGATAGCGGCCGTTTTGTTGCCGCTTTGCATGTCAGCGATAATTATCGCTAATGACATGCAAAGTAGGCGTTCCCAACTAAAAGCAACTGCAAACAGTCGCAAACGCAACTTCCCCCTATTAGCAATGCCCGCTAAGCGATAAAAAAACTCGCGCTAACCGCGATTATCGCTGGAATTTAACACCTGCTAAAAACTTGACTTAACCATCTTGTCAATGGGAGGTGGATTATAAGGTTAAGTCCTCACCTGCCTATTAGCAAGCTTTTCATTAGCGCAGTGAATTTATCGCTGGATTTCTCGCGCTATTGCTGGGTTTCGCCGCTATCACTGGATTTTTTATTGCCTTGGAGATAAGCGTTGATAATAACGCGTTATCTCCGCAATGAAATCCAGCGATAGCCGGTGATAAAAAAACCAGCGCTGAGCGCGCTTTGCGATAATTATCGCAAATCCTTGGTAATATGCCCCCTAGTTCTTGCCAGTACTGTTATTTCTGTATCTTGTTGCCAGCATCAAGCATGTATCTACAATGCTATTTGTGATGCATAACTGTGGCATTCTGGGCTAACAATACATCCACCCACTTTGATGCTGCAAAGCTTTTGAATAAACTTTTACCTTTTTCTGCTGAAGGGATGGAGCCTCTTCTCCAAGAAAGGAGAGAAATGATTTACAGTTCTATGCGAGGAAAGTGCCTTTTCCCATATTGGAAGTACATCAGAATTTAAGTTTCGTACATAATTTATGTGTCCAAGATTGAGTTGATCCTCCAGACTCTACCATAATCCCTTATTACAAAAAGGTATCTTCTAGTGTGGTATGTCCATATATTGTACAGTGTGTGTATGGCCTCCTCCCCACAGATTATTGCAATACAAAGGTTGATTAGGGATGCTGACACTGTACAATTTACATTGTTACCTCACATGTAAGCAAAAGAACAATTAATAAAAGAATAGAAGTGTATTAAATTACTGGAAAAGTGGCACTTGCAGTGGTCTTTTATTCTTTGTTATGCAGTTCAGAGATCAACAGTCAACACGTTTTTCACCCTTTCTCAGCAACCAAGCGTAGGGCTTTTACAAGGCAAACTAATGTGTTTAATATATAAGGAACAAGGTAATTTTAATGGAGTACTTTTTAAAAGTTCTTTCCCACCATATATTTGGTTATTCCTGGGTCAGCTTGAAGGGTGCTCTGCACATAGAAGCAGTACTGTCTCACCAGATTTGATTGTATTGTATCAATGTGATCTGGAGCATGAATGTAGCCTCAGATAGTTCATGCTGATGCTCTAAACTTAAGCGGGATGTTCTAAGAACACTTTTTTGATCAGATATAAAAGCTGTTCATGGTATCCTATTCTAATTGTGGTAATGCCATACTCCATGGCTTCCCAAACTCCAAACTTGCACAACTTAGGGCCAGCCTGCACCTCTCTCCAAAGCCACTTGCATCATTTAAAAAATCATGGGGACCAGCACCTCGGCATACCTCGCAGACAAGCTCATCATCTCTGGTGGTTCTTTGCACACCAACAGGCAGAACACAATCAGACTGAACATTAACAAGTGTAAAAAAAAAAAAACAGACCCTATTCATCTATGCACCCAGGATCTGGAACAATGGCCCAGTATCCATCAGGACCACCCCAACGCTCTTCCAATTTAGGAGAGTTGAAGACTCCCTTCTTTAAAAAACATGACATCACAGTGCATCAACTGTCCGCAATTAAGTTTCATTTTCCATTACAAACCAACTTTAAGCAAGTCTTTGACCATGAACAGCACTCTGCTGCCTTTCAGCTAGCTTTGCACTATAGAAATGCCATATAAATACATACATACATACTCATTTGTTGTCACTGCAGTAGTGAATTGTTCTGTTCAAAGTTTGTAACAGTGTTGGTGTACCTCAATTTGAGATGACACTTTTACAAGTTCTTTGGTTAATTATTTTAGAATGATTGTACATAGGCCTTTTATCAGTTGTGGTTTTGGTCATAGGCCTTTATCAGTTGTGTGTAACCTAAGTTGGATTTTGGCACACTTTTAAGGATATCCATATAAGCCACATTTCCATTAAGGTAACCTAAAAGGGAATCATCTACACAGCCAGTGGTGACTCTGAAATCCTGATATGAATCCTGCTCTTCAGGACATATGTTGGACACCATTGTCTTGAAGACTAAGGGGCATATTCTCAAGGACTTACCGCCGAGTTAGCGGCACTTTATCGCAGCCAAAGTGGCGATAGACTTATCGCCCTATTCACAAGCTGGTGCTAACAGCCGATATCGCCAGTTTTCCTGGTATAGCAGCCGCAAAAAACATCGCCACTGATGACACCGGCAAGTAACGCTAATGAGATGCAGAGTAGGCGTTCCCGTGCAAAAAGCAGCGACAACACCACTTCGCAACATTCTCAACGACCAGCCAGATCGGCGATAAGATCACAAAACATGCGATAAGGCGCGTTAGCAGCAGGGAATTAACACCTGCTCTTTCCTGGTATTAAGTCAGACGATAACCTGCACCAGAAATGGGAGTCCAGCCCACAGCCACACCAGAAGAACAACAAATGCCATGGAGCTACTGATCATGCAGCTCGGACACCCAAGAGGGCCACAACACCCACTGCCACCACACCCAGGCCCGCCCCCCCTCCCCCGGACCCCACCGACCCCCCCAGACTACCACAGAGGCAGCGCAGACAAAGACAGCGGACCTTCAGAAAACGCACCAGCCTCACAGACTTAACACCAGAGGATGTCATTGCCCACTACAGGCTCAAAAGGACAACCATCCTCCACATCCTGACCATCATTGCCCACAGGCTGACGGTACCAACACAGCGGACAACCAACATCCCTCCGCAGACAAAGCTGCTGGATGTGCTGCGCCTCTTGACCTTTTCCATTGTCCTCCTCAACGCTGCAACTGCATTCACATGGTCCAAGATAGTCTGCCATGTTTGCGTCTTTGTTGCCAATGACACGTTGGAGGTGACGAACAGTTGTTGGTAGTGTTCTATCACCTCCGTAACGATGATCCTGTTTTCCTGCGGACTGAACCACGTCTTCCTCTTCTCCTTGGCCTTCCCCGACCCCGAGGTTTCTTGCTGGTCGTCTGTGGTGCTTGTGGGGTTCGCGTTGTCCTCTGCACTCGGTCCAGGTGCATCCATGGTGCTACGCAGTTTATTTTTTTTTGTCTTTTTTTTTTTTCCTGCTTTTATTGTGCATTTTCCCGCATGACGCGTGGGAATGGCATGCCTGTCGCTGGTTAGCGCTGATTTTTGTATCGCGATTTGGGGCATTGCAACTTTTTTCGTGTTCGTGTTTCGCATTTTTTCGGCGTCACATTAATTTTAACGCGGTCATTTGGCGCGTTATCGTGAGACTATCGCATGGTGCCGCCGGGGTGTGAATACAACGTTAACACAGTGTTATTTTCCCGCGATAGACTGCGATGTGCAAAGTTGCGTTAAGCTAATTTTGCGATAATTATCACACGTTCTTGAGAATATCCCCCAAATTCTTTTAGCATTGGAGAGCTATACATTTGTGGAATAGTGACTCACCAAGTCCACAGATAATATTGACACTTCCTGCTTAAATGATTTGTTACTACTGATCCCTATTGCAGAACTTAGAAGTTGGTAAGCTTATTGTTTTAGCAGTTTGTGAGCCCCTTTGTGGTTAAATATGTGTGCGGTTCTACATTTTTTTAAATTGAAAAGCAACATTGAAACTAGTAGTCAATGGTTTGGTGGTAAATGAGCCCAAATTTACTGCTTTGACTAGTCAGTATTACTAGTTGAAAGAGTGTGAGCCCTACTGCAGAAGGTTTTGTGGGTAAGTGAGCTTTACTAGTGGTAACTTAGGTGACAATAACCTGCCTGATGAAGCCTTTGTTTCAGAAAGGTTGGTCTTAAACTGACTATTGAAAGCTTTGAAGGGTTGTCGGCTCTTAGGGGCACATGCATCAAAGGTTTTTGCAATCGCAAACGGTGCGATTCGCAAAAATCGGCCGTTTGCGATCGCAAATTGGCCTTTGGAGATGCATGAAAGTGTTTCCTATGCGCAATTTAAGAGTTTGCAATTATTTGCGAATTCCTATATTGCGATTGCATTTAAGGAATCGCAATTTGCGATTCCTTAAATGCAATGCTAGAAGCACTTTCAAATAGCGATTTCGCTATTTGGGACCGCAAATTACAGACAAATCAAACTTGTCTGTAATTTGCAAAACTTTGAAAAATGCACTAAAATGCATTTTTTACAGTTTTAGGTTACACACACACATGCCCTTGGGGCATGTGCGTGCGCAACATGGGTGCACATCACAATTTCAGGGTGCAACAGGGTGTCATTTTGACACACTTGCATCTCTGAAATTGCATGAGCAACTTGCGAGTACCTACTGGTACTCGCAAATTGCGCATGCACTCTCCAATTCATTCCTAGGGGCCTGTAGGCCCCTAGGAATGAATGGGACGGCATTCCTTAATTGCGACTCGCAATTTGCGAGTCGCAATTAAGGAATGTTTAGGAATCGCTATTTTTATAGCGATTCCTACATGCATAGGCTTTTGCGATTCTTAATTGCGATTCCTTAATAATCGCAATTAAGGAATCGCAAAAGCCTACCTTGATGCATGTGCCAGTTAGTGCTGATAGTTGTGGGATTAATTCGAAAGCTTTTTTTTTTTCAATTAAGGCCCCTTTTCTCTTAAATGATCCGAATTATTTAGCTTTGCCAGCGAAAACTAAAGGGCTACTGAGGAAATATGTGAGGGTTATTGACCCTTGCTGTAGAAAGAATAGTTTGTTTGAACCTTTTGTATGTCTGTGACCCGATGGAATTTTTAAGTTGGCAAGACTCACCATACATTGTTGTCATCTGATGACCATGGGGAGGTGATTGTGTCCTAGATGAACACATTGCAGTGGAGACAAACTGTCTAAATTGACAATATATAGCAAACATTACCGCACCCAGAATTAGCAAAAACACGCATGTCTATTGTCATAAATGTGGGCAATCCAGAGCGATGCTGATCAGGTACCCTTGTTAGCGTGATCACTGTACTCGGGGACAGCAGCCATTGCTGCCACTTGTCGCAAGGCTCCATGGAGACGAAGCTGGCAACGTATCTTTAACTTCATCTGTCGTTCCAGATTTGGAGGTATCTTCTGCTTTTTCTTGGCATTCAGTGCAGTAAATCTTGGCATATTTGTTTCACTCTTTTTTTTCGTTCTTTCACTGCTTTGAACTGGAACCAATAACTGTAAAATCACAGATGTAGTCAGTTCTGACTCGCGTTGCCTCTTATCTGGCTATAGAGAGTATCTTGTTAGGATTAATGCTGGTGCTTCCTGCCGTGGACGTGTTCCAGCTGCCCGGGTTCCAGCAGGGCTTGACAAGACGGACAGCTGCTCAGATGCCTTCTGTACAAGATCCGCGCAGTTCACAGCGGTACTTCACAGAAGCCCACACCGTGAAGGGCAGGGGCACCCCGAATCCACGTCATTTACACTTGTGTGTGTTGGATAAAAAGCAGTTGAAAGGATAAACTTTGAAAACAACAACAAAAATTTATTTTCATCTGTATTCTAACACTAAAGCCACTATCCTTTTTGTTAAGGCGGAACCTGCGCCATTTCGATCTGATGACATGCCACAGTACCGTATCATTTTACTCATGGTGTTGATGAGATAAAGGAACAGTGGTAAAGTCACACTCTGCATAGAAGCATAGCAAATATTTTCTTTTTTACCCCGACTAAAGGTGACACCAAATGACATTCAACAGAGGACTCCTGGGAGCTTGGGCATTTTTGATGACTCAGGTGTTGGCTCTACGCTTGAGACACTAAAGTAAGAGACTTTTAGACTCAGTTAGCTGGAAGATGATGCCGCTTTGAACTAAGATATGTGTATTCGCAGCTTTCGAGGACCACCTTTAAGTGCACGCAGAACTCTGATGACATTACCATTACTGACCTGAACAAGTGTTCAGTAACCCACCGGACTCATGTATGGTAACAAAACAATGAAATATCTCATGTACTATCCCGGATGTGACCTTCACCAAAAACCCAGGACAGTCCTAAATGGGAATGCAGGCTGAAGATACCATAAGCCAGTGCTTAAATTGTCAAAATAAAATAAGTGCCAGGGCTCCCATCGGGAGGCTACTGCAGCTTGAAACAAACATTGCCCCTGCCAGCGCTGCCAATGATAGTCAGAACACAACTACTAACGATCACACTCCTACAAGTCTGACAATTCGGACTATTCCAGGCCTTCAAAGCTATAAGAATGGCGTGAGCAGTGGGTGTTAGGCATTCCTAATGTATATTCAATTAATATTACTGTTGTAGCCTCAATAACGAAGTCCATGAAGAATATAGGATGGAAAGGTTGGTTTATCCTCATAAATAGGAGCTCAACACCAATGACTCTGACAAAGCAACTCCCATCATCAGCCACCAGTGTCCAACTGCTTCACTGGAGCTTCCAAGAGACCCAACATTCCAGTGTGCTAGGCAAACAGAAATAATAAATGATGCAACATCTGAATACATAACACAAAAAAGCAAACATAAGGATATAACACACCTTCCCCCTTCAAATGAACACACAGACCCAAAAAACAAAGAAAAGAAAACACGTCAGTTAAACAAAACCTAAGGAACAACATGTAAATAACTCACATTGCAAGAATAATAAAAGTAAAGAATTGGATGACAAGAAAATAATTCAAATTACATAGTCTTCAAGATATTTAGGCCTAAATTTTGGTCTAACTTGCGAGAGTTCTGGGAGATCAGTGCATGCAGCATCGCTAACCCCTTCTGCTCCTGAAACCTCCTTGGGCAAAACAGGAGACTCTTCAAGCAAACTGGAATTCTCAATACTTTCCTGCACCTTCACCTGCTCAGGCAAAGCGGGAGATTCTTCATACAAGCTGAAATCCTCGCAGGAATCCCCACAACCATCCTGCACATTCACCTGCTCAAACACAAATTCTTCAACCACATTGGGAGACTCCTCAAGCAAACTGAATTCCTGATTACTTGCCTGCGCCTTCACCTGCTCAGACTCCACAGATACACCCACATCAAAGGGAAAATCCACCCTGGCCTTCACACCATCTGTGGAACTCACATCCTGATAGGACTCAGGAGCTTTGACATCACCGCCTTTAATTTTAGCTACATTCCTTTCGCTCCACCACTTTACACCAACAACCTTCACCGCATGCTTGTTAACTTTGACAATCTTAGTCTCAGGATAACATTTAGAACCACCCTTCTTGAACGGCCTCCCAATGCGGACACGTTGAGTCACAAAAAAATGTTCCTCTTTAACTCGCTTAGCTTCATCATACCTAACTTTGGATTTAGCGTGACTCTCTTCCACACATAGTCTCACTTGATCACAATCTGGAGTACAATCATGAACACCCGAATTAGCAATAACCCACTCAGGGTGCAACTCATTAAAAGACTGTCTACCCCTCAACAAAGCAAAAGGGGTAACACCAGTGGTAGAATGAGGAGTGTTATTATAGGACCACACCCTCTCACTCACCGCATCCTGCACCTGTAACTCAGAAGAAACAGCAAGTTGTATAGAATCCTTCAAAATACGGTTTACCCTTTCCACCAAACCGTTTCCTTGGGGACTATAGAGAGCAGTGGTGAGGTGCTTGACCCCAAAATTAATCAGAAATCTCCTCATGTTATTTGAAACAAATTGAACCCCATTATCAGAAACCAGAAATGCAGGAATTCCCTCCGATTGAAACAACTGTCTTAAAAAATCAATGACATTGTCCGTGTTGGGATCTCTCATGAACTTAAATGAGACCCACTTGGAAAAGTAGTCTACCACAGTCAAAATGTACTTGTAGCCACCATTCAAACCACCAATGGGACCAACAAAATCTAGCCCTAGTTTTTCCCAAGGTCTCTGAGGAAAACTGACAGGACACAAAGGAGAGTGATAGGTACGAAGAGACTTCTCTGCATGACCACACTCTCTACAGCTGCTCAAAATGGTCTCCATCAAATTATCCATACCAGGCCACCAGTAATATAAATGTAACCTCTTCTTGGTTCCAGTGATTCCTACATGCCCCTTATGAGCCAACACAATCAATTTACTTCTTAAACTAGCAGGGGGAATAAGTGAAGAGCCTCTCATGAGAAAGCCCCTCCCACACTCAACTCATCCTTGACCTTAAAATATGATATGAACTCATCCCCAACCTGACCTTCTCTGGGCCACCCACTACAGATGAACTTCTTGAGAACTGCCTGACATCTGTCAGACGCAGATACATGTTCCCACTCTTGACAAGAAATAACATCTTTGGCTAACATCAAACCATCAAGCAAACCGACAACAACCTCCTTGTCTTCTACGATCAACTCATTGTTACTTGAATTTGAAGGGCACCTAGACAGAAAATCTGCTTTGAAATGTTTTCCTCATGGAATGTGTCTCATAGTAAAATTGTACTCCTACAGTTTAGAAAATAAGCGAATCAATCTTGGACTAGCATTTTTTAACCCTTTGTCGTTCCAAATAAAGACTAAAGGTTTATGATCCGTAACCACAACAAACTCTCTCCCCCACAGATACTTTGCAAAATAATGAACACCCGACACACAAGCAAGTGCTTCTTTCTCAATGGTGCTGTAATTCTTCTCTGCTGTAGAAAGTCTACGAGAAGCAAATGCTACAGAATTCTCAACCCCATCAACCATTTGAGTAAGTATGGCACCAAAGACCTAGATTGCTGGCGTTAACTGTTATGTAAGACATGACATTGTCTATGTAAGGTTTAAGAGCAGGTGCATTTATGATCAAATCCTTTAAATTTTTGAAAGACTCCTGTTGTTCATGTCCCCAAATGAACTTGAAATTACTTGACAAGTTTTCTCAACGGTCCTCTTACCAGTGCGAAATTTTGCACAAAGCTAGAATAATACTCGCTTACACGCAGAAAAGACCTCAATTGATCTTTATCTGTGGGTTGAGCACAATCACGAATGGCTTTCAATAGATCTTGCTTAGGTCTAATACCAGTTGAAGAAATTACATGCCCCAAATATTCAACTTCATTCATTAGGAACTTACACTTTTGTTTCTTCACCATCATACCATGATCTTCCAGAATCCCAAGAACACGGTCCAGTTTAACTAAGTGTTCTTGAACTGTGTTGGAAGAAATTAAAATGTCATCTTGGTAAGTAAGTACATCTTTGACATCTCCTAAAAGTTGAAACATAAGTTTTTGAAACACTGATGCCGCTGAGGTAAGACCGAACGGCGTTCTGAAAAAACGAAATGCACTAAACGGATGTTAAAAGCAGTGAGATCTCTAGAATCTTTGTTCAACTCTATTTGATGGTAAGTCGCCCTCAAATCAATGGTGGAAAAAACCTTCGTATGAGTTAGTTGGGCCAACATGTCTTGGATCCGTGGTAGGGGAAAGCAATCAACTTGAATGTTCTTGTTTAACGACCTCAAGTCAATGCAAAGCCTGAGTTTGTCAGAATTCTCTTTCAAAGCTACAACAATGGGAGAAAGCCATAATGATGAGTATATAGGTTCAATGACCCCATCTGAGCATAATTTTTGAAGATGTTATTTCAGTTTCTGTCTGATGCTCAGAGGAACATGTCTCACTTTGTGAACAACTGGAATGGCATTGGGCTTGAGAATAATTTTGTGCTCAAATCCTTTGACCACACCTAGGTTGTCCTCAAACACAGATTGATGTTTAGTAATAACCTGTTTTAAGGAAATAACATCCTTATGCACAGCATCTACTAGAGAAATAGGATTCTCTGTCCCAGGTCTCAAAACCATTCCAAACCTACCTTGTCCTCTCCAACCAAGGATATTGTAACTCTTCTTGGCTACATAGACTTTTGAATGAATGAGTCTATCTTTAAATTGTAAACTTTCCCGAAAATAAACAAACATGTCAATCTCTTGGCCTCCAAATGCTACTGTGCGAATATCTGGAGGAAGCAGATTAATGCCCTCCCACTCTTTTAAGAAAAATTCATCAGAAATGATGGTAATTGAAGAGCCAGAATCTACAGTAACTCTAGTAAGGACATTTCCAATCTTAGCATCACAAACAGGATCACCACTCTCAGATTGTGTTGGAGAATCTATCATATCTATGGACAAAACAATTTTCTTATTCTGAATATGATCATTATGTAACACAGATGGAACTTGACATTCATGAGTATCTTAACCCATTACTTTCGCAACATTTCTACATACTTTAACAAAATTCCCAGACTTTTTGCAATTCGAACATATTTTACCAACAGCTAGACAAGTGGGTGCATTAGCTAAATGGGACTTTGAACTACATCAGAAACACTGAGTATTCCTATCAGGTTTCTTATTAGTAGTTGATTTGTTGTTTTGAACAGAACTGAATGTAGATATTTATGAAATTTTATTTACTGCCTCAGTGGTAATACCTTTAGGCTTACCTAGTTCTTTGGAAGCAAAAACAGAGCGTTCAATTCTTCTGGCTATTTCTAGAGTTTCTGGTATGGAAGGGTTCCTGCAACACAACATTCTTTCTTGAACCTTAGAATCATGGCAATTCACAACAATTTGATCCCTTAAATATTGTTCAATAGGTCCCACAAATTCACATGAGGAAGCTAATACTCTTAGCTCAGCTAAAAAATTATCAATCTTTTCATGCTCCTGTTGTTTGCGTGTATAAAATGTATGTCTCTCTACAATGACACTAGGCTTATCTTTGAATTGTTTTTCTAATCTGGCAATTACTTTGGAGAACTCATCCCAATCATCTGAAGCAGGACGAATTATGGGAGGCTGATGATCAAAAATTCTCTGACCCTCAGATCCCAAACAATTATATAACATGGCATTCTTCCTGATCGGAGAAATGTTTACACCATCAGTGGCTATTAAATAGCTATTAGAGGACTTACACCACTGACTCCATTTGATTTTAGGTGTGCCAGGCTCAGAGAGAAAAGGAGCTGGAAGAGCCATAGCTGAAACCAAAAGTAAATGTGTAAAAACAGGCAAATTGCGAAATACTGAAGGTCTAAGCAGGCTTAAAATAAATTAAATAAGCTAAATTAAAGTGGATTGAGTGAGAAACATGACAAAAGTATAAAGTGTGCACAAATATGCGCATGAAAATTACTTAATGAGAGAAAGTCACTTATGAAATACTTTAAAGTGTGCGCATCACTGCGCTTTTACTGTAAGGTAGATGAAAATTTTGGAGAAGGTTTGCGTGTCACCGTGCTTGGAATGCTTAAAGAACTTGTAAAGAAGGAAGAAACATATGCAGTATTGAAGGGTGTGCGCGTAACCGCGCTAAAAATACTCATAAATAAAGCAATATGCCACCGATGTTGGTCTGTAGTACGAGATATGAGAAATAGGTTTGTGCGTCACCGCGCTGTAAGCACTAAGAACACCGCAGGTATGTGCTTATGGATCGAGGAGCATATAATTAGGTGTGCGCATCACTGCACTGTAAGCACTCGCAGCACCGCGGGTATGTGCTTATTGATCTAAGAACATCTCCGTTAGAGAGGACTACAACCGTTACCAGGCAACAGAGGAGTAGGACGCTGCGCGTAAGAGGCGGGACGCACGGCACGTAAGAGGTGTGCAGTGTCACGCAGAAGCGCTGAGGAAAGCGTTGATTAGAAGAATGTTGCGATGACTGGAGTGTCGGCTGGAAGAAAATTCCACCAGGGAATACGGTAAGAGATTCTGTGCTGGAATACAAGGACCGGTTTGAAAGATGCTGGCTGAGTGCTTGAGAATATCTCAACAACGTTGATAAAACAAACAAAGTCCCAAAAATATCAAAGTCGCACGAAACTCACAATTTCCTCCAGAAGTAAATGTAGTGAAATGTTCCAGGGAAACAAATCCACACCAACAAAAGTTCACAGCAAGGACAATTAAATCTTGAGGAGGCGTGCAGGCAAAACGTGAGCAACGCTTAATCCTTGTAGAGCAGAGTCATAAGTTCACACCTACCAGGTGTGAGAAAAGAAGGCAGATGAAATGAAGGGATCCATAGGGAGATAGCTGAAGTTTGTAGAGTCCTGGGAGGTGTGCTGAGGAAGGCAAGGGGTCACCCAGCTGCAGCACGTAGAAGTAGGGTGGCAGGTGCTGACTCCATCCACTCGTCGCCAATTTATGTTGTATCCTCAATAATGAAGTCCACGCAGAATATAGGATGGAAAGGTTGGTTTATTCTCATAAATAGGAGATCAACATCAAGGACTCTGACAAAGCAACTCCCATCATCAGCCACCAGTGTCCAACTGCTTCACTGGAGCTTCCAAGAGACCCAACATTCCAGTGTGCTAGGCAGCCAGAAATAATGAATGATGCAACATCTGAATACATAACACAAAAGAGCAAACATAAGGATATAACAATTACCTGTTGCTGTGGTCATCTCTAAATGAGCCAGAAAGCGCCACCATGTGACAGACTGTCACAAGCACCTGTGTTGACAATTATGTGCTGTGCCGAGAACCTGAAACTATCAGCTCAAATTAAGCACTGCCTTTAGCTTAGATATGCAAGTAAGTTACTAAAACCATGGATACACTGCAGCACGAACTGTAGCTCAAACAGTAGCTTTGGTCCCCAAAAAGAATCATATCAAAGTCATAAACTCTAGCATTCTTACAATTTCAAGCCTGGAATCAGGCAAAGAGCATGTGAGACTTGAGATTATTTATTTAACACACTCTGTAGTGCACATCAATGGGTACAAGTCGTTTATACCGCAGTACAGGCCTGGAGAGTAGATTGGCAGTCACTTTGCCTGTTGTAGGCTGATTGTACTACTGATTATCACCAACAGTATCATGGCATACTAATATCGAGGACAGAATAAGAAGGGACAAAATATCAAAAGGTAAGTGCAGATAGGGAACTATAGATTACTATTCCCAACTCCATGTCTACGTTCCTTGAAGATATATGTACCAAGTAGATACAAATATGTGAAGTTTGGAATAGAAAATCTAGAATCTCTTCCCTCTAGATATTTTATTTTTGATATTCTGTACTTGATATTCTGTCCCATCAATATTGTTGATTCTGTATTCAGGGGGCACTCCTTCTAGCCTGGATATAATCAATCTACACATCCCAAAATATGCCTGTCAAAAAACATGCTTTTCCTAGTATAGTGGGCCCTCAGAGTACTCCATCATGCTGGGGCAGCGCTATACCAACTAGCATTATCATTCTTTCCAGAGGGGATGTGCCTTCTTGTACCACCCAAAAAGCCTATTTAGTTTGAAATGCAGATTAAATACATTAGTCCCATGAAATGGTAATTGCCACAACATATGAAAATGCAAGCTTTTACTTGCACATTTATTTTTTGGGTGCCTCACGATATCACTTTACAGCTGCCAGGTATGAGAAATTGGGTTGTGGGTTGAATGGGCGTGATCCCAATTCAAGCAACAGCCACAATCCCAGTCAGGGTTAACTACTAAAGCCACTAAATTGACCTTTGCTTAAACCTCTGGTAGCATGCCACAAAAGCAGTCAGGCTTAAATTAGAGGCAATGTGTAAAGTGTTTACGCAGCACATAAATAACAATAAATTGAAACCACAAGAAAAATCCTATGCCAATTTAGAAAAATAGGTTACATTTTAATAAATTATTTGACACCAATACAACAAAAATCCATTTAGTACAACCAGAGTTATGAATTCTTAAAGTTTAAGGTAAAAAATAGCGCAGAAAATATCAAAGCACCAACCACGGAGATCAAGTCGCGGGAGACCAGGTCAAAGTTGAAAAATATGGCGGACTGAAATGGAATATGAGTCCGATACAAAAAGTGGATTTGCCCTGTCGACTTAGAAGAAATTTTGAGTAGGGGGGGACGGAACTCGCAAAGTTTCACTCTGCGGAATTTTGCAGAGTTACATAAAAACTCCTCGAGATTCCTCGGAGTTATGCCAACGGGCAGAAAATATGCAGCTCGTGCTGCAATTTAGCGACGGTAACGGGTACAGTTTTAAAAATCAGCGCAAACTGCACCATGCGTTGTACAAGAGTGCACGGCCATTCAAGCTGATTTTGCTGCTGCTTGAATATAAAATCTACTTGAGTGGCATGTAACTCTACTTGTACGGTAGCCCTCTCACCGCAACCGCTTGCGACCACCTTCGACCGCCTGTGTTAGAAAATCACACTAGGGGATGCCAAATCATACTCGTGCTCACCAACTTGCATTTTCTGCAGCCACACAGGGAAAAAATTCAGCCACACTGCAATTGGTGGAATTTGGCCAAAACGTCTTGTTAACCAGTAATGCAGAGGGACCAAAATTCCATCTAATGAATGAAACATTTTGCCCAACTCCAATTTTGAGGAAAATGTTTTGAGAAGATAAAGTTCAGCAAGACAAGGCTGCAGGATAAGGCGTCATCATCAGGGAGCCGCTAGACGAAGTTGCAGTGAAGAATTCTACATTCATACTCAGTCTCTTTTTTGAAAGTCAAAAATCGCCAGCAGGATGTGGCAGGAGGCTGTAGCTGATGAGTCTTCCACGAGGCTGGATACCCCTTGGTTAAGGGCCCCTGAAAAGAATTCCTGCTGAGAAGAACATAGTAGGAGCTACTGTCATGTATGTCATATGGAAGAAGTCAGGGTTCGCAGCTGTGACCTATAGCTTGTCCCCTGCTACTCCGGGCACTTCCTTTGTGACCCCTGGCCGCATAGTGGGTAAAACCTTTGCCTCCTCTGAGGCCAGAAGTTGCAAAGGAAGTGCCAGGAGTAGCAGGGAACAAGCTAGAGTTCACAGCTGTAACCACTGACTAGTCCTAAATGATGTCCATGGCTACTGCATACTCATGCCAGCCGGCAATACACCTAGAGTGCAAAGACAAGCACGTTGGTCCTAGTTTTCCCTCGGTTCTTAGTCAGCCAAAAAATGTCTAATTCCAGGTTTTCACTTTTGGCTTTCAGGGCACTGTTAGCACCACCACCAAGGGTTCAGGACTGGAGTGGCACCACCTGAGGATTTAGGAATGACTCAGGCTTGGTGTGCCTGTTCAAGTTGGTTGGAGCCTTTTCAATTCCTGAGGCTCTGATTAGAAGGCCAGCCAACTAGCCCTTGGCGTCACTTTGGCAGTCCCGGCTTTAAGTGATGAAACAGGGCTCCAGCAGCAGGACAGACTTGTAAGGGTTCAAGGCAAGCTCTATGCAGCACAGCAGTCCTTCCAGGTGCATCTAAGCAGTCTAGTGGAGTACAGAGCAGGCCACAGCAGTAGCCAGTACTACTACAGGTCCAGAAAGTAAAGTGAAGAGTGCGTCTGAGGGTCCCATTTTTATAACTGGTGCCTTCTTTGAAGTAGGAGAAGTTTCTAGATAATTCCTTTTGAAATGCTTGACGTTTCCTGACTGCCCTACCCTGGGTCCAAGCAGGCTGTATGAACAATGCAGGGGTGACAAGTCCTTTGTGTGAAGGCAGAGTACAGACTCTTGAATTGCAAGTGGGGCTGTGCCCAGTCCTCCCTCCATCTTGCCAGTTGATGGCCCATCCAGGCACACCTAATCCCTCTATTGTATGGCTGTCTGGGAGAAATAAAAAAAGTCCAACTGACAACTACACTGAGTCATGTGACCCAGGAACAAGCTGCATGCACCAAATTGTTAAGGCTGATAAATGCCAACTTTCTAAAAGCGGGGACCGGCCTGTTCTATATCTCTTTTCTTAAAGCGATTCTGAATATCACGTAGTAGTGGTTAAACATGAGCAACATTTGATTAACTTCGCACATGAGTCACAATTTAATTTCATCACAACGATTTCAGAATGTCTTAAATACTTGATCACAAACGTTTTTACAGGAAGAGGTCGTCAGTTAACGTTCCGCTGGAGAGACGAATACTTGTTTCCACATTCATCTATTTATTGAGGAGGTGATCAACTCCATGAATCAAGGGTGAGCATCATGACTCATAGAAGAGTCTTGTCATATTACTTGTAAATATCCAAAGTATTTTTTTGATGTCCCCTCGATTTTTGAATATTGAATTGCAGATTCTCTTTCAAGCGCTCATCAAAAATGAGTGATTTGCAGGAGAATATCATTTTGATTGGTATGGAATTATAAATTATGTGGATCTTAGATCACGGGTAAGCATTCTACATTGCATATGACATTTCATTGGCACAAACATATTTGAAGGACACAAGGGGATAAATTGTCTGCACCATTTTCTTCTCTCCTGATGAAGGACCAGGGGTCCGAAGTGCATTGAGGGTTTTGTTTGAACTTATCTTTATCTGGAACAAATTCATAAATATACAAACGCTGAAAAAATGAAAAGATCATTGAATGAAAGAAACAAATTCAATCAACAGTAAATCCCTTGTTTACACAAACAGCTTTATTTGAGAAAACATTTTTTTGAGAAGAAGTGTAACCCGGTAATGAGAAGGAGTGCAAAGAGAGACACAGGGCCAGATCTGGCACAATGCAGTTATTGGCATTAACTTTCTAAAAGTGTAACTTAAAATCCGACTTTACCATTAAAGAGG
Organism: Calotriton arnoldi; assembly: GCA_963921515.1. Lineage (NCBI taxonomy): Eukaryota > Metazoa > Chordata > Amphibia > Caudata > Salamandridae > Calotriton > Calotriton arnoldi. Next base: position 431,907 of record CAWUFW010010378.1, on the reverse strand, counting down.
ATTTTAAATTACAATTTCTCAGACACCACACATTAAATGTTTCCCTGTTCCCAATCAAAAGTTAGCACTTATTAAATGTAATAAGGCAACTAATGTTATTCTATGGGAAAGATAAGCCTCTCAGTAGTGAAAAACGAATTTAGGAGTTTTTCCACTACCAAGACATGTATATCTTAAAAGTACATGTGCAACCTTTTGATTACAATGCACCATACCCTATGGGCTTCCTAGAAATTACCCTAGGGGTAACTTATATGCAATAAAATGGAAGTTTAAAGCTTGACAAGGTTGTTATATTGCCAAAGTCGAATTGGCAGTTTAAAACTGCATTCAGGCTGCAGTGGCAGACCTGGGACATGTTTTGAGGGGCATCATAAGTGGGTGACGCAATAAGTGCTGCAGGCATGCAAGTAACAATTAATTTACAGGCCCTTGGTATATGGTATACCACTTTATAAGGGAAATGTAAGTAAATTAAATATGTTAATCAGTTGTAAGCCAATTTTGCCATGTTTTAGGGAGTGCCAACACACACTTTAGCACTGGTTAGCAGTGGTAACGTGCACAGCGTCCTAAGGCCATCAAAAATGAATTCAGCAAAACTGGAGGGGTGAAGGCAAAAAGTTTGGGGTGACCCTACAGAGAGGGCCAAGCCCAACACCAGGTATTGTCTTACGTTTGGTGGAATGTACTTGAGTTCTTTATGATTATGGTTTAACTTCCTGCAGATAACAGAGTATTTGAAGGAGCTCTACTGGGTTCATTGTTTCATAGTGACCATAATGGGGTGAATGATCTGAGCAGCCCGGGGTCAAAATACATGTGTTGCCTAGAGAGGATTGATATGACTAAAAGAGAAACAAAATGTATCAGGCTCCTCTATACTCCTATCTGGCATCCAGTGCACATTTAGAGCACGGAGTTTGATCGTGTTTATAAGTTGCACTGGAAATGGCCCAGTCTGCTGCTGTATGGAATACGGAATAAGTCCACTATGTGAAATTCAACATGGATCCATGTGAACATTATGACAATAAGCAAAAGAATTTAACAGCATCTCAACAGCTTAATGACAAATCCATTGTGGAATAGCCTCCCGTTGTCTCTTAGACAGGCTCCGGACCTTATCTCCTTCAGGAGGAAACTAAAGACATGGCTGTTTTCAATCTAGGCCTTGGGCGGCTTCTGCTTTGGGTGCTTTTCTGCTATTGTTATGTGGTGTTTTTTTCTGGTCAGCGCCGGGACACTCCTGGGAGTAGCCGTGCGCTATATAAATACCTATGTGTTTTGAATGTCAATGCAGATGAAACCATCAGCTCGAATTGCCATTTTTACAAAATCTGTTGTTTTTATTAGCATTTACCTGTGAGAACCCAAATGCCCTGCCTTTTGTTTTCCCTGGAGAGCAAATCTCTTTTAATTTCTTTTCTTCGTTGTGCTCCCACCTTAATGTTATCTCGTCTTAACCTCTTCTTTTCCGTCTGCATTTTGCTTCTGCTTGCGGTCTGTTGTCTTCTTTTTCTTCTTTGTTACGTATCTTGGTGTGCCTCTCATTCTTCTAAGGCTTATACCAGGAACATCAATGAGTTTTGTAACAATACCACGTGTTATTACAGTGCTTTGATACTTAGCTGAATCAGCACTATGAGTTCAACCAGTTATTACAATATGTATGCTTTATTTATCGAGTATGCATTACTGTCCCCGTTAGACTACAATGATGTTGCAATAGATTTGGCATATTTAAACCATCTTATTTGTTAGCCTTAAATCCATGTGAATTTATGATATATTTTTAAGCATGACTTTGAAATTTGAGGCTAGCAGTGTATGTGGATTAAGTTTACACAGATGTTTGAAGAGGCCAGTGCAAACATTAATGGCAGACATGAAGAACGCGCCTGCTCTTTTGCCACAGCGCAATCAACACTCCTTATAGGGATGACCATGTTTATAAAATACTTAATCTTGTATAGAGTATCCAGCTATTAAGTTGGTTCTAAGACGATTGCTATTGTTTATGTATGCTTCCTCCTCTAGTTTTTCTTTCAAGGAATAGCACTTGTTACAACGCATGCTTTTTCTTCGCATGCCATTACAGCGTAAGTCGTTACAATGAGGCGTTGTTACATCGCATGCCATTACAACGCAAGTCGTTACAACGACTTGCTGTAGGGGGGCGCTGGAGTTTGGAATAGTATAATTTACTAATCCAACTCCAGTGTGTGCAACAGTAGGGAAGGTGTTGGATTGAAAATCCAACAATTCCAACACCTTCTGCCCCCTACAGCAAGTCGTTGAAACGACTTGCGTTGTAATAGCATGCGATGTAACAACGCGTCGTTGTAACGACTTGCGTTGTAATGGCATGCGATGTATCGCATGCGTTGTAAATGACGTTTCCCCTTTCAAGCACTACCCATCACGTCATAGATAATGGCTTCTTTAGATGGACAGTCATCGATTGATAGGATGATTGTAGTAAGTTTTTTTGCTAAATAGGTGGCGCCCCACTGTACATTTCAATGTATTGCTTGACTTTAATCAGAGGGATAGGAGGATTGTATATCCTTCGGCCACAATAGCCCCATATCATGTTATTTGAAAACCCTTTCTCATAATATTACAATCCTACAGCCCCCCATAACTAAGGGTTCAGTGATTATAATCCGGATTTGGAAGCCTTCACTCTTTAATTGTTTACCTACCAATTTCTTGTTAAAAAAATCATATCTAAACAAGTATTTTTGAGCCTATTCAAAACTGGGGTCTTTGAAGATAAGAGTCTTTAAGATTTTTCAGACATGTTGGTTTCCTTACGACAAATAGACCAGTAGATGGAAAACGTTCTCATGTCCCGTGGTACTCAGTAGACAGACAGGCCAATAATTGAGACAGTATCTATCCCGTTACTAGCTGCAAATAATTTGGGCAATATATTTCCCTTATTGGAGGCAAGCTTGGCATCTTAGTCCTAGCCCTTCTGCACAGGAAGTGTACTTTTCTTCCTTCACAAAAGCTATATTATAATGCAGCAACTATTTATCCCGGACCTCGCTGTGATGTGGAAAACAGATGAACCTTACTCTTGCTCAATCATCTTTATGCCCTTGCACTAGGGAGCACATTCGAGGTGTGCAACCTAGCACAGAGACACGTTTCTGCTGTCGTGCTATGCAAGTGGAATTATCCTACATTACCATCACTAACACTCCTCATCACATCCTTTGAAATCCCACATTACACCACATTGCGTCACTGTGATGGACTTGTGTTACCCTTTTTAGGTGAATCATTCATCCTCCATCCTCTAGTGACTACCACTATCCTGACCAGTACCTCCAAGTCCCCAGGAACATCGGGAAGAATGGAGTCAATCTTATCCACTAGAGATCCAGGGGCATCTTCGCATTCACTCCAGCTTCATGGAATGTGCTACTCCCTGCTACTTTGTGAACGCAAAGGCAGCTCTAAAATAGAAGGAGGTTTGGTGAGTTATTGCCTATTATCACTCTTCAGGGACAATGTGCTCAAGCGATCATGCTAGCTCTGCTACACGTCTTAGCCATGGGCCAGATTTGCAAACTTTTTGCGCTGAGTTTGCATCAAAAAAGTGATGCAAACCTGCGCAAAATGTATTTTGTTAGATTTACTTTCCAGTGCAAAACTTGTTTTGCATTAGAATGTTGCCTAAAAGTAACAGAAAGCATTACAAATCATTGCTTTGCATTACTTTGCAGCACAGGGGTGTTATGCTTGGGCATTCCCCTGCTACCACCCAGGCTTTTTGATACAAAGCCCTATCTACTAACAGTACTAGACAGGGTTTGGCGCAAAACATAACACCACTTTGAAGCAGGCATTAAAAGGAGAAATGCTTTTCTCATTCTATTCTGATTTTGCATGCGTGCTGCACTGTACAGCAGACATATAAAGTAGGAAAAGTTTTGCAGGTTGTCTAGGCATTGCATTTTGTACAGAAAGGTTACCTTTCCAGTACAAAACCTATGCTTGACTCACACAGACACCCTTAGATGATGGTGCAAAGGTGTATGAGTGGCACTCGGCAGCCTGATTGTGCGATGGCGCTAGGCAGGGGCGGTTCCTCCTGAGGAGCGTAAGGGCGTTGCCCCGCCCCTCAGTGAGGTACCATGCAGTGCATAATTAAAAATCACCTGATCACAGATGGGCAAGGACTGGGCTGATGGGGGCAGTTTAAATCCATGGAGCATGGCCAATCCTGGTGATTGACAATGCCAGGTTCAGAGCCCTGTGCTCATGTCTGGTTGGATATGTCTCAGACTGTGCCGAACCTGACATGCGTACTTAAGCCTGGAACCCATGGTCTGTTAGGGAGCCAGGGGGGAACACAGCACACCCTCCCAGTCTCCTTTTGACTGCTGAGTTCCTCTGCCCCAACCAATCCTTGATTTGCTCTCATGCAGTTTTAATTATAAAATGCAGGTGAGCAAAGCCTGGATTGGTGCTCGGAGGCTAGGCTGTCCCCACGGGCAGCGCTTCTGACATGTGGCACATAACGTTTATGGAGTTAGATAAGAATAATGTAGAAGGGCATCTGGTAAATGGTAGTTCACCTCCCCTTCCAGGCTTCCCCCCAGTACAAATACCAGTCTGGTACCTTTGATGTACCCAGAACATCAATCAAGAGGACATTTTGACATACTGAATCGAGGAAACATTCTCCGCCTACTCAGCCAAATTTCTGAAACAAGCTGTCTCTATTCGAAGGACATTGCTTCTGTGGAGTTCATATCTCACACACTAGGGTATCCCAATGAGACAACCAAGGTCTCTTGGATCTCCTTCAAAACAGCCAACAAGGTACTGATTATAGCCAAGTTCCTTAAAAGATGGGAGATACATGTGACCGCTCATATTGAGCCAGCTTATCCACACCTTTTAGCCATTGTCACAAAGAGACAGGGCTTCATTAAGCCCCAAAAAAACAAACTCTCCGTATATAGAAGTACTCTTAGCAAGTCTCCGAAGCACACCAAAGAGCAAGTTCCACCATTCGACCAGGTAGTCAAAAGGCTATTAGTAAAGGACCACGACTGGAGCTGGGTTTCCGGAGCCTTGAATAAACCAGAGTGCAGACATGAACTAGACCTGCGGCTGAAGCTACTTCTGATCAAACAGGGAATCTTAGGATTTGCTCATGGAACACCAATGGCCTGCTTGGCAAACTCAATGACCGAGAGACTTTAGAATACCTTGCATCTTTTCAGATCATCTTGCCGCTAGAAACCTGGGTAGAGACAGTGCCAATGATATCAAGTTACATCATTTTTCTACGCCTGCAACAAAAGAAGTGTTTTAAGGCCGCCACTGCGGGGCACTCGAAATATACATTCTGGCTGCTCTAAATGGCATCTACAAAATGAAACCTACAACATGGCGTGGCTTGCAAATTGTTCAAAACATCTTTAGCCAGTGCTCAAAAATGTTCACCCTGACTCTCTTGAACATACCGCTAAAAGCAAAACCAAACACAAAGCTATAGATTTTCTAAAAAACGAGATCAGTGATCTTCAGGGTGGGCCCCTGCCAATGGAAATAATCCTTTCAGGAGACTTCATTATGAATCTGCTCTGATCACTGCAAGATGATGAGTTTCTAACTGCCCACAATGATTACTGGACAATTCCAGCCCAATCCCAAAGTCACTTTTTCAAACAAGATAATAAGGGCAAAGAGCTCATCAACAAAGTATCTCAATTTGAGGGCCGTTAACAACCGTTTACAACAGACAGTCCACCCGCTGCCACTGTTCATAACCATAAAACCCACTCTTTAATAGACTTCCCTGTGCTTTCAGTTCCCTTGGTTCAGCTTGGCATCAGCTTTTGTATGAAATCTAAGGGGGGCAAGTGACCATCTACCGCAGGAACTGTGCCATCAGTCCCAATAACCACCCATCAGAAAAAGCAACATATGACAAGGTCCACACAATAAATAATAAAAGACTAAAATGTTCAACTAGCTCAAATCATGTTCTTTCTGATTCAGCTAAAAAGTTATTTTTGGTGTACGCATCTAAGACGGAGGTCTCCCATACCACATGGGATCAATTCATCAGTCAATTTGTCGCTCAACGCGCTTTCTCTCAAAGAAGTTCTAAGAAACAAAGCGGAGGCACAAGGATGAATGCACAGTGAAAATTAAAAGACTTAAAGCTCTCCTTAAATCAAGCCCTTCAAGCTCTTCATAAGTCACCAAATCTCCATTCCTAGAAAGCCACAGTTATAAAAGCAAGGACTGCTTATAGGAAATGCAGGTGGGACCTAAAGAGAGAGGCTAAAAACAATCTCAGCGGCAAACTTTAGTATGACCTAAAAACCAACAAACATGAGAGATTATGGAAAACAGTCAACAACTTAACCTCTCAAAAACAGTAACAACAGTAAATATTCATGGAGCGATCTGGTTCCTGTACCTGTCAAACCACTTTGCTCAGGCAAATTCTAAATCCTTCATCTAAGAGACACACCATGCCTTTGTGTGACCAGGGCCTCCTCAGTTCTCCTTCCCATGGCACCACAAGAGTCTCAATGCAACTTCAGGGAAGCATGGGCTTCTAGCCCTTTGAAACTCCAGGCAGCAACAATTGAAACATAAGTCTTGATGTCTGTGATGGAGCGCCCGGCCCAAATGGGATCCCATCAGCCATTTTCAAAGAGGACAAATCCTTCTGGGCAAATAACGTGGAGTCAGTCTTTGATAACGTCATAATTCTTAACATCATCCCTGCCTTGTGGAAAGGCTCAATTGTCTCTCCAACCTACAAGGGAGGTAATAACTCTGACCCCACTAACTACCGACTCATAGCGCTTCTTGACGTTAAGTCAAAATATTTTGCTGGTTGTCTCCTCGAGGAACTAACATCCTGGGCTGCCAGAAGGGACTAAATTTCCGCTAACAAAACATGGTTTTTTAAAGGCATAGGAACTATATCAAACACACAACTCAGTCACTACTGTTTTATGAACACAAGAAAAATCACCAGACGCTTTATCTCTGTTTCATAGACCATAAATCTGCATTTGATCGAGCCAATCGGAGTAAGCTCTGGTTAAAACTTTCCAGCTGGAACATGCTTCACCCCTTGTTGCCAGCCCTGATCCTTTTCCATAATGATACCTTAGTCACAATAAAGTTGGGTGACGATGTCCATCTGTCCAGAAAGATCTAGGCCCATCAAGGCTTAAGACAAAGGTGTATACTAGCCCCCATGCTTTTCAACTCTTTTTGGAGATTTCATCCACGGTAGATTGAGTCAACACACAAGCTCCAAAGGTGGAGAGCACTCTTCTGCCAAGCATAATGTACGCAGATGACTTAATCTTGCTTAGCTGCACAAAAGTTGGTCTACAGAGACTCATGAATTCCACTGCCGCTTATTCCAAAATGAATTTACTGGAAATCAATTTGAAGAAAACAAAAATTATGATCATAGGAAAGGCTCTCAACAGTGGAATCTGGGAGATGAACAAATTGAGGTCCCATCTGAATATAAACATTTAGGCTTGTTATTTGACAGGGTTCTTTTAAGCAGCACCTGGAGCATATACGGCTGAAAGCCAACTTCCTTTCAGCAGCCTTCCAACTTTTAAAGACAACAATTGCAACGTCAACATACACACCCCTACTGAAGATAATACAAGCTAGACTAGTATCAACCAAAGTCTATGGCAGTGAGGCGCTAAGAGGCAGAGCTGCTTCTCATCTGGACAAGCTTATAATCAGGCTTTTCAAGTCGGTCTTTCATCTTCCACGTCATTCGTTGCCAGCTGAGCTGAGAATAGAATTCGGCCTCATTGAACAAACTTTGGCAAAGCAGGGGCATTTATCAAGCTTTGTTGCAAATTAAAAAATGCCGCCACTGAAACACTGATCTGCCACCTCTGGGAAGAAATCACCAATAGAGACTACTTCCCTGCCAGGAGCTACCTCCTCTCAGCCTTACCACCTCTAGACATAAATCAATTATGGGACTCAACTGGCAGGCATTCCCAAGTCAAGAGCATTGCAAATAAAACAATCAAGCGCACCTCTCAATTGGCTGACAAAGAGGCCTTTTTCAAGTGAAGGCACGCCTGGTTAACAATAGCATCTTACAAAACCCTATCTCCTCAACGATATCTGGGTGAAGGCTTCAATGCTTGCATTAAAAGGTCTTTTTATGAAATACCGTCTGGATGGTCTGCCATCGCTTATCCAATTACCGCTGTGGAAACGGGACGGCAGTATGCTGATTATATAGTCAAGGCCCTTAAACTATAGCACATCAAATCTGCCTTTGCAAATCAATTTTAGAGGATCAAAAAACTATATTAAAACAAGCATTTACTATCAGGGGCTGCATCACTTTAGGCAGGCAGTCATAGCCTTTTTTGGTCCTTCCGACATACAGATAAACTGCAGATTGGTGAAATACAACAGAAAATTAGCAGTTTAGCAGCTGCAAATGAGTCAGGCCAAGTCTAGAATCTTGATCTTCTTCTGCACAAGATCAGCTTTGTACTGCCACTTTATTGCATCTTCTTGCACAGACTAACCTGGGCACTTCACGCACTTTGAGCTGATTAGTCACTTACCAACAGACCTTGGGGGGTAACAACCACCCAGTCCTGAGACTAATGTTTTGAAACTCCAGTATGGACCCCTAGCTGCTAATAGCTCATGGACAAACCTGTCGTGAATGAACTTTTAAGAGACTACAAAACATCATATTGTGGCACTTTACATTTTATATTCTTCCTTACTTTGCACAAGTTGTTTTGCAACATCAGCACTGGCTTCTATTTGCTAAATGTTTTATGGATAAAGGTATTGTGAACAGACTTTTAAAGAGACCATAACATATCACATTGTGGCAGTTTATATCTTATAGCTTTTCTGCTTCATACATGCATTTGTTTTGTATTTTATTGTTTTGATGAATATATTTGTCCCAACGATTGGTGCAATGGTTTTAATTAATTACGCACTTAAATAAATAAACTTGAAACTTGAAATCTGGTGGTTATTGTTGATTGAAGGTTGTTCTTGGTAGTGTTTGTACATTCCATACATTGAGCCATTAATTGTTACCTGCACTGTTTTGAGACATAAGTTGCAGGAGCATTGGCTAAGTTTAGATCTTAGTTTGTGTTGCAAGAAGGATATTTCTATGGAGTTGAGACTTTGTTTGAGAACATCTAAGTTAATATTGCCTTTCTGAATTTTAGATCTAGATTTTAAATGGTTGTTGATTTTCCTTATTTTTATGAGGAAGGTGTTTTATTATTTGCAAGTTTAAACTGAGAATAGGTTTCCAACTAGTCCATTGTTACCTGTTGGGAGTAGTTATGTACAGAGACATTAGGTGGCTGAAATTCATGTTTTGAACGATTATGAGTTAAAGTATGTATGTATATGGTATTTCCTTAATGAAAACATAGTCAAAAGGCAGGAGAGCACATTATGGTCAAAGGCAACTTAAAATTGGCATGCAATAGGAGAGGAAGTTTAGTCAGAGATGGTTAATTCATTGTGATGTAGTGTTCTTTAAAGTGGTGAGTCATCAACTTTTTCCTAAATTGGAGTAGTGTTCGGGCAGTCCAGATATTACACAGGGATGTTGTTCCAGATCCTTGGTGCATAGATGGAAAAGGCCTGTTGTCTTGTTTTTATTCTATTTTTTACACTTCTTAGTCTATAGTCTGATGGTGTCCTGGCTGCGGGTATGCCAAGAACCACCAGAGATGGTGAGCTAGTCTGCAAGATAAGAGAATGGTGCTGGTTGTGATGGCTTTGCAAATTATGTAGCTGGTTTTGAAGATGGTGTGTGCTGGCAAGGGAAGCCAATGGTGTTCCATCAGGGAAGGGGTGATGTGATCATATTTCTTGAGACCCTGGCTAACACTTGCTGAGGATTTTAGATGTTATGACGGGTCATCCTACACAAGATGAGGAATAATTGTGAGGACTCATTTTTTTGGGTGGAATTCCGAAAGGAATCCCAGTTTCATGGGGATTATTGCTCACATTTACCTACTCTAAGTAAGTGGTAAATGTCAGCAGACAGGCTGATGTAGAATGGGTTTTGAAAGTGTGACTGCAGTAGGGGGAGAATGTGGACAGGCAGAGCGGAGAATTGCATGCTCCCCTTTGCCTTAGAAACGAGGTTGGGTGGGAATGAGGTGCTGGGTTGCATTTGTAGTCCCTTTTACCAGCCAAATTTTAGACCCAGTAAAATTGGGTCTGGTGTTCATGTACCCAGTAATATTGGTCCAGTCCAGTAGATTGCCTTTTGAGCAATGTAGAGGCCTATGAAGAATATTCTCCTTACATCTGACTGCCAATTTAGGGCATCGACAACAGACAAAATATGGTGGTGTCTATTCAGGTTTAGACTTCTTGATACACTGGAGTTTGTTAAGTAAGCATTTTGTCAGCTGGATGTAAAGTCTGCTTTCATAAATTTGACACTAAAGTATAGAAAGAAATTTGACACTAAAGTAGGAAATAGTGATAGATGGAATGCTTGAATTATTCTCAGCCACTGGTAATTACACAGGGCTGCATTCCAATCCATCGTTGTTTTGCACACCATGTCAACTCAGCTTGGACCGAGCCATATGGAAATCAGTCTTGACTCTACTCCAGTCGGAACAGTTCAGCCCGAACTGCCAAGCCAGGTCCTCCCTGAACCAGAACACAAGCAACCCAGGACCGGTTCCCCATGAGGAGCAGGGTCAATACTGATTTGCATATGGCTGGGTCCAAACTGAGGAGCCATAGAGGGCGAAACATGATGGATTGGGATGCAGCCCGGGCAATTACCAGTGGCTGAGAGTAATTCATGCATTCCATCCATCATCTTGTTGTTTTTTCAGAACCTTGAGAGCACAGAGGCTACTGAGGCATGTACACCAGGTTGAGGAAGATCCATTGTCCAATTCTCAGTAGGTACGTCTTATTGCTGCACCGTGCTGCGATCTGATAAACTACATCACAATGCTAGTATAGTAAACTACATCACAATGCCTGTATTACAAAATCTACACTAAACATTTGGTATCCATTAAACAACACCACCCTGATATCTAACTAGTCAAGCCATACTACTGGTATAAACTTCCCTTGTAACATATTCTTATAACACAATTATTACTAAGATAATCTTCTGTATGATATGCAGAAAGTGGCAATCAAACCCTCATACCCAATAATATGTCTAGGCATCAAAGGAAACTTGTAATCTCTGAAGGACTTCTTCCTGACTGTGCAAGTGGCATATTAATTGTAGACCATGCCTCTTGTGCATGGCTACGGAAGTGTGGGCTTCTTGCAAGCTCCCCAAATGTTACATTCTCACATTGCCCGTCGAATGAAGGCACAACAGTGCCTCATTGAGTGGCAGAAGAAGTGTCTGTAGAGTGCATGGGCTGAGTCTGTTGTGAGCATTCAGGCCTGCAGGTGGATAGTTACACTTGTGCCTGCAACCAAGAGACTGAATGTGACAAAAGAGAGAATATTCGAGTAGCAACAGTCTGTCTTTGAGTTGAGCAGTCCTGCATAGCTGGACACCAGTCTTACAATCTCAGAGTGAGCAAGGAAGTTATTATTTCTCCTAGAAGGCTTTGCCCTCGGAATGGCCCTGCTAAGGGATGAGGAAGGATCACCGAGGACCAAAGGAAATAGGGTCTCAATGAATGCAGTGTGAGGGTGAGGCATAGCAGGTCACGAATACCGCCCTCCGAAATCTGTGAATGAGAATGGAACTGGTGAGAATCAGCTACAGTTTCCCGGGGCTTGTTCTGTCTCAGACATCAGATACTGCCCACCTACTAACCCACAATTTCCTCCTGCAGGATTAACAGAAAAGACTGATTTCAGCAGACCTGAGGGGCACATAAGAGCTCATCCAACTGTGTCTCTAAATTACATATTTTTATTTTCTCCTCGACAGGGGAAATTACTTCTAACTCAGGTTTCTATTGGATAGGTGAGACAAAACTGTAGGACTCATGGGGATTGAAAAGATGCCCTAGGCAAGAATGTCTTTCTAGTAAGGTAGAGGTCCACAAGATGAATGCCTGATTAAATGCAAAAAAACATTCAAGAGCTTCTGCTATCTGGGTGGCTACAGCCAATGATACTGGGCGTGCATCAATTTATCTGAAAACCAACCAACTAGATGGAAGCACATTTATGTGCACATGTCAAGAATGTGGATGTACGATGGGGTAACTCACTCTGAAGAACCCTTACATGTACTCTGTCTTCTCATATTTCAGCTCTTGGCTCGTTAGATCACTCACTTATTTATAAGACAGAGGGCTGGAACTTTATTACAGTGGCCAACTCAATCAATCAATCAATCAATCAATCAATCAATCACAGAATTTGTAAAGCGCACTACTTACCCGCGAGGGTCTCCTCTTCTTATTGAGTATTTATACCATAGTGTTTAGAGTGACAGTGAGTGAGTGAGTGAGTGAATGAGTGAGTGAGTGAATGAATGAATGAATGGAAACACTCGCAAAGCATATAGTACTATTGGGGTACCGCTGGGTACACGTGGTGCACTTACAGATGCAGAATGTAAACTTTTAGCAGTTCCGGTTAGAATAACCTTATTCTTTAGAGCCTACATTTGAATTTCTGTTGATTTAAGAGAAACATACATCCCCTACTTCTCCCTCACCCCTCCCCTGTCTGTCCTCGGATTGTGTATTGGTATGCGCTCGCATACTCGCGCCACTGCTCAGAGTTCATCAGCAGGGAGCTTAGCTGACTAGTGTGTAATTCAGTGATTACCTGTGTTTTTTTATACAGGGTTTAATTCTGAAACAAATCGAATTGTCTCTGTTTCCTCCTTCACTGGACATCAGGTCACCGCATGAGAAGCTATACTTGCCGGAGGTAATGAAAATCATAATTTACACACTGTGCAGTAGACACTACAGTAGGCTTTCATAGAATATTACTGAATCTGAGCAATGTTAATATGTTAATAAGGAGCACTTATATTCATATAGAATATGTGCAGAAAAATCAGAATCATCACAAAGCAGCAGAAAAATTTCATAGAATGACTACATTAGTACATATCCATTTTATTATCTCATGAGGGAAAGATCACAGATGATGTATCGTAAAATTCCCCACATTTTCAATCTCCAATACAAAAAAGGTCATTGGTAGTCTGGTGAAAATTTCGCAGTAGGGCAAATACTCCTGCTTTACTCCAAACCGGTAGACGTACCAGTTTACTACAATGTCCTGGGCAATGCCTGTTTGCTCCTAAGCTCCAATAGGCATATTGCTTATATGGGGTCACCCTACCACCTTACTTCACCTTTAAAAGAACCTTAGCAGACACCAAGTGTGACACTATTAAGTCAAAAGTATTTCTTTTCTGTGACATGTTGGACGGAAGAGCATGCATTTATGTTGCCTGAAAACCATCCCAGTCTCCTTGACAATGCTATCTACTCTTGTTTTTTTAAAAACATTTTTTATTGTTTTCGAGAACAAACAGACACAGTCGTTTTTACAATGCTGGAAGGCTATCTTTTTATAAGTGTTCACTTCAGTTTGGGGCCAGAAAGAGAAATGCTGTTTACATTAAAATTAATTGTAATTTAAAATCCTCTTTAATGGTAAATGTTGAACCTGACATCCATGGCGCAGTTTTCCCCCAACTGTTTGGCTTCCATCCTCATGTTTTAGCCAACTTCATTTTTGCTGGCTTTAGGACTCTGCGCACTCTACCACTGCTAACCAGTGCTAAAGTGTTTGTGCTCTCCCCTTTGAACATGGTAAAATTGGCTTACATACAATTGCATATTTAATTTACTTGTAAGTCCCTGGTACAGGGACACAAGGCCTTTAAATTAAATGCTATTTAGTGGGCTTTCTGCACTTATTGTGCCACCCACTTAAGTAGCCTCTTTACATGTCTCGGGCCTGGTACTGCAGCCTGTATGTGCAGTTTTAAACTGCCATTTTGATCTGGCAAAATATACCTTTTAAATTTAATACATATAAGTCACCCTTTGGGTATGCCCTAAACAGCCCAGGGTGCAGCGTTTTTAAACATTTGGACATGTACTTTTAAGTTTTACATGTCCTGGTAGTGACAAACTCCTAAATTCATTTTTCACTCCTGCAAGGCCTTCCTCTCCCATAGGATAGCATTTGGTTACCCTAGTACCTTTAATGAGTGCAATTGGGAGCAATTAGGAATGTCAAGTTTGGTGTCCAACGAATTACAATTTAAAAACCTCTTTTATTGTAAGGTCAGATTCTAAGTCACAATTCTGAAAATCCCTATTTTAAAATTTGGCATTTTCTTGTCCTAACCATTTGATGCCTGCAGCCTATATCCTGTGTCAAATGACATGGGGTAGCTGGCAGTTGGTCTTTGTGTACTGCTCCCAGACAGTGAGACAAAGGGGGAATGGGTGTTGGCGGGGTGTGCCATCTCTGGCTTGATAGGGTGGTGGAGCTGTCACCTACCACACTTGCACATTACAAAGCCCCTGCCTGAACACACTCACAAAGGGTTTTGATGCTAGTCTTTTGTGCTCCCAGATAACTTGGAGCCAGGGAAGGGAGGCAGAACATTCCAAGCACCTCTGGAGGTGGAAACCTCCAGAACTTTCTCCTACTCCAAAGCTGGTCCCAGCTATAAATATTGGATCCTCCGACACATTTCTTCAGTACAGTTCTGGACCTGTGGAGGACTCAGAAGGAGTGCTGTGCTGCTTTGTAGGAAGGCCTGCTACTCTGTTGTCATGTTACCCTGCTGCCCTTCTACCTTGCCTGGTTGTGAAGGACTGGACCAGCAACTTGAACCCAGGACCACCAGAATAACTCCAAGGGCTAGTTGGCTGACCTCCTGATCAGTGCCTCAGGGACAGAAAAGACTTCAGCCACCTTGAAACCAGCACCTGGACTCTGCTATGAGTCCTGTCCCCCAAGTGATGCCACCGCAGTCCTGGTCCCTTGGAAGTGGGCCTGAAGGTGCTTTGCCAGCCCAGCTGTGGTTCTGTGAGCAGAACTGACGTAGCGCGACACGCAGTCGAAGTCGCATTTGAATCCCCTCTGTGCAACGCATCCCTGATGCAGGACCTCATATCGCATCACTTTGTCCATGTCCGGCATGACCAGATAACCACAGTTGGGGCTTTGTGCTTCTAGGCACTATTTTCACTTCATTCTTTAAAATCACATATCTCTGGTTCTACCAATTGTATTCTTGTTGTTTTGGTCCTAAATAATTTGTTAAATGTTACTATATTTTTCTAAATTGGTGTGGGATTTTTTGTGTTTTATTGTCACTTTATTACTGTTTGAAGCGCTGCATGTATACTTTGCACATTGCCCCTAAGTGAAACCTAACTGCTTTTGTGCCAAGCTACGTAAAGCACAGGTTAATTTCGGGTTTACTTGTGCTTCACCCTGACAAGAATTGTGGTTATTGCTTGAGTAAGCTTTCACCCCCTCCACCATTGATCCAATTTCTTGGTGCTCAGTGATGAGATTAGGACCTGTGTTTGTGCAGTGCCATTTAGTGATTTATGTGTAACACTAAAATCCCAGATAAATAATTCTCCTTGATTGGCTCTTTTTGCTTTTTCTAAATCCACTCTCAATCTGCCTGACTGTCTGCACCTGTGACCACACCTGCAAGGATGGAATCTGAGCTTCTCATCCTGGATAACTACACTGTGGTTGAGCTCAAGCAGTTCTGCAATGAAATGGGACTTCCGACAAATAAGGGCACCAAGAAGGTAGAGCTTCAGACAGCTCTGAGGTCCTGGGCAGAGAATCACTAGTTGCTGACAGCAACAGAGGATGGGAGTGAGGCAGAAAATGTGGAGGAGCAAGAGCAGGGCTTGCACGCAACCACTGGGATGCAGCACTCAGGCAAAGGGGTGACTCATCTCATCTCCTAAGTTGGAACCCCCTGCCAGAATGGAGAGCAGTGTGTCTTTCCAAGGCCTGTCGTCAGAGGAGCTGGCAGATAGTAAGGCTGAAAGGGAATTTAGGCTGCAGATGGAGGAGGCATCTGGCCAGAGAGCCATGGAGAAAAATAAACTGGCCATTGAAGAAAGGAAAATGGGCCGTGAGCCAAGTCGCAGAGAGCTGGACATCAGAGGTAAACAAGTAGAGGCCAGCAATAACGGTGGCAGCATACCTGCACTGCCCTCTTGGAGATAAGAAAGTCCACATCCTAAAGGATCTGGTGCCTAACAATGTTGTGGGAGAATATATCGACAAGTGGTTTGAAGCCTGTGAGATGGCTCTGGAGATGCATAGGGACCCTGAGGAGGACTGGGGGCCAATCTCTGGATGCACATACCTAGTAAAAGGAGAGATGCCCTGCTGACCTTAGAGAAAGGGTACAATATGAGGTATCCCTCATGAAGGACACCCTTGTCAAGAAGTATGGTCTCACCCCGGAAAAGTGCAGGCAGAGGTTTTGGGGCAGCCAGATGCTGCCCAATCAGTCCTAGGTGGATTGTGTGGTTTCCTTTTGCAAGGCACTGGATGGTTGGGTAAAGGCCAGTGAATTAAAATATTACTAGGGGATGTACAATTTGAGTGCAAGAGAGCACATGTTCTGTCTTTGGTTTGCAGAGCTGCACCAACACATGATTAATAGCACGGCCATTGACCCCAGGGAGCTTGCCAAGGAGGCAAACCGCTGGCACAGCCCTAGAGTCCATAAAACATTATTGGGGGCGGGATCATCACAAGGGTGGGCAAGGTCCCCATCAGTAGAAGGAGAGGAGGAGATAAAAATAGAAAGAAGATGTTCTCAAAAGATCCCCAAAATAGTTCATGGGACAGGATTCCCAAGCCCCAACTGAGCAGAAGAAAAATACATTCCCTGACCATAAGTCCTGTGTGAAGTTCAGCCCTATGTGCTATGGGACTTATCAGTTTGGGCACTTCAAGGGTGACACCAAGTGTCCCAAGTGGGCACAGCCCCCCTGGTGGGCAGATGCAGCTGCATAGTGTAGCGCTTGGTGAGGAGATTGCCCCAGTTAGTATGGGGCATAGTGCAGCAGTTACCCTAGTGTCCCTGAGTGTAGGAAAGATGGTGCCAATAGCCCATATGGCTAGCAATAACAAAAATTACAGGCAGTGGTTCACCATCAATGTGCAGTGGGTGGAGGCTCCGAGAAACACAGAAGCCAGCATGACAACCATTAAGTGTCATCTCGTGTCCTCAGAGCAGGTAGTCCCAAATGTATTCCACCAGGTTGTAGTAGCTGACAACCATGAGAGTCACTACCCAGCAGCTCTGGTTCCCTTTGAATGGTGGGGGGTTCTCAGGTTCCACGAGGGTAGCTGTGAGTCCATCCATGCATGTGGATTGTCTGCTTGGTAATGACCAGGATCACATCATATGTAAAGAGGTAGCGCTGCGGTACCACCTGGAGATGTTGGTTTTGCTTAAGTGGGTATGAATAACCACACAGTCTGTGGCCGCCGAGAGGGTATTCAAGAAGACCTGGAGCCTGGAAGAATGGCCCGGGTACTTGCCAAAAAGAGAAAGGGCAAGGGGCACAGGAAAACTGCTCCTCAAACGCCCATGGTCTGGGAGGAGGTTGAAACTGAGGGTGAAGCCCAATAATCTACACGGAAGGACATTGCCACTCTGGTAAACCTACCTGAACTGACCAATTGGAAAATGGAAGGTGGTCAAACCAGGGAGGAGTTCTGTAGAGCATAGAAGGAGTGCCCTAATCTGGAGGGCCTATGGTGGCAGGCCAAAGTCCAGGTAGCTGGTGACACCTCTGGTGATCACCTGATTGACTGGGAGAATGATCTCCTATACGGTGAGCATGAGGTTCCTGAGCATGGTGCAACCCAAGTGTTGGTGGTCCCCCAGTGCTACAGGACCTTTCTACTTGAGGTTGCTCATGATGTTCCCCTGACAGGTCATCTGGGGCAGCACAAGACATTTGTCAGGCTTGTCACCCAGTTTTATCGGCCCCGGACAAAGGTGACCTCAGATGGGTTCTGCAGGTCATGTCCCACCTGCCTGGTCAGTGGGAAATCTGGTGGAAAGCACAAGGCTCCCCTTGTTCCCGTTCCTGTAATTGGCACCACCGTTGAAAGGGTGGGCATCGACATTGTTGGGCCTCTGGGTCCCAGTACAGTCTTGGGCAACAGGTTTATCCTGGTCTTGGTGGACCATACCATGCGGTACCAAGATGCTATAACTTTGAGGACAGTGACTGTGCCAGCGGTGGTCAGGGCACCTATTACCCAGGTGGAGTTCCCCAAGGATTTAGCATCTGACTATGGTACTAACTTCATGTTGGTGTACAAGACGTCCATGTGGGCCGAATGTGGGGTGATGTACAAGTTCTCCACACACTATCATCCCCAAACCAATGGGCTTGTTGAGAGATTCAACAAGACTCTCAAGTGCATGATCATGGGCATACTACAGTCCTTGAGGTGAAAGTGGGACATCCTCTGGTCATGCCTGTTGTTTGCATAAAGAGAGGTACAGCAGAAGGGGTTTGGATTCAGCCCCTTTGAGCATCTGTATAGGCAAATGGGCTCCCTGTCAGAGGGTCTCTCATCTTGCTGATGGAGGGCTGGGAGCAAGCTCCCAAGAAAGCCACCCGGGATGTGGTCTGCTACATGCTGGCCCTCAATGAAGCGCTTCTTGAAGAAAGCAAAGGAAAATCTGGAAGCCAGCTAGGGGGTTATGAAGCTATGATATGCCCAGAAGGCCGCTCTGGTCGGGTTGTAGCCTGTCCAAAAAGTGTGGGTGATGGAGCCTGTGGAGCCCCGGACCCAACAAGATGATGGTCTGGGCCCATTGAGGTGAAAGAGTGAAAGGGAAAGGTCACCTACTTGGTGGACCTCAAGATCCCCAGGAACCCTTTAGGGGTCCGTATGTCAATTGCCTCAAACCGTACTTTGAGAGGTCCAAGATTACCATGCTCCTAGTCATTGATGATGTTGTGAGTGGAGGACAAGAATGAACCTCTCTCTGTCCTCCTTTGATTCAAGGAGCAAGATGGGTCAGGGGAGGGTGTCAACCACTCCCCTACCCTGACCCTAGAGCAACAGAGTGACTGTTGCCAAATTTTGAGGCAGTTTGCCTCTCTCTTCTCCCGAACCCCAGGGCTCACTGCTGGTGTACCCATTATATTGACACTGGGGACAGTTGGTCTGTGAAGAATAAGATCTATAGGTTATCTGACAAGGTGAGAGGCAGCATAAAGAGGTCTCCAAAATGCTGGAGCCAGGGGAAATTGAGCCCTCAAGCCCTTGGTCCAGCACAGTGTTGCTGGTCCCCAAGGCTGTCCCAAACTCCAGTTCTGCATAGATATGTGGGGGCTCAATTCAGTCACTAAGACTGATGCTCACCCCATTCCCAAGCTGATGAACTCATTGATCAGTTAGGGGCTGCTAAGGTACTCAGCACCTTTGATCTGATGTCTGAGTACTGGCAGATAGCCTTAACTGAGGGGGCTAAAGAGAGGTCTGTGTTCTCTACCTCAGAAGGCCACTCCCAGTTTTGGGTGATGCCCTTTGGGTTGAACAACACCCCTGCCACCTTCCAGAGGTTGGTCAATCAGGTCCTGCCTAGGTTGGAGAAATTCAGTGCAGTCTACCTAGATGACATTACAGTCATCTTCAGTTGGGAGGACACCTGTGCCACCTCAAAGAAGTGTTTTGGGTTGTGCAGAAGGCACACCTGACTATCAAGGCCTGTAAGTATTAGATAGGGCAGGGTTCAGTGGTCTACTTGAGTCACCAAGTTGGAGGAGGCATGTTATAGTCCCTCAGGGCCAAGAATCAAACCATTCTGGCTTGAGAGCCTTCCTGGGCCTCAGTGGGTACTACAAAATATTTTTAAAGGGGTATGGCACAATTTTTGCTCCTTTGATAGAGCTTACTTAGAAGAAGCGGCCCAAACAGGTGACCTGGATGAAGGCATGCCAGATGCTTTAGGTAAACTGAAGAAGGCCATCTGCATGGTACCAGTGCTCATGGCCCCTGATTTCTCTCGGTAATTCATCAAGCAGACATATGCTTCTGAGCACAGCATAAGGGTCATGCTCTCACAACTAAACGAAGAGGGCCTAGATCAACCAGTAGCCTTCTTCAGAAGGATGTTACTTCCCAAGGAACAAAGGTGGAGTGCAATAGAAATGGAAGCCTTTGCTCTGGTCTGGGCACTGAAGAAGTTGAGATCATACTTGTTTGGGGCTCGATTCCCGGTTCAGACAGACCACAGACCCCCTCAGATGGCTAACGCAGATGAGGGGTAAAAATCCCAAACTGTTGAGGTACTCCATCTTCCTACAGGGAATGGACTTTACAGTGGAGCATCACCCTCGAACTGACCACGCCAAGGCTGATGGTCTCTACAGGTTCTTCTGCCTTAGTAACAAGAACTTTCATGAAGGTGAGTAGTTCTCTCTGCTCTCAGCTGGAGGGGGCACATTTTGGACCTGACATCCTTAGTGTGATATTCCCCCAACATTTTGCCTTCCATTCTCCTGTTTTTGCTGACTTCGTTTTTTTGCTGGCTTTAGGACTCTGCACACTTTACCACTGCTAAGTAGTGCTTAAGTGCTTTCCCCTTTGAACATGGTAAAATTGGCTTATACCCAAATTGGCACATTTAGTTTACTTGTAAGTCCCTAGTACTGTTCCTAGATACCCAGGGTCTGTGCGTTCAAGCTACTAATGGGTCTGCAGCACTTAATGTGCCAGCCACTCAAGTAGCCGATGAAACATGTCTCAGGTCTGCCTTTGCTGCCTGTGTGTGCAATTCTAAACTGCCATTTCGACCTGGCAAAGTAAACCTTTTGCCAGGCCTACACGTTCCTTTTTAAAACATATATGTCACCCATAGGTTAGGCCCTTATCAGCCCAGAGGGCAGGCTGCAGTGTATTTATAAAAAAAGTTGGACTTGTGCTTTTAAGTTTTATGTGCCCTTGTAGTAAAAAACTCAGGGGCATATTAGCAAGAACGGCATTAAAATTATCGCCGCTTTAGCGGCAGGAAACTGTTGCTAAAGTGGCGATAATGGGCTTGATAATATGCCCTTGAGAATACCAATAGAAGCCCATGTTCTGCTGTGATCCTGGGCTTCTATTGGAATTCTCATGGGCATATTATCAAGCCCATTATCGCCGCTTTAGCGGCAGTTTCCTGCCGCTAAAGCGGCGATAATTTTAACGCCTTTCTTGCTAATATGCCCCTCAGACATTTATTTTTTACTCCTGCAAGGCCATAGGATAAAACTGGGTTACCTTATTACATTTAATAAGTGCTAACTTTCAATTGGGAGCAAGTGAGAATATTTCGTTTGGTGTCAAAAGAATTGTAATTTAAAACCCTCTTTAATGGCAATGTTGGATTTTTAGTCATAATTCTGAAAATGCCACTTTTAGAAAGTCACCAAGGGGGTTAGGCCCAGATGGACAGATACCAGGTAGGGCCATAATATATGTGAAAAGAATTGGAACCTGGTTATCTTCAGTCTTTTATGCCGCCTACTTTCAGCAAAGATCAAGGGATATAAATTCCATGTGATCTGGTTATTTATTAAACCTTTTTTTCTTTTTAGAAAACTTTTCTTATATTTATGTACATTCAAAAATGTATGAATAGGAACACTTCCTATTCATTTCAGAGAAAACATACAAAAATCAAAACAATTTACATATATTTGTAACATACAACATATACCTCAATGACACATAAATGAAGTCATCCACCAATAGAAATTCAACAACGGATAGACTGTTTTTCCTTTCACATTTCTTTTAAACTAGGAAAAGGACTATCAAACACAGGGAACAATTTATGCAACCAGATGGGGATACTACTTTCAATAACAATCCCTCAAACTATACATAAATATATTCATTAAAGTTCCTCAGCGTTAAATGAAGTGCTGGCGCGTTTCGAGACCCGGGAGACCTCCAGGGGCTCTCATCAGGGCTTCAGATTTGTGAGCATTGGTGTAATCTGATGGAAGAAATTTCCCCCATTAGGCTTGCTTGTATTTGTTGATTGACGTAGCTGTTCCTTGGCTTTAGGCCCGGTAAAGCTTACTGCTTTCTCCAGATTCTTCCTACAATCAAATCAAATCAAACCAGCACCAACTGGGCTTGCCTGGACCTGCCTGAGAGCTGCTGCCTGCCGGTGCTGAAATTAGTCCTGATCCTGAGGTGGTGCCCCCAGGTCTTGGACACTAGGCTGGCATCAGAGTGTACTACTCCTGAATAAAAGGTGAAGATACAGATGTTTTGGGTTTTTGTGACCATGACGGTACCTTTTTGTGTCAACTGCAACCATCTGGATGACCACCAATGCAAAGCTCCAGTGAGACTTGCTCTTCGAGCCAACTGTAACAGCCCTCGCCGACCACCAACGTGAATCTCCAGCGATGACTGGCTCGGTGCGCTACAGAAGTGACTGTCCGTGATACACAAACTGATTCTCGTGCCCACACACACCTCCTCTCGGCCCCACCAACATGAATGGTGCACTCTGTGACAGATTTAGAAAGTAACTCTTCTGCACGACTAATCTGGTCCCTGTATCTGACACACGATCTTTCACGGTTGGCCTAAACTTGCAACTTTCCTCCGGTCCAACGCAACCAGGTAACCAGGGCTGGCTGTTTGTGCTTCTTGGTACTATTTTCACCTAAATTATTTCAAACTCATATCTCCGGTTTTACTGATTGGATTTTTATCTTTTTTGTTGAGTTTTTACTTTATTACTGTTTGAGTGCTGTATGAACCAGACTAATGCAGTCTCCTCCACCTGCTTCCTCATGCTTCAGATGTTCTGAAAGATCTTCAAATGGCGCCCAATCTCCACCAGGCACACTGTCACTCAAGCCCTCATCACCAGCCGATTTACCACACACCTCCTCAACAGACTGCAGACCATTCAGAACTCAGTGGCCAGACTCATCCTCGATGTCCCCAGATGGACCCACATAACCCCTCACCTGAAGAAACTGAACTGGCTAACCATCCACAAGAGATGCCAATTCAAGATTATGACTCATGCCTACAAATCCCTGCACAACCGAGGACCAGCATACATCAACTACTGCCTAAGCTTCCATCAACTTTCCAGACTGCTGCGATCCTCCTCCATTTCCTGTGCTCACACCCCTGCATCTGCCAAAGCAACATTGGTGGACGCTCCTTGTCCTACCTCACCGCTAAGTCCTAGAACAGCCACCCCCTCCTTCTCCGGACCTCAAACAATCTTCAGGAGTTCAGAAGGAAACTCAAGACCTGGCTATTCAACTGATGGCGCCCAAGCAGTGTGGATCTCAGTACCTGAACACCCTCGCGGGTGATTAGCTGCACCTTATAAATCCTGTTTGATTGATTGTATAAATACTTTACACTTTGCCTCTAAGTTAAGCCTGACTGCTTTTGTGCCAGGCTAACAGAGGGTTCAGCATAAGTTAATTTTTTTACTTTTGTGCCTCACCCTGAGAAGGATTGTTTTTAATATTTTGAGGGGGCTTTCACCCCTCTCAGTTAATAACACAATTTCTTACGTGACCGATCTGCGTGACTTCTGCATTGCCCCAATTCATAATATTATTGTTCCAGTCAGGGCAGTGCTCTCTGTGCAGCATCCCAATGGGTAGCTTTGGTACATAAGGTTGAGATAGTTTAGACATTTGGAGGTACCTGCACCAACAATGTCCGTAAGTGACCAACAAGCAAGGTTCATCATAGAGGAGTGACCTCTTATAGAATAAACATACTGAAATTGTAGTGTTTCCTAATGCGACATGGTCTTTATTCACAGACCATGAACCTAATTCCAAATTCATTTTGAATAGATTCTCTCAGCTTCCATATTTTTCTCTGAATTTCTGAAGTGTCCTTATCCAGAGATTAGTGTGCACACTACGCATATCTACTCTTCCACAACATCATACCAGTAAGCAGGAGAGAGAGTATAACTCTCTTACAGGAAAGAGGAAAGTGGCCTGCATTTGTGATGATGATGATGATGAGAGTGAATCTCACAAAAGTCAATATGAATGCTAAGCATGCTTCATAGAAAAGCATTGTAAACCAGCATTCAACAGGCAATACTCCTTTGAGCCTCCACTTTGTCCTTGTGGCTTACAGTGTAGGACAAGAAAATCCCCTTACTCATAATGAGTAAACAGCACATTCCAAGAAAGAGAACACAAAGGGCCAGCTTACAAGTGGGTTGTTGTTTTATGACCCCTGCATAAATAATAATAATATTAATCCCTACCCTTGTTTGTGCAGGGGTAGTATTGAATGTATATGATAACCTTTGGAAGCGTTAAATATCTCAACCTTTGTTAGATTTTGGCAGGTCAAATCTGAAAAAATTTAACAGGGGAAATGCAAAAGATATTTACTAAGACATGTGGATTTTGGTGTGTTAAACGCCAAAATTCCCATGTTATTCATCACAAACTCATAATAGGTGCTATTTATCACACCTGCTAAATAAGGTGTCATGTGGTATAGTTATTTATCATAGCACCATGTGGTATTGGTATATTCTTGCTACCATCTCTCACTGTGCTATGTGGTTTGCCCTGGGGTACACTGTAATTGAATGTAGAATGCTGTGTTTTAAATAGAGTGGTTGAGGACTGTTGGCGCATGCTTGTTGCAGAGCTATGCTGTGACTGGAGTTTCTCTTCTGTGCAATAAAGTTCTTATTTCATCATCATAATGCTTTATTCAACAAATATGTCATGAAAACAATACGAAAGCATTTACAAATTTGCAGATAAAATAAATAAATATCATTTAAGTATGAGAGCCAATGCATCGCAGCATATGAGAAGATAATAAATAAAGTAATGGGCAACACGATAAAACTAGTATCAAAACATTTTGCTAAAAGCTAGGGTTCGGTATTCAAGACCAATCACATACTCTAGACACAGACATACAACAGAATGCATTTCCCCCAAAACTCAAATGGTTCTCAAAGAGCTACAAATAGTGTCTCATATTAATTGATTACTTATATGGGCCAGAGTGTTATAAAGGGTTTTCTATAGCTGCCAGCACCCTTGTTCTGAGGACCCACATCTTGCCTAGGAACTTTGCTACCACACATGCATAAATAAGTGTAGGATCTAATCTAAGAATTCTGAGGGCAATAGCACTGCTAAGTGTCCCCAATATCCTACAGATCACTTTGATCCATGTCCGGCTTGGAACTGCATACCCGGAGAGGCAAACAAAACATGCCCAATGGATTCAGATTAAATATTACATGTGTGACAAAATGCATTTCTTCCAGGGACCCAGCCTTTGGTAAATGATCTTAGAGGCAAGGATCCTACCCTGAATTGAAAATATTATTTCCTGTCTAGGGGTAGCGTGATGACTTTCCAATAAGGTTCCAAGGTGTTGGTGCATTTGAAATCAAAGAGATTTCCAGTCAAGGGGAGGATAATACTCAGTCTAACCACATTTCCAGCTACCCATGACCCGAAACGTTTCTTTATCGTCTCTGCCAACGTCAGTGGGTTAGGATGGGGATTGTCCCAGAGCTCACCAAGACCCACAGCTGATAATATATTTTGGACCGGCTTTAGCAACACAATCTTATGGAATCTATTGGCCTCCTTGACATCCCTTAAAGCTGAAACATACTAAGTTAATTCCGGTTTGGTCCATAACCGCCTTCAGAGCAACAGTGGATGTAGTCTAGCTCTATCTGCCAAAGATTGCTTGCCCACTTCCATTATTAGGGGCTTAAGTGGGGTCCTCTGTGGTAGCCGAACCAGGTTTCTTAAGAATCTGTTTTCAGAGCTAGTTAGTGAGTCTATCTTTGTAAAAACCCTCAGCTCTGAACCATAAAGGACAGAACTTACTGCTTTGGTATTGTATATTTGTAATGCTGGTGTAATAGGTTTGTTGAACAAGCAACTATGTTCTTTTAAGATGGCGCCTGTTACTTGCCTATGTTTAAGGGTCAAAAGTTTCACATGGGATTTCCATGTTTAGTTAGAAGACAGAGTAACCCCCAGATAGCTCAACACTTTCAATGGGTATACACCCCAAATCAAAACTACCTCTAAAGCATCTATGTTTATTAAACGCCATAAGCGCAGTTTTCGTGGAGTTGATTTACAAACCTCGATTATTGCAAAATTCCTCAAAGTGGGTTAGAGCCTGCAGAAGACCACTCAGAGTTTTTGAAATTAATAGAGTTTCATCCGCAAAGAGCAGAATGGGTGTTTTTAGACCAGCCAGAGTTGGGGCATCAATTGAGAATGAGGACAGATGTTGAACAACATCATTAAGATATAAAGAACACAAGGTGGGCACCAGGACGCAACCCTGGAGAACACTTTTATTGATAGAGAGTCGCTCTGTGAGTTGACCATGAGTTTCCCAACGAACCTGGGCAAAGTTGCTCTCATATAGGCGAATCAACAGACACAAAAGATACCTGGGGATGCCCATATCATCTAACACCTGCCATTGCCTACTCCGAGGAACCAGATTAAAAGCCGATTTAAGGTCGACGAAGGCAACATACAAACTGCCTCTGCCAACCACAAAAATCTTCGTTTATAGCAGGAGAAAATGAAAGACCTGGTCGATTGTAGATATCATTTTCCTGAAGCCGGCCTGGAAGAGAGATAAAATTGACTTATCAGTAATCTAATCCTCTATCTTCCACAAGACCAGCCTGGCAAAATGTATACACTCGATCAAACTGATTGGCCTGTAATTGCATGGGCTGGACCTGTCCTCCTTCTTGTATATTGGAATAACCTTCACTCCCCTCCAAGAATCTGGTACCGTGGTGCCACTAGCAATTGCATTATTTACGAGGAGGATATACTGAGACCACTTGTCTGTCTCCTGTAAGAAAATGTCAGCCAGGATGCTGTCTAACCTGGCTGCCCTGCCTCTGGTGATAGCATCCAAGGCTGAGGAGACATCAGCTATATCAAAAAGGGAGTCAGATGGGATAACATAGTCTTCTAAGGGTAAAGCCCTTGACACATTATCCGTGCCATTGAAAGGGGGACGTACTGAATAGAGGTTAGGAAAATGAGCTACCCAGGCCTGCGGGGCGATAACCTTTTGCGGGGTTTGGCACAAGAATCTCTCCCCCACTTTACAAGGGCCCAAAACCTAGTGGGATCCTTGAAAGCACATGCTGCTTTCAGGTCATGCCATCTTCCTTCATCCCCTATTTTCTTAGCCCATTGTTGAGCCCTTTTATACGTCTCCCTGGCCAAACGTATTTGCGGGACATCCTTCAATCGAATCATCTGGGTGATGATCTACACTCCTTATTGAACTTAGGGGCATATTAGCAACAGACGGAGATAAATATCGCAAAGCGCGCTTAGCGCTTTCATATTTATCGCCGTCTATCGCGGTTATTTATCGCCAGGTTAGCGCGTTATTTACAATGTGTATAACCTAAGCGATAAATATTCAAGCGATAGTGCAAAAATGGGCAAACATCGCTGGAAAACCAGCGATGTTCACCCAAATACAGCGTTAACATTGGTGATACGAGCATGTGGTCGTAGGCACATAATCCACATCCTATGTAAAGTATGCCCTAGTCTGAATTTTAACAGACGTTAAAATCCAGATCTAAGGAGCGCGTTAGCGCGATTAAGATTATGACTACACTGGATTTGGGGTTCTTGTAAATATCGCGAAGCTAGTTTAGCGATAATTTCCCAAGGGAGTCTTGTCAGGCACGCCTCCTTTGCATCTCATTAGCGATGCGATGGGAGGCGTGCTGACAAGGCGCTATTGCAAGGAAACACGCGCTAGCGTGTCCTTGTTGATAATGCAATAATATTATCGCCGCTTTTCGCCCGAAAACGGGCTCTAAAGCGGCGATAATATTATCGCCACCCCTTGTTGATATGCCCCTTACTGTTTTATCTAGGGAGATTCCTTTTGTGTCCCTTGACGGGAACTAATAAGGGGTCCAACATTCCCTTGAAAAATGTATTGTGAATGGCTGTCATTGTTTCACCACAAGCTAAGGGAGAGGGACAGTAAGTCATTTCCGTTAGACAGTCCTGAAAGTATTTTTTATTTGTTGCAGAATGCCAGGTGACTCTGCAACTTGAAGCCACTTCAATCAACCAATGTTGTTAGAGGAGATAACAATCTTGTGTGGGGTAGTGGGTGTTGGTCACTTTGAAATTTTAAGCAGATGGAATCCAAAAAAGGCATAGGTGATTATGATCACTCTCTACCCTGCTGGTAACCTTCATCTCTACAAGAGAGGACCTCAGGCGAAGATATAGTAGAAAATAGTCTATGTGACTGGAATTCATAAAATTACTATAAGTAACAAACCCCTGCCTATACAAATTACCTCTGCCATTAGTGGCTCGTAGGCCTTAAACCAGCATAAAGGCCTTCAGCTGCAAAGCGGCCTCTGTCCATTTCTGTATGGGTGGAAGGTCGAGTAGCGGGGCATCCCAGGCCTCATCTTCTGTCTTATCACTAGTGAGATTGTCCCTAAGGAGGGGCCTGAATGTGGTGTCAAATTCTCTCCCTATAATCAACCATGAATTATGTGGATGGGCAGCCAAATGTATCTCCAGTGATAAGATAGCTTGGGACCTTTGTCCTCCCCGCACACCTCTTGCATAGATGTTAAAAATGTCAATATTAATGTGACTCCCAATGGTTGTCACTACCTGAATGAATAAAATATCTGGGGACTCTATAGATAGTCTTTGAATTTTACAATTCAAGTCCAATCTAACCCTGTGGGCCTCGCAACAAATTCCAGAGTGGCGGGTATAAAAAAATTAAATAGCCGGGTTTGAAGGCAGGCTCCATGCTCCAGGTTTCCTGGAACAGGCAAATGTCATATAGCTCAATAAAGCTATTCCAATCAGGAAGAGCAGCTTTGGATCTAAGACCTACAACATTCCAGGATAGCAAGGAGATCCCTTTCCCAGCCGTAACAGGGTCAGTGAGTTGGGATTGGCTGCCAATAGTCAAAGTGTCGAAGCTCTGGACAATTTGTGGGAGTAGATGGAGACAGACCCTCAGCTATCTGTAAGATTAAACATTCTTATTTAACAAGATCACCCCTGCATGTCAGCCTACTTTCACACACCTGTACGCATAATCAGGGCCAAAGAGTTTTTTCATGGGTAAAATTCATCAAATTCTCTATTCTTTACAGAATATTGAAAAACATTTACAAGAGTCAGATTTTGTGTCCTGACATTTCTTAACAACTTTGGCTGTAGATACACTTGCAAATGATATATCCTCATTAACAACCTGCTACAGACCCGTTGCACCCTAGTGACACAGAGTAATTCATTTACATGTATAACCTTTTATTAGGGCACTTACAATCTAGATTATTGTTCATTTAGGACACTTACAACCTAGATTATTGTTCATTTGATTTAAAAAGTCAATAATTTAGTAAGCCTTTTACCTTCTCCATTTAAATTTCATTACACACATGGGGCTGAGGAGCATAATTTACAGTCAGGATATAGAACAAACATATTTAGGGGTCATTTAGAGGTGAAAAAATAAGGCTTTCCCCCCGTGGAGCCTCAACTTGCCCTGCTAAGGGAAACCTTTGACCTGTCTCCTCGTCTGCCACTGGGCAGCCAAACCATAATGACAGTTGCCACATCCTACTTAGGGTGAGGTTTCTGTCACCAACTTTTTCTGCGAATGATCTCCATGTGAGACATAGCGGCCCTGGCCACGTAAATATTTCAATAGCTGCCAAGTGCAGGACAAAACGTCCCAATGTGCCAGGGTCACTGACTGTTTATTTTACACAAACTCTTGCTCCTCATCCAAGGACCTACAGAGACTCAGACTCAAGCTCTTCCATACTTGGATGTCAACAAACTTCCCAACGTTACACCCCTCTTATTTGCCAACAATTGCAATTATTCTCTGTGGTGGTTCTTCATCTTAAAATTAATGGGCTTCGCACCTCAACTGACAGACAAAACCTAATCCCTCAGATTCACCCTTGAATCTAATCACTAATTCAAAAAGCACATTACTAAAAAGACCAAGATCCAGATTTATAAAGGATTGCATTGCCCTTGCCAGGTTGATGCAAGGGCAGCACAATCCTTAAGTCAGATTTGCCAAGCCTCGCAGGACCACCTTCCGTGGCTCTGCGTGCCTTGGTGAATCTGCAGTAATGCAAGACAGTGCAAGTCACTGCCTTGCTTATTCTGCAACAGGAAGGCATTGCATGGGTGGAGAGTGGGTGTTTCCAAGCATCCACCCATGTATTTTGGTGCATTCCCAGATTTGCCAAGACAAGTAAGTCTGAGTATGCTTCAAAATTGTACGCCTTCCAAATAGAGGTGCATCGATGAGGAACATCTTTATTTCTCCTTGTTTTTTCCTCTTTCTAAGTGTGATGCATTCTGAAACACACTTAGAAAGAGGAACACATCTCTAGGGATTGTTTTTGTGCACAAATGTGTCCCTACCTGCGCATAATCAATCCTGTCTTCAACGCAGAAAACCTTGCATCATGGCGCAAGTGTGCCTGGATTTGCGCAGATAGAGATCAGGAATGCGCCATGTTAGTAAATGTGGCACATTCCTGTCCTTTCTATTTGAAGCAGTGCAGCACAGAACGTTGTTGTGTTGCATTGTGAGCCCACCCTCACTCCCATGAAAGGCATCCTTCATGCAGGAGCATGGTTCACCAAAAGCTGAAGAAATCCAACCATCTCACACTCATGCTAAAGGATTTATACTGAATCTCACTGAAAGTCTGTAACATCATCAAGATCAGCTGACTCACCTACACTGCCCTCTACACTAATGCTCCTGTCTGCATAGGTAGCAAACTTACAATATCTGGAGGTCAATGTCAGACGGGGAGTTTCAATACTGTCAAATTAGAGATTAAATACTGTAGGAATGAAAAACATGAAAATAATCCTTCTCAGCTGATGCACCAAGAATCTGGAAACAAATTCCTTTCAAAATCAAAACATGAAGGAATGTCAAACTCTCCTCTTCAAAGAACACTACCTCAGATAGGCTGACGTCTCAGCTCTACCACCAGCTCTACCACTCTCCCCTCTCCATCTATGTTCTCCCACTGGCGCATTCCCCCTATACAGTGCCACATTTCTATCCAGCTAGGTTTACACTTTAGAAAAGTTAAAACATACACACAATGCCAAAACATATTTAATGTAAAACAAGCAGGACTAATGGATGCTAGACAGAGACCATCGAAGTTGACCCTCTATCTGTTAGAACCTTCCCACTCTTAAGGGATTTAACATTTTGCTTCATGTACCATAAGACTTCAGAAAATTCTACCACATGAACTCTAAAAAGGCAAGTCTTATCTATCTGGTCTCAATCAGACTGGATCATTCATAATATTCAACATAAGAGCAGTCTGTGTGTATTGTCCCCCCATTCTTTTATTGATACCTAAAGAAACCTGCCAGTTCACCTGCAATTCCTTAATTAGTAATTCTATATTGTTATCAGGTATTTCAATTAACAACTCTTTAGCTCAGTCAGTTCAGACATTAATTTGAATGCTTGGGACTTTCCCAGTGAAAAACATGAAAAGAGTATGAAGTAATAGTTTACCAAATAACTTTCCTGGGCTCCTATAGGATTTCTGTGGAGGAACACACAGGAATTCTGACAGGGGTCACTAGTCCTTCAGGAACAGTTTGTCTGCAATCACCTCTCAAATGCATTCCTATCATCCCTATCATCACTATGTCACCCACCCACCCCTCATTGAATATTCTGTTGGAAGATCCTAGACTATTCCGTTAACTGAAGTCACAATCTATTACTGTTTCATAAATGCACATGTAAAGTCCATCAAACCCACACTAAAACACAATCCTAGAATAAAGGCTCCCATGCACCTGCAAATCAGAGCAACTAGTTGATGCAAAGAGTGAAAACCCTAGCAGTGAGTCTAAGAAAACCATCCCTCTACAAGTCTGAGAAAAAACAAAAACAAACTCTGAATGAAAATACTCAGGGTGCTACAGATTTTTCACTGTTCTTCTGTACAAAAGGTTTGCTCTACCTTTGAATAACTCACATATTGCCATAAAGAACAAATAAACACCCAAAACAATCTGAAACACACAGAAAGATCTCAGTGTCAATTTTGTTTTAGCAGTAACATTCTTACATTACTACCTCCTTGCACTGCCAGCTATTTCTTCTGGAAAATCCCATCCAACCATCAGTTTGTCTACAAGGCACCAAACCTCACTGTGGTTTGGAATATCAAGAATGGTATGAGGACAAAACCTTCGAAAGATAAGTTCATATGGGGAAAATTAGATGCACTTTTTCTTAACACCACATCTACTTACTTTAACCCCTTCGCTGCTAGGCCTTTTCCCCCCCCTGTGCTAAGCCTTTTTTTGGCAATTTGGGGTAGTTTGCGCTTAGGCCCCTGTAACTTTTTGACCACATAAGGTATCCACGCCAAATTTGCGTCCTTTTCTTCCAACATCATGGGGATTCTAAAGGTACCCAGGGTTTGTGGATTCCCCTGGAGGGGGCCCAGAAATTAGCCAAAATACAGCTAAATTTAGGTTTTTTGGGGAAAAATGGGGAAAAAGTGCTGCAAATGAAAGCGTCTGGCTTTTTCCCTGCAAAGTGTATCAAAAAAGGGTTTGCGGGGCTGAAATTACCATTTTCCCAGATTTTAGGGAATGACAGACTTTTGTCAGAAAACCAACATTTTTTACACAGTTTTGGCATTTTTCTGGGACATAGCCTAATTTTGCTATTTTTTGTGCTTTCAACCTCCTTCCAGTTAATGGTACAAATGTGTATGAAAGCAATAATAGATCCTGCAAAGCTATACATTTTGGAAAAGTAGAAAAATTCTGAATTCAGCAAGGGGTCATTTGTGTAGATCCTTCAAGGTTTCTTTATAGAAACTAACAGTTAAAATTTGGAGAAATTGAAAATTAGTTGAAAAAAACAGCCATTTGTGTCAACGTTTTCACCTGGAACTTCTTCTAATTATGACAGCTCTTTGAAAGCAATATACCGTTACATCCGCTGGACCTTACTGGTTGTGGGGATATATAGGACTTGTAGGTTCACCAAGAACCCGACGAACCCAGAGCCAAAAACTGAGCAGTTTTTTATTATGTACCGGGCATATAGCAATTATTCTGGGAAAATGTATACATGGAAAAATCGGTATGAAAGACACCTATGTATTTCTGAAATGGGAACAAAATATAGAGTTTAGAAACAGTAGATATTTGCACATTTCCGAAATTGGGAATACTCATGCTAGCATGAGAATTATCTGTCATTTTTCAAAATGACTTCATTTTTACACATTGTCTTTCATTTGGAAGGCAGAAATGCAACGAAAGTCAATAGGTAATAACAGTTGCTCTACAAATCTGAATTACCCTATGTCTCCCGATAAAAATGGTACCTCACTTGTGTGGGTAGGCCTAGTGCCCACGACAGGAAACGGCTCAAAAAGCAACGTGAACACACCACATTTTCACAATGAAAAATGACCCTTTTTTTGCAAAGTGTCTAGCTGTAGTTTTTGAACCCTAGCTCTGCCGGCACCTAGGGAAACCTAGCAAACCTATACATTTTTGAAAACTAGACACCCAGGAAAATCCAGGATGGGGTGACTTGAGTGGCTCTCACCAGGTTTTGTTACCCAGAATCCCTTGCAAACCTACAAAATTGTCAAAAAACCCAAATTTTCCTCATATTTCTGTGGTGGAAAGTTCTGGAATCTGCTTGGATCCACAAAATTCCACCCACCACGCGTTCCCCAAAGTCTTCCGAGAAAAATTGTACCACACTTGTGTGGGTGGGCCTAGTGCCCGTAACAGGAAACTGCGCAAAACGCAACGTGGACACACCACAATTTCACAGTGAAAAATGACCCTTTTTTTGCAAAGTGCCTAGCTTCAGTTTTTGAACCCTAGCTCTGCCGGCACCTAGGGAAACCTAGCAAACCTATACATTTTTGAAAACTAGACACCCAGGGGAATCCAGGATGGGGTGACTTGACTGGCTCTCATCAGGTTCTGTTACCCAGAATCCCTTACAAACCTACAAAATTGTCCAAAAAAACACATTTTCCTCACATTTCTGTGGTGGAAAGTTCTGGAATCTGCGTGGATCCACACAATTCCACCCACCCCGCGTTCCCCAAAGTCTTCCGAGAAAAATTGTACCTCACTTGTGTGGATAGGCCTAGTGCCCGCGACAGGAAACGGCGCAAAACGCAACGTGGACACACCACAATTTCACAGTGAAAAATGACCCTTTTTTTGCAAAGTGCCTAGCTGTAGTTTTTGAACCCTAGCTCTGCCGGCACCTAGGGAAACCTAGCAAACCTATACATTTTTGAAAACTAGACACCCAGGGTAATTCAGGATGGGGTGACTTGACTGGCTCTCACCGGGTTGTGTTACCCAGAATCCCTTGCAAACCTACAAAATTGTCAAAAAAAATACATTTTCCTCACATTTCTGTGGTGGAAAGTTCTGGAATCTGCGTGGATCCACAAATTTCCACCCAACCCGCGTTCCCCAAAGTCTTCCGAGAAAAATGGTAAATCACTTGTGTGGGTAGGCCTAGTGCCCGCGACAGGAAACGGCGCAAAACACAACGTGGACACACCACAATTTCACAGTGAAAAATGACCCTTTTTTTGCAAAGTGCCTAGCTGTAGTTTCTGAACCCTAGCTCTGCCGGCACCTAGGGAAACCTAGCAAACCTATACATTTTTGAAAACTAGACATGCAGGGGAATCCAGGATGGGGTGACTTGACTGGCTCACACCAGGTTCTGTTACCCACAATCCCTTGCAAACCTACAAAAGTGTATAAAAAAAACACATTTTCCTCACATTTCTGTGGTGGAAAGTTCTGGAATCTGCGTGGATCCACAAATTTCCACTCACCCCGCGTTCCACAAAGTCTTCCAAGAAAAATGGTACCTCACTTGTGTGGGTAGGCCTAGTGCCCGCGACAGGAAACGGCGCAAAACGCAATGTGGACACACCCCAATTTCACAGTGAAAAATGACCCTTTTTTTGCAAAGTGCCTAGCTGTAGTTTTTGAACCCTAGCTCTGCCGGCATCTAGGGAAACCTAGCAAACCTATACATTTTTGAAAACTAGACACCCAGGGGAATCCAGGATGGGGTGACTTGATTGGCTCTCACCAGGTTCTGTTACCCAGAATCCCTTGCAAACCTAAACAATTGTCAAAAAAACCACATTTTCCTCACATTTCTGTGGTGGAAAGTTCTGGAATCTGTGTGGATCCACAGATTTCCACCCACCCCGCGTTCCCCAAAGTCTTCCTAGAAAAATGGTAACTCACTTGTGTGGGTAGGCTTAATTCCCGTGACAGGAAACGGCACAAAACGCAACGTGGACACACCACAATTTCACAGTGAAAAATGACCCTTTTTTTGCAAAGTGCCTAGCTATAGTTTTTTAACCCTAGCTCTGCCGTCACCTAGGGAAACCTAGCAAACCTATACATTTTTTAAAACTAGACACCCAGGGTAATCCAGGATGGGGTGACTTGACTGTCTCTCACCGGGTTGTGTTACCCAGAATCCCTTGCAAACCTACAAAATTGTCCAAAAAAACACATTTTCCTCACATTTCTGTGGTGGAAAGTTCTGGAATCTGCGTGGATCCACAAATTTCCACCCACCCCGCGTTCCCCAAAGTCTTCCGAGAAAAATGGTACCTCACTTGTGTGGGTAGGCCTAGTGCCCGCGACAGGAAACGGCGCAAAACGCAACGTGGACACACCACAATTTCACAGTGAAAAATGACCCTTTTTTTGCAAAGTGCCTAGCTGTAGTTTTTGAACCCTAGCTCTTCCGGCACCTAGGGAAACCTAGCAAACCTATACATTTTTGAAAACTAGACACGTAGGGTAATCCAGTTTGGGGTGACTTGACTGGCTCGCACCAGGTTCTGTTACCCACAATCCCTTGCAAACCTACAAAAGTGTAAAACAAAACACATTTTCCTCACATTTCTGTGGTGGAAAGTTCTGGAATCTGCGTGGATCCACAAAATTCCACCCACCCCGCGCTCCCCAAAGTCTTCAGAGAAAAATGGTACCTCACTTGTGTGGGTAGGCCTAGTGCTCGCGACAGGAAACGGCACAAAACGCAACGTGTACACACCTCAATTCCACAGTGAAAAATGACCCTTTTTTTGCAAAGTGCCTAGCTGTAGTTTTTTAACCCTAGCTCTGCCGGCACCTAGGGAAACCTAGCAAACCTATACATTTTTGAAAACTAGACACACAGGGGAATCCAGGATGGGGTGACTTGACTGGCTCTCACCAGGTTCTGTTACCCAGAATCCCTTGCAAACGTACAAAATTGTCCAAAAAAACAAATTTTCCTCACATTTCTGTGGTGGAAAGTTCTTGAATCTGCGTGGATCCACAAATTTCCACTCACCCCGCGTTCCCCAAAGTCTTCCGAGAAAAATGGTACCTCACTTGTGTGTGTAGGCCTAGTGCCCGCGACAGGAAACGGCGCACAACGCAATGTGGACACACCACAATTTCAGTGAAAAATGACCCTTTTTTTGCAAAGTGCCTAGCTGTAGTTTTTGAACCCTAGCTCTGCCGGCATCTAGGGAAACCTAGCAAACCTATACATTTTTGAAAACTAGACACCCAGGGGAATCCAGGATGGGGTGACTTGACTGGCTCTCACCAGGTTCTGTTACCCAGAATCCCTTGCAAACCTAAAAAATTGTCAAAAAACCCACATTTTCCTCACATTTCTGTGGTGGAAAGTTTTAGAATCTGCGTGGATCCACAAATTTCCACACACCCCGCGTTGCCCAAAGTCTTCTGAGAAAAATGGTACCTCACTTGTGTGGGTAGGCCTAGTGCCCACGACAGGAAACGGCGCAAAACGCAACGTGGACACACCACAATTCCACAGTGAAAAATGACCCTTTTTTTGCAAAGTGCCTAGCTGTAGTTTGTGAACCCTAGCTCTGCCGGCACCTAGGGAAACCTAGCAAACCTATACATTTTTGAAAACTAGACACCCAGGGGAATCCAGGATGGGGTGACTTGACTGGCTCTCACCAGGTTCTGTTACCCAGAATCCCTTGCAAACCTAAAAAATTGTGAAAAAAACACATTTTCCTCACATTTCTGTAATGGAAAGTTCTGGAATCTGCGTGGATCCACAAATTTCCACTCACCCCGCGTTCCCTAAAGTCTACTGAGAAAAATGGTGCCTCACTTGTGTGGGTAGGCCTAGTGCCCGCGACAGGAAATGGCGCAAAACGCAACGTGTACACACCACAATTTCGCAGTGAAAAATGACCCTTTTTTTGCAAAGTGCCCAGCTGTAGTTTTTGAACCCTAGCTCTACCGGCACCTAGGGAAACCTAGCAAACCTATACATTTTTGAAAACTAGACACCCAGGGGAATCCAGGATGGGGTGACTTGACTGGCTCTCACCAGGTTCTGTTACCCAGAATCCCTTGCAAACCTAAACAATTGTAAAAAAAAAACACATTTTCCTCACATTTCTGTGGTGGAAAGTTCTGAAATCTGTGTGGATCCACAAATTTCCACCCACCCCGCGTTCCCCAAAGTCTTCCGAGAAAAATGGTACCTCACTTGTGTGGGTAGGCCTAGTGCCCGCGACAGAAAACGGCCCAAAACGCAAGGTGGACACACCACATTCTCACAGTGAAAAATGACCCTTTTTTTGAAAAGTGCCTACCTGTAGTTTTTGAACTGTAGCTCTGCCGGCACCCAGGGAAACCTAGCAAACCTATACATTTTTGAAAACTAGACACACAGGGGAATCCAGGATGGGGTGACTTGACTGGCTCTCACCAGGTTCTGTTACCCAGAATCCCTTGCAAACCTACAAAATTGTCAAAAAAAACAAATTTTCCTCACATTTCTGTGGCGGAAACTAGACACCCGTGGGATTCCATGGAGGTATGGCTTGCGTGGATCCCCCAACGTTTTCTTACCCATAATCCCCTGCAAACCTCAAATTTAGCTAAAAAAATCAATTTATTTCACATATTTTTGTGTGGGAAAGTTGTGGCATCACCGGGCTGAAACAAATTTCCTACCACCCAGCGCTCCCCCGGGTCTCCCGATAAAAATGGTGCCTCACTCGTGTGGGAGGCCCAAGTACCCGCGACAGGCAAGGGCCCAAAACGTATTGAGGCGACATCAAAGTTGCCTATCACAAAACAACCTGGTTTTGCAAGGGGGGTCACCTGGGTTTTTGGCCCGGTGCTCGGCAGCCACCTAGGGAAACCTACCAAACCCACACATTTCTGAAAACTAGACACCCAGGGGATTCCAGGGAGGTATGGCTTGCGTGGATCCCCAACGTTTTCTCACCCAGAATCCCCTGCAAACCTCAAATTTTGCAGAAAAAATCACTTTTTCCACACATTTTTGTGTGGGAAAGTTGTGGCATCACCGGGCTGAAACAAATTTCCTACCACCCAGCGTTCCCCCGGGTCTCCTGATAAAAACGGTGCCTCACTCGTGTGGGAGGCCCAAGTACCCGCGACAGGCAAGGGCCCAAAACGTATTGAGGCGACATCAAAATTGCCTATCTCAAAATGACCTGATTTTGCAAGGGGGGTCACCTGGGTTTTTGGCCCGGTGCTCGGCGGCCACCTAGGGAAACCTACCAAACCCACACATTTCTGAAAACTAGACACCCGGGTATTCCAGGGAGGTATGGCTTGCATGGATCCCCCAACGTTTCCTTACCCAGAATCCCCTGCAAACCTCAAATTTAGCTGAAAAACATCACTTTTTTCACACATTTTTGTGTCGGAAAGTTGTGGCATCACCGGGCTGAAACAAATTTCCTACCACCCAGCGTTCCCCCGGGTCTCCCGATAAAAACGGTGCCTCACTCGTGTGGGAGGCCCAAGTACCCGCGACAGGCAAGGGCCCAAAACGTATTGAGGCAACATCAAAATTGTATCTCAAAATGTTTTGGGCCCTTGCCTGTCGCGGGTGCTTGGGCCTCCCACATGAGTGAGGCACCGTTTTTATCGGGAGACCCGGGGGAACACTGGGTGGTAGGAAATTTGTGTCAGCCCGGTGATGCCACAACTTTCCCACACAAAAATGTGTGAAAAAGTGATTTTTCAGCTAAATTTGAGGTTTGCAGGATTCTGGGTAAGACGTTGGAGATCCACGCAAGCCATGCCTCCCTGGAATCCCCAGGTGTCTGGTTTTCAGAAATGTGTGGGTTTGGTAGGTTTCCCTAGGTGGCCACCGAGCCCGGGCCAAAAGTCATGGGACCCCCTTGCAAAACCAGGTCGTTTTGAGATAGGCAATTTTGATGTCGCCTCAATGCGTTTTGGGCCCTTGCCTGTCGTGTACTTAGGCCTCCCACACAGTGAGGCACCATTTTATCGGGAGGCCCTGGGGAACGCTGGGTAGTAGGAAATTTGTGTCAGCCCGGTGATGCCACAACTTCCCACACAAAAATGTGTGAAAAAGTGATTTTTTTAGCTAAATCTGAGGTTTGCAGGAGATTCTGGGAGGAAACGTTGGGGGATCACGCAAGCCATACCTCCCTGGAATCCCCAGGTGTCTAGTTTTCAAAATGTGTGGGTTTGGTAGGATTTCCTAGGTTCCCGCCGAGCCCCGGGCCAGAAAGTCATGTGACCCCCCTTGCAAAACCAGGTAGTTTTGAGATAGGCAATTTTGATGTCGCCTCAATACGTTTTGGGCCCTTGCCTGTCGCGGTACTGGGCCTCCCACGCAGTGAGGCACCATTTTATCAGGAGACCCTGGGAACGCTGGGTGGTAGGATATTTGTGTCAGCCCGGTGATGCCACAACTTTCCCACACAAAATGTATGAAAAAGTGATTTTTTCAGCTAAATTTGAGGTTTGCAGGGATTCTGGGTAAGGAAACGTTGGGGGATCCACGCAAGCCATACCTCCCTGGAGTCCCGGGTGTCTAGATTTTCAGAAATGTGTGGGTTTGGTAGGTTTCCCTAGCTGGCCGCCAAGCACGGGGCCAAAAACCCAGGTGACTCCCCCTTGCAAAACCAGGTTGTTTTGTGATAGGCAATTTTGATGTCGCCTCAGAAGGTTTTGGGCCCTTGCCTGTCACGGGTCCTTGACCCACCCACGTGAGTGAGGTACCATTTCTATTGGGATACTTGGTGAAAGGCGAAGGGGTAGGAAATTTTGAAAATTTTGGCACAATATTGCAAGGAAAATGTGACAGACATTTTGAGGTTTGCAGGACATTATGGGTAAGATAACTTGTTGGGATCCACAAGAGAGACATCACCATGTACTCCCATGGGTGTTTAGTTTACGACAATATCTACAGTTGGTAGGTTATTCTTAGATGGAATGTACACCTTGGCAGAGAGACTAAAAAGACAAAGATTACTGCACAGCCATGTATTCCTCAAGCACACACACATACTGGTTGGATTTGGCACAAGGGCGAGTGATGGTTCAGTATATACAATTTTATTAACAAGAGATTTCACAAAAATGAAATGCACTGTCAATAATTGAAAGGACAAAAAACTGAACCAGTGACTCGCAGCTCATGAGCTGTAAAGCCACGTCAAGGCCCCAACCGCTTTCCAGGCCATTCACACACCTTTCATACCTAATACACACAAGACCATT
Organism: Calotriton arnoldi; assembly: GCA_963921515.1. Classification (NCBI taxonomy): domain Eukaryota; kingdom Metazoa; phylum Chordata; class Amphibia; order Caudata; family Salamandridae; genus Calotriton; species Calotriton arnoldi. The sequence goes on along the minus strand of CAWUFW010010378.1, from coordinate 391,144 downwards.
CACATCACCAGGCACGAAACCAACACATTACAACAGTCACAAAAAGGGACAAGGTACACCCTGCTTGAGAAAGACAGAAAAGACAAATATTTCTGCACAACCACCTATTCTTCAAGCACACAGACATACTGGTTGGATTTGGCACGAGGGTGAGTGATGGTTCAGTATATACAGTTGTATTAACCAGAGATTTCACAAAAATGAAATTCACTGTTAATAATTGAAAGGACGAGAAACTGAACCATTGACTCACAGCTCGTGAGCTATAAAGCCACGACAAGGCACCAACCGCTTTACAGGCCATTCATACACCTTTCATAAGTGTGACACATACAAAACCATTCACACCGCCAGCCGCGGGCCCAGCACATTTCAACACTCACACCAGCAGACAGCGCCATTCAAGGGCCCATCACTTTCACACGCCCACATTCCTGACACAGCAACCACACCAGCTCATGGATCGCATGGAGTGGCGTTTAGCTAGCAGTGTGTGTAGTGACCAGCAGCAAGTCACTACTTACACACCGCCAGCCAAGCGCCCGTCCACGCACACCGTCAGCCAAGCGCCAGTCCACGCACACCGCCAGCCAAGCGCCAGTCCTCGCACACCGCCAGCCAAGCGCCAGTCCACGCACACCACCAGCCAACCGCCAGTCCACTCACATCGTCATAAAATTTTTTTAAACAACAAAGAAAACACAAACCAATTGCAACTAGATACAAAACTATAACTGCAAAAACAACAGCAGTAACTAAAGACATCATTCTATTGCCAAACGTGAAACTGAACAACTATATAAAACCATACAGACCAGGCAGTACACTATTAGACTCACGGTTGCTCCCAAAAACTCTTTTTAGTGTGATACAATCTGAAACATGAGGGCCCACACAGCCCAGGATTAGAAGGACAATCGGCACAGTGCATACGACTCTCCTTCCGCACACCTCTTTGCAAGCAGACTCTACATCTCTTACAGGGATTGTTTTTTTTGGGTGTGGAAGGAATTAAATCAGGAAAGTGGCGATCTTTAAATCTAGCCACATCCTCCACCACTCCAACTCTAGGAACACTTGCCTGTTCCACAACAACAAGGCTGCCTATCACAGACTGCTGAAACTGAACAAAAGTCAACTTTGACTCAGGAGAACACTCCTTGTACACAACAAAAGCATTGAAAGTTGCTAAATTGAAGAGATGGATGGCCAACTTTTTATACCAAATGTAAGCCTTACGAATAGCAGTGTAAGGTTCCAACCTCTGATCTACTCTATCAACACCACCCATGTGCTTATTGTAGTCTAAAATGCACACAGGTTTGCGTACTTCAGCAAACTGACCCCAAACAGTCACAGGTGAAGTACTCTCATCATGGATGGTAGTCAACATGTACACATCCCTCCTGTCCACAAATTACACAGCTAGTAGTTCATCACTATGCAAGGAACTGCACTGTCCCCTCTGAAGTTTTTGGGAAACAAGCTCTTTTGGATAACCTTTACGGTTAGAGCGGATTGTGCCACAAGCAAAAGTGTCCACTTTGAACAATTCCTTAAACAATTGCACAGCAGTGTAGAAGTTATCAAGGTACAAATGGTGGCCTCTGTTAAACAGTCCTCTAGCAAGATCCCACACAATGTTCTCTGAAACTCCAAAAGTGGATGGACAACCAGGGGGGTCAATAGTGGAATCCCTACCAGTGTACACACGGAAATTAAAAACATATCCTGTCCTACTCTCAGACAACATATACAGCTTAATTCCATAACGTGCCCTCTTGCTAGGGATGTACTGCCTAAAAACCAAACGGCCCTTGAACAGGACCAAAGACTCATCAATAGATATTTCTTTCCCTGGAGTATAGATCTCTGAAAATCGATCTACAAAGTGATCAAGAACAGGCCGATTCTTAAAAAGACGGTCACAGTCAGGGTGATCTCGTGGCAACGCCAAAGTATTATCAACAAAATGCAGCATCCGAAGCAAAAGTAAATACCGATCACGGGTCATAATCGCAGAAAATATGGCCGTTGCCATCAAGGGACTGGTAGACCAATATGAAGCCATGGACGGCTTCCTTATCGAGCCCATCAAAAAAGTCAAACCCAAAAACTTCTTCATCTCATCCAGATTTGTGGGAGTCCACCGGGTAGCTCTAGAGTGGGGCTTAAGTGTGGCACTGTTGTCCCTCAAAAACTGTTCAGCATACAAATTAGTCTGCTCAACAATCTCAGCCAAAAATACATCATCCATAAACAACTGAAAAAACTGTATAGGCAAAAAATGTTCGCAATCCACTCTACACCCGGCATCCACACTAAAGGCAGGCAACACCGGCTGCACCATGTTTGGATCAACCCAGAGTCCAGCACTTCCAGTAGGAAGCCTTGCAGCCTCAGGCTGCAATACCGATGTCTCTTGCTGCACCATCAGCACATCAGTGTGCCCCTCTAAAACAGGCACTTCATCCGCACTGAGAGTAGCTTCATCCGCACTGAGAGTATCTTCATCATCCGATGATTCTATGTGGAGAGAAAACTCACTGCCTGAATCTTCCCCTCCCTCCTCTCCCTCAGACGCACTGTCAGTCTCATAATCCTGCTCAGAGGAAGATTCAAGAAGCATACCAACCACCTGCTGAGCAGTCATTCTACAGCTAGCCATAATCCTTACTAATAAAGGTAACTTGTCTGTTAGAAGGTGGTTCTGACACTATGGGCCGCCCGGATTTTTTGCTTTTTGAGCACCTGTGTATGGAGCTTTTACTGTGGGAGAGCCTCATAAATTGGGACTCATCCACACTGAACTCCTGATGAAGGAGACGGCATGTGGATTTTACTGGTGTCCCCCTAGCTTGACTAGGCCGCTGCGCAGCAGCTGGAGTAAGGGGCACCGGGCTGGTTACATGTAGACACCTGTGTACATGCGTGTGCACACGTGTAGGGGCTGCGCAGGGGAGATTCCTGGTGTGCGCAGTCCAGGAGCAGCTACAAAGTGAATGGTGTGGCGGGACTTATGCAGAAGTGGGTAGTGACACGGAATAGGCCTTATACACTGGGAAGGAACATGCCAGGGAAAGTCAGTGGGGCCGAATCCGATTCGGGCCGGAAAAAATACCGACCGACTCGGTACGGGATCATAGTCCGACCGACACGTACCGGCGTTGCCCGACCTGGGAAGTACGATAAAATGCATGTGAATCACGACCGACTCGTACGGAACTCAAGGCGAACGACCGACCCGGACGGAAACAAGCTATCCGGCCGGGAAATCACGCGAATCGAAGCGACCGACACGCACCAGGAATAAACCCGAACGAAACGTACCCGCGAACTCCGACCCGCGCAGTACGATGCAATGGGTGTAAAAGCAGACCGATTCGCACGGAGCCCAAGCCGTACGACTGACACGCATACAAAACCCAGCCGAACAAACACAATACACCGCGACCGACGCGTACGCCGCATATGAAACTGAGCTGAAACACAGCGGGAACGACTCGGAGAGGCGCGCACGAGATAACTGCAATGTCCTTCTCGGTCAGAAGAACGACTCCTACATGCACAATAATCACAAATGAAAAAATACAAAAAAAGAGGGCCAAACAAGCAATGACAAAGCCAATAAATACAGGGGGGGAAAAAATGGAACAAGAACACACCCCCAACTCCACCTACATAAAGGCCACAAATCCCTACCATGATCCTTTGCAAATTCCACTGACCTGCCAGCACAGAACACCAGCAGACAGCAGACACACACACAGCTCATCCAACACAAAAGCCACACACCATTAGCACCTCAACAAATAGCACCCTCACACACACACACAGCAAAACCTACACACACACACCCTCACCTGCACACACACACACATCAATCACCACCACCACCCATCACCATGCCCCTAAAGAAGAATCCAAAGTTCCTAGATAGTGAATTGGAAGTCATGGTAGACGAGATCCTGAGGGTAGAGCCACAGTTGTTTGGCACATTGGTCCAACAGACCCCCATGGCACAGAAAACCAAGATGTGGGCGAGGATCGTCGACAGGGTGAACGCACAATCACCATGTTTGCGCACAAGGAAGACATCCAGAACAGGTGGTATGATGTGCGCAGGAGGGTCAGGGACCTACTGAAGAAGGATTACCTCCTGAGCCAGCACACCGGCAGTGGCCCTCCTGCCAAACCAGTATACTTCAGGCCCTGGGAGGAGAAGGTGCGGGCCATCCTACCACCAGTGAGCGTATATGGACTAACAAACATCCCAGAGCCTGGTGAGTACACAACTAATATACACAATATTGTGTGCCAATACACACACAACACTGTCAAGGGGACAGTCAAACCATGCACCCCTAGCAAATCAACAGCAACCAAAAGATAATCATCCCAAGAAGTGTATGTCAGTCAGATAAACACAATATATGCCATGTCATAGTGATATGTAACTGTGTCATGACATGTACAAACCCAATACCAAATAGAGCTAGGCAGTGGCACAAATCTAACTAACAAACACTGTCAGATATTTAGCCACCACTAGAACACCACCTCACAGGGAAGCTCACAGAAAGGAAGAAATCCTGTGTATGCTGGTGAAGTCAGTGTAGCCAAGAGCATGATGGGACTCGTAGTAACAGATAATGGGCAGCCTTACATTTGGACCATCAACACCACTCTGAACCATGCTCACAACACAGGGAGTGGAAAAGGACTGACAATATGGCTGACACTGGGTACTGCTGTGGGGAGCACAAGGCCCTGCTGGGAACTGGGCACCAACAAACAGGACCACACTGTCAGCCATATTGCCATTGCTGTCACACTCACACACAGTGAAGTCCACTCAAAAGGAAGGAAGTATGGGCATGCTGGGAAGGGGGGTGTAGGCAATAGCATGATGGGAGTTGTAGTCACAGATATTGCTCACCCACACAATTGGCCCATCAACACCACTCTGAACCATGCTCACATCACAGGGAGTGGATAAGGACTGACAAGATGGCTGACACTGGGTACTGCTGTGGGGAGCACAAGGCCCTGCTGGGAACTGTGCACCAACAAACAGCAGAACACCACTGCCTGACATCCTGAAAGCCAACTTGCACTCCCTGCAATGCAAGCACGTTGCATGGTGGGATATCTGGCTGGGTGGGAAGGAGGACTCACAGCACTGACCATAGTTACAAGCAGCTCTCCTCACACACCCCCTCAACACCTCAACACAAACTCCACATAACCCACCTGGGAGAATGCAATGCCTCACACACCAAATGAAGATCCCACAAAGAACCACCACCCTGGGTAATGCTGTGTGAAGCACAGGGACACTCTTGGGACTTGTAGCCAAACAAACGCAAGGACAACACTGTCAGCCTTCCTGTCAGCACAGGGGTAGTGTGCCACTACCCCACAGGGAAGCAGAGTCAAAAGGAAGGAAGTACGGGCATGCTGGGAAGGGGGGTGTAGGCAATAGCATGATGGGAGTTGTAGTCACAGATATTGCTCACCCTCACAATTGGCCCATCAACACCACTCTGAACCATGCTCACATCACAGGGAGTGGATAAGGACTGACAAGATGGCTGACACTGGGTACTGCTGTGGGGAGCACAAGGCCCTGCTGGGAACTGTACACCAACAAACAACAGGACCACACTGTCAGCCATCTTGCCATTGCAGTCACACTCACACACAGTGAAGTCCACTCAAAAGGAAGGAAGTATGGGCATGCTGGGAAGGGGGTGTAGGCAATAGCATGATGGGAGTTGCAGTCACAGATATTGCTCACCCACACAATTGGCCCATCAACACCACTCTGAACCATGCTCACATCACAGGGAGTGGATAAGGACTGACAAGATGGCTGACACTGGGTACTGCTGTGGGGAGCACAAGGCCCTGCTGGGAACTGTGCACCAACAAACAACAGGACCACACTGTCAGCCATCTTGCCATTGCTGTCACACTCACACACAGTGAAGTCCACTCAAAAGGAAGGAAGTATGGGCATGCTGGGAAGGGGGGTGTAGGCAATAGCATGATGGGAGTTGTAGTCACAGATATTGCTCACCCACACAATTGGCCCATCTACACCACTCTGAACCATGCTCACATCGCAGGGAGTAGATAAGGACTGACAAGATGGCTGACACTGGGTACTGCTGTGGGGAGCACAAGGCCCTGCTGGGAACTGTGCACCAAGATACAGCAGAACACCACTGAATGACATCCTGAGAGTCAACCTGAACCAACTGCAAGGGTGGCATGCTTCATGGTGGGATAACTGGGCTAGGTGGAGAAGGATGGCCGGATGTCCACCAAATACAACCAATGCTGGTGCACACACCTCAACATTCAAATTGAAATGCCCCAGGTATGCAGGACAGTGTGCTACACCAATATCAACCTCTTACTGTGACAACTTAGGACAATGCAATGTACATACCCTCATCCAGAGGTACAGTCACAACTGTCAGGTGTGTGAACCATTGATGCCTGTAGAAACATAACATACAATGTGTGTCTCATCCAAATACAGTGATGATGATGGGGACACAGCAGCAGGCGAGGAGGAGTCCCTGTCCCAGGCTCCGGGGGACACTGAGCTCACTGGTGTGGAACAGCGTCTGCCCTCCTCGGATGGCGAAGACCTACCTGGCACCTCCGGTGTGAGTCATCATGCAGCACCAGCAGGACCAACATCTGCACCCCCTGCACCCACCCCTCTAACAACTGCCAACACACAGACCACCCCCGCCGGCACGGACAGACCAAGGACCACCGATGATAACAGCACAGGGTCCCAGGCCCACCGTGGAGCAACGGACAACAACACCACTAACAACCCCCAAGGGGGCCTTGGGTCACCTGTGCGTGCCACCGCAGGTCCTGCACGTGTCGCCAGGGGTGGTGGGAGGGGTGGTAGACATAGGTCGCTGCTTGCAGAGGGGTCTGGACTGCATGATGACCCACAACTGGCACGCATCGCTGATGCGTACCAGGATAGCACCGGGGAGGTCAGACAGGTAGTGGGGATCCTCAAGAACATAGAACAGCAGCAGGCTGCCCATCATGCCCGCTTGGACTCCCACATGTCCCATGTGGAGACACACATGTCTCGCATGGAGTCCAAGTGGGACACATTGCAAGAACTCACAGCGGTGCATAGGGACATATTGACATGCCTCCGCCAGATTAGCACCAACATGGCCACACCTCCCTGTGTGCCCACAACATCTGGTGCTGCAACAACTGACACCGCCACAGGGAGGGAGGAGGACTCTGGCAGAGACTCCCCTGCACCGCCGCAGCCTGCACGTGAGGGTCCCCCCCAAAGAAGAGGGGTCATCCCATGAAGGAAAACTGAGAGGTTGATGGCCACGTACATCCCCCAGGAAGCCAACACCTGTTCCGGAAAATCTCCTTTGTGTGCAAACTTTTCACCCTGTCGAATGCAACACAACACTCCCACATGACATGGGGAGTTCAAGTTGGACTAATGTATCATATGACTGTGGACTACACTCAGGACATTTCTGCTACCAAGACTTCCAACTCATCTGGGAACTTTGGATCACAATCCCAATGTACAGCACCCACCCTCCTGTGCACTATACACACACACATTTCTGTAAATAAAATCACTAGTACACCATACTTGCCTCTGTTGTTATTCAAATGTGGATACTGTTATGGTGATGATGATCTGCTAAATTACACTGTGTATGCTAACTGCTACAGCAAGTACAACACCGTCATGTGAGTCATGGTGACGTGACACATATGAGGGAGACACACCACTAGGGCAACACAACACAGAGACACCAGGGCCATCGGACTCATCGCCTACAGTGATGTTGCCAGGAAATACTGTGGAATGCACAGACACCACACCTATTCAGAGTCTGTGTCAACTAGCCCACAGGTGCAGTAAGCAAATGTCAGTCAGATGTGTGACCACAGACAACGCACATCCCAAAGTGAAGCACAGGTTTATTACACATTTGCAACATGTTGTTTCCACTACAAATGCAAGGTTTACCGACGTGGCAGTGGCCACCCACTCAACAAGTGCAGAAGATATGAAGTCCAGGGGTGTGTGGCACATCACCTGTATGGAAACTACTGCTGCCACCCTGAAAGCTGAATCATGGTGTCGGGGGATCCAAGTTGACCAAAGTACTCAGTAAGCACCCTGTGTAGGACAGACATGACACACAGTTAAAACCACTGAAGAACAGGACAGAACTGCAATACTCATGCCCAATACATGTCACAAGACAAGTACACAAAACCAAGTTAGCATGTCAAAACTGTTGGGGAGTACATACTACATGTAAGGACACATTGCTGCACGCATCTAGTCAAGTAGCACATGGCCACACTCAAACAGCACCAGAGCACCACCCACACATATCATGCAAACTCACATCATTCACATTACATCTCCTTGGATACTCACATTCAGTTGAAGAAGTTGGTGATGAGCTGTGTGCGGACATCACCATCATCATCATCATCATCATCACTGGCATCGTGGTCAAGGCCAGGATCCTCCACAGGTGGTGGACGTTGGTCATCGTCATCCAGGATGAGAGGCAACTCCTTCCGCACTGCCAGGTTGTGTAGCATGCAGCAGACGATGACAATCTTGCACACCTTTGCTGGGGCATATGGAAGGGCCCCTCCTGTCTTGTCCAGGCAGCGGAAGCGGCCCTTCAGGAGACCAAAGGTCCGCTCAATCACTCTCCTGGTCCGACCATGTGCCTCATTGTTATGTTATGTTATGTTAGCAGAAACTTCTAAAGCGCACGGTCACCAAAAAGGTTTCATGGCGCTAATCTTGGACAGTATTGCGGCACACTAGACTAGCGCATCTGGGCTGGTGTCACAGGGTTCCTGAGGGGTGTCAGCAACCATGGCATGTTGGGGTATCCGGAGTCACCTACGGACAGACAAGTGCACATTAGCTGAGTTGGAAAAGTGGGCGGTATACTACAGAGCAGAACACACAAAATGGTACAAAGTCAGTACACACCGACAAGCCAGGCACGCTGGTTCTGCATCTGTGCCATCATCCTCGGGATGCGACTACTCCTCATCACGTAGGCATCGTGTGCTGAACCAGGGAAACGGGCACACACATGTGTGATGGTCATATCTGCAAAACATACCACCAGAGCATTGATCGAATGGTAATGTTTCCGGTTCCGGTATGCCTGCTCATGTGCCTGTGGTGGTACCAAAGCCACATGTGTCCCATCAATGGAGTCAATGACATGTGGCATCCTCCCCAGGGCATAGAAGTCACTCTTGACGTCAGTGAGTTGTTGACGTGTAGGGAAATAGATGTACTGGTTCAGGAATCTCAACATTGCCTCCAAAACATTGCGTAGCACACGGCTGAACATAGTCTGTGATATCCCACCGGCAGTCGCCACAGTGTGTTGAAAGGTACCGGTGGCAAAGAAGTGTAGGGCTGCCATTACCTTCACCTTAGGGGTCAGCGCCGTAGGGTACGGCCGGCCAGGTTGCAAATGTGGTGCCAAGCACACTGCCAAATCCTCAATCAGCTGCCTGGTGAAGCGGTACCGTCGGATGCTGTCACGTTCCACCATCGTTGCCAGGTTAGGGAATGGTCTATGGACAGCTGGAGCCCTGCAGTGCATAGGTTGAGGAAAGAAAGATTGTCAGTCACCCCACATATGTGCCATTCACCATACTCAATTTCACATGATACATCATTACGAGACACAAGTACTTGATGTGTGTGCCGTTCTGTTCGCACATAAATCGCACCTACATGGCCATCATCTGACTACTCAGTACAACATGTGTGGACAACAGGTTCCAGGTTGTGCTATGGGAAACCATTAGGCTGTGTCACAGTACCCATTTACTGCTGTCACGTTCCACACACACACCACAGTGACATGTCTGGACAGATGCGCCACAGGCATCACAGCTCATTGACAGGTAGATTCCCAGTGACCCTGTCTTGCCACATGGACACTGGCATTACATGGCGTATCATGTACATGTCAGAAAAACAAACATGACTCCCACAGGTAGTGGCCCCTGTCGCCTATGCAGGACAGACATGGACGCCAGTGACGCACAACATCAAAGTCCATGCACAAACAACGTTGATGTGGAGACTGTCTCCCATCGTGCACATGGAATCAGAGACATCGGAAACACAACATGTACACAGACTGTGGAGGGACATCACTATTGTGGCAATGGGTCACCCTGTGACATACATGCCTTCCCCCATGGGACCCATGGGGTATGTGACATGTCACACACATACACAACCTGGAAATGTGACCATGCCACAACCTCCCCAGACGTCGCATTCCTGACGGAGACCTGGCTGAATCCCGCTTCAGCCCCCGACATCGCCATTGCCATCCCGGACGGATACAAGATCACCCGCAGGGACCGCACCAACGGAGTCGGAGGAGGCATCGCCATCGTCCACAGGAACACCCTCAGAGTCTCAACCAACACTGACGACACCCTCAGCACCGCCGAACACATGCACTTCCAGATCCACACCGATCCCAACACCACCCTCAGAGGAACCCTCATCTACAGACCCCCGGACCCCGACCACAGTTCAGCGATTCCATCGCTGACTTCGTCAGCACACACGCCATCGCCTCCACGGACTACATCCTCCTCGGGGACCTGAACTTCCACCTCGAGAACAACAAGGACACCAACTCCACCACCCTGATCGACAACCTCGCCACCCTCGGACTCAGACAGCTCGTGACTACACCCACCCACGCCGCCGGCCACACGCTAGACTCCATCTTTTCCGCAAGCCCACACGTCTCCTTCAACCACACCTCCGAACCCCACTGGACTGACCACCACTGCATCCACTTCACCTACAGGAAGCCCACCACGCACCACCGCACCGAACAAATGCCTCGCCGCTGCTGGAGCAGAGTCATGGAAGACCAGCTAACCACAACCCTCGCCCTGAGCCCACCCGCCGAACCCTCCGACCCCGACACCGCCGCCCGCAACCTCAGACAGTGGATCGACGACTGCGCCAACACCCTCGCCCCGCTCAAGAATCCGCCCAACAGCCACACCAGCAAGAAAGCCACCTGGTTCACCGAAGACCTCCAGGCCTCCAAACGAACATGCCGAAAACTGGAGAAGATCTGGCTCCACGAACGGACAGCGGACAGCTACGCCGCCCACAAGAGCGCCACCCGCAATCACCATCACCTCATCAGATCCGCCAAAAGGGCCTCACTCAAAGACCGCCTAGACAACAACGCACACAACAGCAAAGAGCTCTTCAACATCGTGAAGGAACTCTCCAACCCCAGCTCCAACACCAACGACATCCAGCCGTCGCAAGACCTGTGCGACTCACTGGCCACCTCCTTCCACCGCAAAATCGCCGACATCCACGACAGCTTCAACACCACGACCGCCCCGGCAACCACCGAGACCACTGCCCCCACAACCACCAACCGCCTGCTCTCCTGGACCAACATCAACGACGAGGACACCAGCGAGATCATGAACACCATCCACTCCGGTTCACCGCTAGACCCGTGCCCTCACCACATCTTCAACAAAGCCAGTACAGCCATCGCGCCCCATCTCCGGAAAATAATCAACATCTCCTTCGAGACAGCAACCTTCCCGGAAAGCTGGAAGCACGCCGAGATCACCGCCTTACTCAAGAAACCCAAGGCAGACCCCAAGGACCTCAAGAACTTCCGACCCATCTCTCTGCTCCCGTTCCCCGCGAAGGTCACCGAGAAAATCGTCAACAAACAACTGACCCGCTACCTCGAGGAGAACAACATCCTGGACCCTTCCCAGTCCGGCTTCCGCAGCAACCACAGCACCGAAACCGCCCTCATCGCCGCCACCGATGACATCAGGACCCTGCTAGACAACGGAGAAACAGCAGCCCTCATCCTCCTGGACCTATCAGCCGCCTTCGACACGGTCTGCCACCACACACTACGAACACGCCTTCACGACGCCGGGATCCAAGAGAAGGCCCTGGACTGGACCACATCCTTCCTTTCCGGCAGAACACAAAGCGTCCGCCTCGCCCCTTCCGATCCAAGGCCACCAAGATCATCTGCGGCGTACCCCAAGGCTCCTCCCTCAGCCCGACGCTGTTTAACATCTACATGGCACCCTCGCCCACGTCGCCCGACAGCACAACCTCAACATCATCTCCTACGCCGACGACACCCAGCTGATCCTCTCCCTCACCAAAGACCCTCACACCGCCAAAGCCCACCTCCACGAAGGAATGAAGGCCGTCGCCGAATGGATGAGGACCAGCCGCCTGAAGCTGAACTCGGACAAGACGGAGGTCCTCATCCTTGGTTCCAACCCTTCAGCCTGGGACGACTCCTGGTGGCCAACATCACTGGGAACAGCCCCACCACCCACCGACCACGTACGCAACCTAGGGGTCATCCTCGACCCCACCCTCTCCATGACTAAGCAGGTCAACGCCGTTTCCTCATCCTGCTTCAACATCCTCCGAATGCTCCGCAGGATCTTCAAGTGGATCCCCACCGAAACAAGAAAAACAGTCACCCAGGCCCTTGTCACCAGCAGGCTGGACTACGGAAACGACCTCTACGCAGGAACGACGGCTAAGCTCCTGAGACGGCTGCAACGCATCCAGAACGCCTCTGCACGTCTTATCCTCGACATCCCCTGACGCAGCCACATCACACCCCACCTGAGAGACCTGCACTGGCTCCCTGTTAACAAGAGGATAACCTTCAAGCTCCTCACCCACGCACACAAAGCACTCCACAACTCCGGACCAGCCTACCTCAACAGACGACTCAGCTTCTACACCCCCACCCGCCAGCTCCGCTCGACCAGCCTCGCCCTCGCCACAGTCCCCCGCATCCGGAAAACAACCGCCGGCGGCAGATCCTTCTCCCACCTCGCCGCCAAGACCTGGAACACCCTCCCCACCAACCTCCGACAGACCCAAGACCTACTGGCCTTCAGAAGACTCCTCAAGACCTGGCTCTTCGATCAGTAGCAGCACCACCCCCTCTTCCCCCAGCGCCTTGAGACCCTCGCGGGTATGTAGTGCGCTTTATAAGTGACATGATTGATTGATTGATTGATTGCTCCGAAATGAACTGTTGCACATCACAGTGGTCATGTGCACAACACACAAAGGACCCTGTCCCCATTAACACATGCACAGCCTGGGTGTGGCTGCCCACAAGTGCCACCACAGAAACCACATGTTAACCCCCATACACAGAAAAGGTAATGCAGCCTTACATGCCTTAGGAAACAGTGTGGACTGGGTGTGGTGTTGTAGGTATATGTGGCTGGCATACGTTCACCAGTGACAAGCATGGTGACATATGCGACTGACCTGTACAGGTACGCGTTGTACAGCAATGGACCGATCGGTGTGCCCGGCCGGCCCATTGCATCTGTTGTGTGCGGGTACGCGTTGTACCCGGAATACGCGTTGTACAGCAACGGACCGATCAGTGTGCATGCACTGGCCATTGAATCTGTTGTGTGCGGGTACGCGTTGTACCCGGAATACGCATTGTACAGCAATGGACCGATCGGTGTGCACGCACTGGCCTTTGAATCTGTTGTGAGCGGGTACGCGTTGTACAGCAATGGACCGATCGGTGTGCACGCACTGGCCATTGAATCTGTTGTGAGCGGGTACGCGTTGTACAGCAATGGACCGATCAGTGTGCCCGGCCGGCCCATTGCATCTGTTGTGTGCGGGTACGCGTTGTACCCGGAATACGCATTGTACAGCAATGGACCGATCGGTGTGCACGCACTGGACATTGAATCTGTTGTGTGCGGGTACGCGTTGTACCCGGAATACGCGTTGTACAGCAATGGACAGATCGGTGTGAACGCACTGGCCATTGAATCTGTTGTGTGCGGGTACGCGTTGTACAGCAATGGACCGATCGGTGTGCCCGGCCAGCCCATTGCATCTGTTGTGAGTGGGTACGCGTTGTACAGCAATGGACCGATCGGTGTGCCCGGCCGGCCCATTGCATCTGTTGTGAGCGGGTACGCGTTGTATCCCGAAATAAGCGTTGTACAGCAATGGACCGATCGGTGCGCATGCATTGGCTATGGCCTGGCATGGCAACGGACGCGTTTTCGAAAGTTTAACGAGTCTGATGCTGTGAATTCAGTTGGCCACCCACAACAATGTTGCAAATGCATGGGTGTCATGAAGTTGAACTTTTGAAGGATGCTGTGGGCGTGTGTAAGTGGTGAAATTCCATGGATTGGCCAGATTCAGGAGATGCAAACGACTTGGACCTATCACTTTGGACACATGGGACGGTATCTGCCTCAGCAGCACACATATAATGCTGGCTGTTCCCCTGAGAGCTCACTTGCCTGCACTACATGCTCCAGGACGACATCTGCCACCACCACTGCTGCTGTCTCTGCATCCTCTGGATCCTGCAATGGCACGTACTGTGGAGAGAGCCCCAGCCTTCAGCCTTGAGGAGAACCAGGCCCTGCTGGACAGCCTCCTTCCACAGTACAGCAAGCTGTATGGGAAACCAGGGGAGCAGGTGAGTGTGCTGTCCACTGCCTTACAAATGTGCATGTTGTCTGACTAGCCAGACTTACAGTCTGCACGCCACTGGCTAGCAGGCTCACTGAGTAGTTCTCACCCCCCCATAGTGTGTAGTTACATGCACTGAACAGGTATAGTGCAGTAACAGTGCATTTAAACAAGGTTTGACTTCCCAGGCAATGATACCATGTAGTAACTGCTGGCAAACTGTTCATAGCCATCCTTGCACTGCCCGTGTACAACATGTGCCCCAGTGATTGAGACATGTATATCCAAATGTGTGATGCACGGATTTGTTGCATGTGTAGTAATGGCCTTTACACTTTGTCATCTTCACAGGTTGATGCCCACCAGAAGCAGGAAATATGGCTGGACATCGCCTGGGCAGTAAGGTCTGTGGGGGTCTACAAGCGCCGGATCCGCAACTGCCAGAAGAGGTGGCAGGACCTTCAGGGCTGGACCCGGAGGATCGCAAGGGTCCAGCTGAAGCTGTCGCCTCCTCGCAGGAGGGGCGGACACCGGACCCTGACCCCCCACATACTCAGGATCCTGGCGGTGGTCTTCCCTGATCTGGATGGGCAGCTTAAGGGCAGACAGCAGCAAGGAGGGGGTGAGTCCATGACTTCACTGTGAGCTTTGTCTGACATGCTATGTGCCCTCCTCTGGCCTGGTTAAACTTCAACAGTACATCAGTTATGTGGTCCAGGACCCATGTCCCTCAATTGTGCACTGCCCACTCCTCATCTGATACCCAGGTGTGGCCCTCACAGTCAGGAAATTGTGTCACTTGGGTACTGTGTCCTTGCATATTACTTAGCTCAAGGTGGGGGACAGCATTTGTACCCGTAACTCTGTGGTGGGCTTCATGGGTGGGTCCATTGATTACACAATGCCTGGGTTCTGACATGTAATCTGCGTGTTACTTTGATATGGTGGTGCAATTGCTGATCTGATTCACCACATGTGCCTGGGGTATTTGGCACACACCCATGCTGCGGTTGTGAACAATGTTTGGGCCTCAGGAGTATGTATATCAAGTGTGTCACACATGCTTAGCCACCTGCCTACTGTCCAGGGCTCATCCCTCTTTCACGTGGAGCAGGACAGTCATGCCTACTCCAGGCCACACAATACACTCTGTACTCCCACTCCAGTGTATCAGCTGACACGTTGTGCTCAGTGAAATGTTCCCTCAGGTGTCTGCCTCTGTGTCATTGTGCTGTGGCTTTGTTGTCAGGACTACTGGGGTGTTTATCGGTTAGGGCTCAGCATGCCACCGGAGATGTGACCATAGGAGACGATACTTATGTGACATATAGGTGTTTGATCACTTGACCGTGCATACTGGGGTATGCGACTGTGAAGTTCAGGCAGCTGTTTCCCATTCACAGCAGATTGTGAGGTGCTCATGTTTCCGAGGGTTGTGTTTCATGTCTCCCATATGTCCAATTGGTATGACGTGGACAAATGAGAGTTCAGATGATGTGGTTTGTGGGGGATGGACATGTGCACTTGTCAGCTACTGGACTTGCATTCCCCATGACCTAGGATTGTGACACAGTGCAGACTGTTGTTGTCTGGCTGCCCTGCCCATGTGACTGGAGACAGTGATGTATGACTTTGCAGGCATGCCTGTGCCATGGCGTTAAACTTCCTAAGAGTGATCCTGCAGGGGAGTGACATGTGCTACATGCACCCCATTGTGGCATTGACTATCAGGACATGGGTGCATCATGGTGTCTGGTGCTGGTATGCATCACATGCATTTCAAAATAGACTCTGGCCATCCCTTTATCCGGACACCTGTACTGACTCAGTGGCAAGAGTTGTGATGTGTGCATGTTCACATACTTCACCGTGTTCTCTGCACTGTCCAACTACTGTGTAGGTGGTGCATGTGTCCACACTGGTGTATTGCCATCCGACAGACACCAGACCGATGGGTGCAAGGCCAGGAGGGATGTGAGTGCCATGGTTGACCATCAGACTGACAATTGGCTTCTCCTACTCTGTTTGGGCACTTTTGGCAATGTTCAACTAAGGATGCCAGGGCTTGCTCTGTAATGTGCTGTACTTACTGTGGTTTTGTGCGGTCAGTGCAGGTGACTGATGTCTGTCTGTTTCCCTAATTGTTTGCAGATACATCCACGGCCACAGGAGGGGACAGCTCCACGGACCAGGAAGAGCCGCTGAGCCAGACTGGGTCAGCAGCCGATGAGTGGTCGGAGGGACCCAGTGGCACGGAGGGCGAGGGGAGCCACACAGAGGAGTCCTCAGCACCATCCACCTCAGCTGAGGACCACAGCAGCTCAGAGGATGACTCCCTTGTGGAGGCGGGTGTCATCAGCCACCACACCCCAGCTACTATTGCTGTGTAATTTGGGCTCCCTCTCATCTAACAATGCCTGTTTGCCCACATAGGGGAATCCGATCCATGAGTTACTTTTGTGTGGCACTGTATACACATCTGTGTAATTGTGATTCAGGCCTCCTCATGTGTTGTGTGGTTGCCTGGGGACACTGGCACACCCCCCATCACCTATTGTGTTTGATCTGCAGTGTGAGGCTGCCTGTTTGTGTTTGTGCATCTGCACCACTGCATTGGCATATCTTTAGTGTGCCATTGGCTGTATGTTGTTTGTTGGCTTTCCCCTGCTGTCCCTGGGACTCCTAGGTCATCAGTCAGCACAATGATCATGGTTTGTATGTCCCTTTGCTGCCATGGTATGGTATTTGTTCACCTGACATCTACAGTCTCCAAAGGATATCTACATTTGTGTGTCCATTGGTGCAGATATGTGGGGCTGCATTATGATGGTCACTTCTGTCATTGTGTTATTGAGGAATGTTGCCAATGTCAGCCCCCATGGGTGATGTTTGTCTGCACATGGCCAAAGGTATATCTTATTGGCACTGCACTGTTTGCCTCACCCAATGTATGTTGCTATGGGACACAAGCACTACTTTGCCACTGATGTATTTGTTGTTCTGTGACCAGGGATCATCCATGCTGTTTGGCAGTTGCAGCTTTTTCCATGACAACACTTACCTTTTGGTCACTGTGATGATGGGGGTTTAGACCCCATTGCCACAGTGTTCAAAATGTGCTTCAGCTATGGACCCCACACTTACCTTTTGGTCACTGTGATGATGGGGGTTTAGACCCATTGCCACAGTGTTCAAAATGTGCTTCAGCTATGGACCCCACACTTACCTTTTGGTCACTGTGATGATGGGGTGTTATACCCCATTGCCACAGTGGTCATGGTCTGCTTGCATTGTGGAGCCCACACACATTTATGTGTGACACATGTGATAGGGGGTCACATTGTATGCTCAATGACATGTTCAGTGTTGTGGGCATTTGACACAGACTACACACGCTTGTCATGGTGTTGGTGGGATGTATTTTCAGACATTCCTTATGTTGGAGTATGCTGGTTGTGTCATGCATTTCCCGTCCTATGTTTAGGGGTGGTGTGGGTGGTAGGCATTCATCCCCCTATGAGTGGGGATGGTGGTAGTGGTAGGCATCCAGGCCCCCCTGAGTAGAGGTGGTGGTAGTGGTAGGCATCCATCCCCCTATTAGTGGGGTTGGTAATAGTGACAGGCATCCAGCCCCCCTGAGTAGGGGTGGTCGTGGTGGTAGGTATCCAGGCCCCCCTGAGTAGGGGTGGTGGTAGTGTCAGGCATCCAGCCCCCCCTGAGTAGGGGTTGTGGTAGTGGTAGGCATCCATCCCCCTATGAGTGGGGTTGGTAGTAGTGACAGGCATCCAGCCCCCCTTGAGTTTTGGTGGTGGTAGTAGTAGGCATCCAGGCCCCCCTGAGTAGGGGTGGTGGTAGTGGTAGGCATCCAGGCCCCTATTAGTGGGGATGGTAGTAGTGACAGGCATCCAGGTCCCCCTGAGTAGGGGTGGTGGTAGTGGTAGGCATCCAGGCCCCCCTGAGTAGGGGTGGTGGTGGTGGTGGTAGGCATCCAGGCCCCCTGAGTAGGGGTGGTGGTAGTGGTAGGCATCCAGCCCCCATGAGTAGGGGTGGTGGTAGTGGCAGGCATCCATCCCCTAAGGGTGGGGATGGTAGTAGTGACAGGTATCCAGGCCCCCTGAGTAGGGGTGGTAGTAGTGGTAGGCATCCAGGCCCCCTGAGTAGGGGTGGTGGTAGTGGTAGGCATCCATCCCCCTAAGGGTGGGGATGGTAGTAGTGACAGGCATCCAGGCCCCCTGAGTAGGGGTGGTGGTAGTGGTAGGCATCCAGGCCCCCTGAGTATGGGTGGTGGTAGTGGCAGGCATCCATCCCCCTAAGGGTGGGGATGGTAGTAGTGACAGGCATCCAGGCCCCCTGAGTAGGGGTGGTGGTGGTGGCAGGCATCCAGCCCCCCTGAGTAGGGGTGGTGGTAGTAGTAGGCATCCAGGCCCCCTGAGTAGGGGTGGTGGTAGTGGTAGGCATCCAGCCCCCTGAGGGTGGGGATGGTAGTAGTGACAGGCATTCAGGCCCCCCTGAGTAGGGGTGGTGGTAGTGGTAGGCATCCAGCCCCCTGAGGGTGGGGATGGTAGTAGTGACAGGCATCCAGGCACCCCTGAGTAGTGGTAGTGGCAGGCATCCAGGCCCCCTGAGTAGGGGTGGTGGTAGTGGCAGGCATCCATCCCCCTAAGGGTGGGGATGATAGTAGTGACAGGCATCCAGGCCCCCTGAGTAGGGGTGGTGGTGGTGGCAGGCATCCAGCCCCCCTGAGTAGGGGTGGTGGTAGTAGTAGGCATCCAGGCCCCCTGAGTAGGGGTGGTGGTAGTGGTAGGCATCCATCCCCCTAAGGGTGGGGCTGGTAGTAGTGACAGGCATCGAGCCCCCCCTGAGTGGGGTGGTGGTAGTGGCAGGCATCCAGCCCCCCCTGAGTAGGGGTGGTGGTAGTGGTAGGCATCCAGGCCCCCCTGAGTAGGGGTGGTGGTAGTGGTAGGCATCCATCCCCCTAAGGGTGGGGATGGTAGTAGTAACAGGCATCGAGCCCCCCCTGAGTGGGGTGGTGGTAGTGGCAGGCATCCAGCCCCCCCTGAGTAGGGGTGGTGGTAGTGGTAGGCATCCAGCCCCCTGAGGGTGGGGATGGTAGTAGTGACAGGCATCCAGGCACCCCTGAGTAGGGGTGATGGTAGTGGCAGGCATACAGCCCCCCCTGAGTAGGGGTGGTGGTAGTGGTAGGCATCCAGGCCCCCCTGAGTAGGGGTGGTGGTGGTGGCAGGCATCCAGCCCCCCGTGAGTAGGGGTGGTGGTAGTAGTAGGCATCCAGGCCCCCCTGAGTAGGGGTGGTGGTAGTGGTAGGCATCCATCCCCCTAAGGGTGGGGATGGTAGTAGTGACAGGCATCCAGCCCCCCCTGAGTGGGGTGGTGGTAGTGGCAGGCATCCAGCCCCCTATGGGTGTGTATGGCATTGGTGATGACCATCCCACCCCTATGGTTCTGATGTTGCTAGTGTACGTCATTTGTGCATCGCTATGTGTGTGTGACATATTTCGGGTACGTGTCGTTTGTTTGTATTGTTGGTGTTTGACTTACCGTCTGCGCCGTACGCGTCCGTGCCGGTCCCGGTAATAGATGTAGAGTATAGGTAGGACCTGCGCAATGGGATTCATGCTTGGATCATCTCGTTCGGGTTTCTCGTGTCTTCGACTCGTACTCGTAGCAGGCTTGTTCGTCTCGTAGTTGTGGATCGTCTTGTGGCGCGAAACGGAGCTTATGTACGGCTCGCCCGGATGCTCAAATGTCCCGGACGTAGCGACGGGTTCGGCGCGTACGGAGTGCGCATCGTACTCGTCCGGCCGCAAGGTGCTGTGTATTTGCTTCCGTACGACTCGATTCAGCGTTTACGGATCCGGCTCGGGTGGGGAACAGGAGCTGAATTGGGTAAGTACGGCTCGCTCAGAAACTGGGTTGTTATACGCATCGTACTTGTTCGTCCGGACAAATGTTCGAATCGGTCGGGAAACACGCATTCGGCTGTTTTTTTCCCCGGATGAATACTGTTAGGTGCGCTTCCGGCCGGGATCGGAATCGACCCCAGTGTGTTTTACTGTGTTTTTCACTTCATTATTCCCCTATGGGGAAGTGGAGCCCATGTGCTAGATTAACTTTCCTAAGGCCTACAGATTCCAGACACGCACTAAAGTCCACTGTAGCGGATGTGAAAAGCAGTATTCTGTAGAGTCCAAAGTCATATTTGTACTGCTTTTGGGTCATCCAGAAATGTCACATTTCTCTGAGTCCGTCATAACCAGGGCCAGGCTGAGGGCTGACCTCAGCTGGATGGATTGATAACCTTTCTTCCACAAGCTAAGGCCTCCTCTCCACGAAGAGAAGATGAGTGGGGCTACAGGCTCATCCATCAGCAGCTATCACTGGGTGCCAGGCACCAGACTGCACCAAGGAGGGAAGGCATCGAGGAGGGAAGGGGTCTGGTTTCAGAGACCATGTGGCCAGAGACCCTGGACGATGCCATTTTGAACAAACCCAGAGGCTGGACAAGAAGGAGGGAGCAGGGGCAGGGAAGTGATGTGTCGATGTTTGATAGGACAAACAGAGACTTCCTGCCAGCCCCCCTACTCAACTTTTAAAAAGTACTGGAAGAGGAAGAGAGCTCTCTCTGGGGTGTGGTCTGCTGAGGCGGAAGGTGCTGGAGCCTGGCAATGGGCAGTTGGAAGGAGGAACCCCCTGACTGCCCCCCAGGCCCCTAACAGCGCCAGAAGAAGAGCCCAGGACCGGTGCGCAGAAGCAGGGGCCTCTGCGCAGGGAGAAGAGAGGCCCAGGAGGAGAGCAGGCGAAAGGCTGGCGTAGGGAGCCAGTGAAGACCGCTCCCTGCAGGATGCACCCTCTCAGAGACCCAGAGGGAAAAGGAGAGTGCCCCCAGTGGCTGGGGAGCGCCACCCGGAGCAAGAAGACGTGAAAATGGACAAGATCGGACCCCTGGGGGCTGAGATATGCCCCCAAGAAGGTATGCGACCTTTGACCTTTGATGGGACCGACGACGAAGCACGTGGGGCTCCGCCGCCAGTCTGGAAGATGCCCTCGAGGTGGGTCAGGTCCCAGGGGCTGCCCCCTAAAGAGAAGTACAGACGGGGAGCGCCGTCGCGCTCCCCCTGAAGGTGCCCTGTATGGGGGCCAGGAGCCCACCCTGGCCCCCACCGAAGAAGAAGGCGGGGGAGCGCCATCGTGCCCCCCGCGAGGAGGTGCCCAGGGGCCCAGGACCCCATCCCCGGACCCCGAAGAAGTAAAGTCGGGGGAGCACCGTCGCGCCCCCGCAAAAATGAGCCCAAGGGGCCTGGGACCCCATCCCCGGGCCCCGAAGTAAAGTCGTGGAGCGCCGTCGTGCTCCCCGTGAAGATACTCCCTGGGGGGCCAGGAGCCCACCCTGGCCCCCACCGAAGCAAAGACGGGGGGAGCGCCGTCGCCCCCCCGCGAAGAGGTCGGGAGGGGCCCGGGACCCCATCCCCGGGCCCCAGAAGTGCTGGAAGGAGGCGGGGGGAGTGCCGTTGCACTCCCCCGAGGTCCGCCGGATCGGCGAGAACCTCCGTGTCTGCCCGCCGGAGCGGGCAGACCAGAATGAAGGTGCCGGCTCCCGTGGCCGCACACGGAGGTGCGGGCCGCGCGGGGAGCCGGCGGGGGCAGCCAGGGGTGGGCTCCCTGGGCTGCCCTCCACCACAGATGGCGTGCGGGGGTCCCAGGTGGGACCGAGACCCCCAGAACCAAGGCAACAGCGCCAGGGGCCCGGGTGGGACCGGGCCCCCACCAGTAGCAGGAGCGGCCGGGGTTGGGCTCCCCGAGCCGTTAACCTTACCTGGGGGTCCGGGTGGGACCGGGCCCCCCACTGAGGCCAGGAAAGCAGCGAAGCACCAGCGCGGCTCTCCCTGGCACAGCGGGAGAGCCGCTCATCTGATATTCATAAGAAGGAGCATGAAGCGCCCCATAATGCCTTGCCAGGCATTTGTAAATCAGCTATTTTGGTGCTTGTGGTGGCCCCAGGAGGACGGGGTCACCACCAACTTGGTGCAAGGGTGCTGGGGGAGCTGCTGGAGAAGCGCAGTCTCCCCCCAGCATGAAGTTAAGTCCCACCCTACGTTTCCTAGGGATTTGAAAAGGATAACCCCTCAAGGGCTCAGCCTGCTTTATTACACCTTCTGGGCTGGAACTTTTGTTCTACAGATGAGGTGTATTGCGAAGTGCTTCTTGGAGTGAAGGGCTGAGTTGGGGATGTCTGGAGAAGGGCATCCCCTGTAGGTGAAGAAGTGTAATTGCACCAGAACTGCATTTACTAACGGGTATTCCTTTTTAGAGGGACTCAAGGTCACATATGTAATGTGAAGTACCTGTGTAAGGTGATGACATAAGCAAAGTGGGTTATGTTGCCAGACATTCCTGCTAGGGTGTCTGGCTGTATAGGCGTAATCCTGTGATTTCATCTGTGATGCCTTTAGGGGCTGTAATTGCAATGCATTCTAATGTCCAACAAAGGTGATGAGTACTGTCATTCCAAAGTAATGCTTACACTTGTATTCTTGCTGCTGCGCTTAGGTGAGGAACAACCCAGACTGTTAGCCCCGAATATGTAGGGGTGCATACTGTATGGACAATATAAGATGCTCAGTTAGGGTTATGTGTCCCTAGGGCAGGTGAACCTATTTTTAATGCGCGTGGAGGTAATGGGGTGGGTCGCCACTGGGATGGTGCCAGTGCGCAGGGCCCCCGCTCCAGGTTACGTTCAACTAACCGCATTGGGGGCAAGATGATGTGCATACCTGGGAGTGGTGGTATTAGACCCCACCCCCCTGCGGGAGGGGTGGAGATGTTATGCAATGTCACAAAGTAATTCCAACAGCTTATGTATATTTGTAAATTGGGGCATAGTATTGAGTAGTGTGTGTGTTTAATAAATGTAATCTTACTTTTATAAAGCAAAGTACAGACTGGACAATCAATTATTGAGTGTTATTTTTGCGCACCTGCAAATGGCGATTACTGGCCCACACCACCTCCCTTGAGTAAAGCCTCAGACTGCTCTGCAACGCTACCCTCTGAGAGTCAGGCGCTACAATTGGGTGTTTGGTTCACAGTGAAGGACAAATGTAGTCATGTTATTTGTGCATGCCTCACAGATGCTGCCTCGTTTTCCAACATTGGTGTCTAGCGGCGGGAAACATAGTATCCCATTCTGGTGCGCATTTATAGCATTTGATAAGTCCAGTTTTGCCACACATTACCTATGCAGTAATGAGCAAATGGAAGAGCGCAAGGCTCTGAGAAGGGTTCAAAGTTTTGGTTATGTGAACTAAAGGTATGGGAAAGGAAAGCCCCGCGCACATATGTGTCATGCGAAGATATTATGGTTTAAATGTAAACTGTATTGATATGACCGCGCTATGTTGATTATCATGTGCCTGCGGGATGGTGCTTTCCAGGAAATGATTGCATTCAAATGTTCTAAGCCATATTGTACAACTTTGAACCCTAACACTACATGCACTACACCTGCATGAGGAGGGTGTCTCCTCAATAGATAGGGTTAGCAACTGATACCTACATCACAGGAGGGGGTGTAGGGGTGGATTGACCTTTGTGGGGGACAGGAGAGAGAGGGGGTCCTGGGAGATTCCCGCGCTTTTTAAGGGCAGGGAGGGTTTCCACAGAAGGGGCCCCAGATATCCTTCCCCCGCTGAAAGTTTACTTGCCATTGGCGCAGGCCAAAACCACTGGAAGGGTGGGGCAGGAGGTTTCTTTACCCCAGGTAGTAATGCCCCAGGGGTTCCCAGGGTGGGGGACCCCAAGGAACTTTTCCCATGGTGGGAGGAGGGTGTGGTAGAGTTGGGTGTCCGGCAGGCCCCCCAGGTTGACTGGTGGGGAGGTGAGCGACCCAGGGGTGGCCCCTGGTAGTGGGTGGCCCCAAAGGAGGGTAGTTCTTGAGTGATGGTGTGTAGTGGTAGCCCCTAGGTACCCTAGGTGGGCTAGGTAACTGATCCAGTGGAGATCTGAGTGGGGGTGATGTACTCCCTGGTTTCCAGGTGAAGGGTTGGGGGCGGACCCTGAGGTGTCAGGGTCCGGTCAGTGGTTACCCCGGGGTGGCCCATGGTGATGGGTGGCCCCAAAGGAGGGGTAGTTTTCGAGCTTGGATGTCACCCTGGAGATAGTGTGGTGAGCCTGAGGTGGTGGCTGGGGCGATGCCTGGCCAGGTGACCAGTCAGGTAGGTCCTGTGGGACTTGAACCCAAGGACCAGGAGCATGAGGGTGTTCCCCAGCTCGATGCAGGAGGTGGACTTCTGCAAGGTAGTACCACCCTGAACACAGGTGGGGCCTATCTTAAGTGACGGGACCCTGTGTTTCGCAAAGGGGTGGTGGAGGCCTAGCCGGGATCTTTAGGGTCCCTGGCTTGGTGTGGTAGCACTACCCTGGAGGCAGGTGGGGCCTATCTTAGGGAAGGGACCCTGCTCTTCATAAGGGGTGGTGCAGGCCATCCAGGGACCATGTAGGTCCCTGGGCGGTCTCCCAAGGCGCTGCTGGGAGACCGGGGAGAGCCATGAGAGGTGGGCCTGGGTCTAGCTAACTCGAGGCCCACAGGCTCTCTAAGGGTACTCCGGGAGGAGAGCGCGCCTCTAGGAGGGAAGGGTGCATAGGCCCTGTTCTCGCAGCGGAGAACAAAGAAGGGGTCTAGGTTCCCGGGGTAGTTTCCGTGTGGAGCTACTGACGGGGGGAATGAGCTGTAGGATGTCTGACGAGGCACCCTCAGTGTTCCTCCCTGGCACTGCCAGTGTGGTAGTGAGGCCGGTCTGAGGTCCTATCAGGGAGCCAGGTCAGTGGCCAAAGGGTGCTTTTCTGTGTGGGGAAAGCACGAATGGCTGTGCTTTCTTTAGGGAAGCCAGTCCTCCCGAAAGGGTGGTGGCAGCAGAATGACCTCAGCGGCAGGCTGAGGGTGATGGTCCAGAGAGGTTGCATCTTTGGGGTGCAAGGACCAAACGGAGAGAGGGTACTGGTTGGACCAAACTCCAGAAGGGAGACCAGCTAGTGACCCAGGGGATGGGATGTAGACCTATCCCCGAAGACTGCATCGGTGCTGAGGCACTGGACCCTTGTCCAGAGAAGGGGTAGGCATAGTGTTGTATGCCCAAGGGCAAAGGTGGGCCTAGTGAGGCCAAGTCCATGTAGACCATGAGTGACCTAGAGGTATCTAACCTAGAGCCCGGAGGGTTCTTAGGGTAGTCTGGGATCCCTGTCATGGGTGGAGATTTCATGGATGGGAGGAGTAGGTGGTCTAAGCGGATAACTGGTGAGTAAGGGGGGTCTGGTCAGAACCCCTTATAACTAGTTATCGCTGACTACGGGAAGAATACCCATGTAGAGTGGCTACTTCTTCCCTGTAGGAATCAGCTGGGCACGGCGTGTGTTAGAAGGTGGTTCTGACACTATGGGCCGCCCGGATTTTTCGCTTTTTGAGCACCTGTGTGTGGAGGTTTTACTGTGGGAGAGCCTCATAAATTGGGACTCATCCACAGTGAACTCATGATGAAGGAGACGGCATGTGGATTTTACTGGTGTCCCCTAGCTTGACTAGGCCGCTGCGCAGTAGCTGGAGTAAGGGGCACCGGGCTGGTTACATGCAGACACCTGTGTACATGCGTGTGCACACGTGTAGGGGCTGCGCAGGGGAGATTCCTGGCGTGCGCAGTCCAGGAGCAGCTACAAAGTGAATGGTGTGGCGGGACTTATGCAGAAGTGGGTGGTGACACGGAATAGGCCTTATACACTGGGAAGGAACATGCCAGAGAAAGTCAGTGTGTTTTACTGTGTTTTTCACTTCATTATTCCGCTATGGGGATGTGGAGCCCATGTGCAAGATTAACTTTCCTAAGGCCTACAGATTCCAGACACGCACTAAAGTCCACTGTAGCGGATGTGAAAAGAAGTATTCTGTAGAGTCCAAAGTCATATTTGTACTGCTTTTGGGTCATCCAGAAATGTCACATTTCTCTGAGTCCGTCATAACCAGGGCCAGGCTGAGGGCTGACCTCAGCTGGATGGATTGATAACCTTTCTTCCACAAGC
Source organism: Calotriton arnoldi (assembly GCA_963921515.1). Classification (NCBI taxonomy): domain Eukaryota; kingdom Metazoa; phylum Chordata; class Amphibia; order Caudata; family Salamandridae; genus Calotriton; species Calotriton arnoldi. The sequence continues at coordinate 364,455 of CAWUFW010010378.1, read as the reverse complement.
TAAGGCCTCCTCTCCACGAAGAGAAGATGGGTGGGGCAACAGGCTCATCCATCAGCAGCTATCACTGGGTGCCAGGCACCAGGCTGCACCAAGGAGGGAAGGCAGCGAGGAGGGAAGGGGTCTGGTTTCAGAGACCATGTGGCCAGAGACCCTGGACGACGCCATTTTGAACAAACCCAGAGGCTGGACAAGAAGGAGGGAGCAGGGGCAGGGAAGTGATGTGTCGCTGTTTGATAGGACAAACAGAGACTTCCTGCCAGCCCCCTACTCAACTGTTAAAAAGTACTGGAAGAGGAAGAGAGCTCTCTCTGGGGTGTGGTCTGCTGAGGTGGAAGGTGCTGGAGCCTGGCAATGGGCAGTTGGAAGGAGGAACCCCCTGACTGCCCCCCAGGCCCCTAACAGCGCCAGAAGAAGAGCCCAGGACCGGTGCGCAGAAGCAGGGGCCTCTGCGCAGGGAGAAGAGAGGCCCAGGAGGAGAGCAGGCGAAAGGCTGGCGCAGGGAGCCAGTGAAGACCGCTCCCTGCAGGATGCACCCTCTCAGAGACCCAGAGGACGAAGGAGAGTGCCCCCAGTGGCTGGGGAGCGCCACCCGGAGCAAGAAGACGCGCAAATGGAGAAGATCGGACCCCTGGGGGCTGAGATATGCCCCCCAGAAGGTACGCGACCTTTGACCTTTGATGGGACCGACGACGAAGCACGTGGGGCTCCGCCGCCGGTCTGGAAGATGCCCCCGGGGTGGGTCAGGTCCCGGGGGCTGCCCCCTAAAGAGAAGTAAAGACGGGGAGCACTGTCGCGCTCCCCGTGAAGGTGCCCTGTATGGGGGCCAGGAGCCCACCCTGGCCCCCACCGAAGAGGAAGGCGGGGGAGCATAGTCACGCCCCCCCGCGAAGAGGTGCCCAGGGGCCCGGGACCCCATCCCCGGGCCCGAAGAAGTAAAGTCAGGGGAGCGCCGTCGCGCCCCCCGCTAAAATGAGCCCAAGGGGCCCGGGACCCCATCCCCGGGCCCCGAAGTAAAGTCGGGGAGCGCCGTCGTGCTCCCCGTGAAGATACGCCCTGGGGGGCCAGGAGCCCACCCTGGCTCCCGCCGAAGCAAAGACGGGGGAGCGCCGTTGCGCCCCCCGCGAAGAGGTCGGGAGGGGCCCGGGACCCCATCCCCCAGAAGTGCTGGAAGGAGGCGGGGGAGTGCCGTTGCACTCCCCCAAGGTCCGCCAGATCGGCAAGAACCTCCGTGTCTGCCTGCCGGAGTGGGCAGACCAGAATGAAGGTGCCGGCTCCCGCGGCCGCACACGGAGGTGCGGGCCGCGCGGGGAGCTGGCGGGGGCAGCCAGGGGTGGGCTCCCTGGGCTGCCCTCCACCACAGATGGCGTGCGGGGATCCCGGGTGGGACCGAGACCCCCAGAACCAAGGCAACAGCGCCAGGGGCCTGGGTGGGACCGGGCCCCCACCAGTAGCAGGAGCGGCCAGGGGTGGGCTCCCCGAGCCGTTAACCTTACCTGGGGGTCCGGGTGGGACCGGGCCCCCCACTGAGGCCAGGAAAGCGGCGAATCACCAGCGCGGCTCTCCCCGGCACAGCGGGAGAGCCGCTCATCTGATATTCATAAGAAGGAGCATGAAGTGCCCCATAATGCCTTGTCAGGCATTTGTAAATCAGCTATTTTGGTGCTTGTGGTGGTCCCAGGAGGACGGGGTCACCACCAACTAGGTGCAAGGGTGCTGGGGGAGCTGCTGGAGAAGCGCAGTCTCCCCCCAGCACGAAGTTAAGTCCCACCCTACGTTTCCTAGGGATTTGAAAAGGATAACCCCTCAAGGGCTCAGCCTGCTTTATTACATCTTCTGGGCTGGAACTTTTGTTCTACAGCTGAGGGTGTATTGCGAAGTGCTTCATGGAGTGAAGGGCTGAGTTGGGGATGTCTGGAGAAGGGCATCGCCTGTAGGTGAAGATCTGTAATTGCACCAGAACTGCATTTACTAATGGGTATTCCTTTTTAGAGGGACTCAAGGTCACATATGTAATGTGAAGTACCTGTGTAAGGTGATGTCATAAGCAAAGTGGGTTATGTCGCCAGACGTTCCTGCTAGCGTGTCTGGCTGTATAGGCGTAATCCTGTGATTTCATCTGTAATGCCTTTAGAGGCTGTAATTGCAATGCATTCTAATGTCCAACAAAGGTGATGAGTACTGTCACTCCAAAGTAATGCTTACACTTGTATTCTTGCTGCTGCGCTTAGGTGAGGAACAACCCAGACCGTTAGCCCCGAATATGTAGGGGTGCATACTGTACGGACAATATAAGATGCTCAGTCAGGGTTATGTGTCCCTAGGGCAGGTGAACCTATTTTTAATGCGCGTGGAGATAATGGGGTGGGTCGCCACTGGGATGGTGCCAGTGCGCAGGGCCCTCTCTCCAGGTTACGTTCAACTAACCGCATTGGGGGCAAGATGATGTGCATACCTGGGAGTGGTGGTACTAGACCCCACCCCCCCTGCGGGAGGGGTGGAGATGTTACGCAATGTCACAAAGTAATTCCAACAGCTTATGTATACTTGTAAATTGGGGCATAGTATTGAGTAGTGTGTGTGTTTAATAAATGTACTCTTACTTTTATAAAGCAAAGTACAGACTGGACAATCAATTATTGAGTGTTATTTTTGCGCACCTGCAAATGGCGATTACTGGCCCACACCACCTCCCTTGAGTAAAGCCTCAGACTGCTCTGCAACGCTACCCTCTGAGAGTCAGGCGCTACAATTGGGTATTTGGTTCCCAGTGAAGGACAAATGTAGTCATGTTATTTGTGCAGGCCTCATAGATGCTGCCTCGTTTTCCAACATTGTCAAACAAGTCAACAACAACAAACACTTTGTAAAATAAGTAATAAACAAAATGCGTCTTTATCAGAAAGACCTATATACTCTAAAACGATACAACTCACTTGCCAGAAGCAGCTAGACTCACCACCACCTACTCTGCACAGACACAGTAAGGATCAACAATATCCCACTAAAAAAGAAAAAGAAAAGAAAATTACACATAAGACAATGCAAAACACATCGCAAAGAATTTCTTGCTCAAAACACTAACTAAATATGCTGCCATTATGACACCACTTACAAAAAAATTCATTCATGCATGACAATAATACTCTTTTGGAGTAAATACAACAAAAATGTTTTTCTTACCAAAAAAATGCAACTACGCAAAACTGCGGAACAACCACTGCCGAAACCGCAAACAGGAATCAAAAGCTTTACACTAGAATAAAAAGGAGAAATAAAACATTACAATCACATATGCAAATAATGCACTAGTCCACATACTATCCACCAGCCAAGCAAAGGTGGTAGCCTAAAAGCATAAGGCCGATCTGCCCCCACAGGGAGCAGAAACAGACAAAAAATTCACCCTCATAAAGGGGGAGCGACCCTTGCCCAAGGGGTCACTCCCCAACACCAACATTTAAAAAGCCCTGGTGTCTACTGGCTTCTGCCCCCTAGGGGACAGATGGGCCTGAAAACATATGGCCGATCTGCCCCCAAAGGTGCAGAAACGACCACAATAAATACCCCATAAAGGGGAGCGACCCTTGCCCAAGGGGCCGCTCCCAACAACACAAAAACAACCCCTGGTGGCCTAGTGGGCATACAATAAAATTAATTGTTTATTTGGGTCGATCTGGGGTCAGAAACAGCCCAAATAAATGCTCCCCAAAGGGGAGAGACCCTTGCCGAAGGGGCCGCTCCCCAAAAACATATTGCTCCCCCAAGGGGAGCGACCCTTGCCCAAGGGGCTGCTCCCCAACAACACTAAAACAATCCCTGGTATCTAATGGCTTCTGCCCCCCTTGGGGGCAGATGGGCCTAGACTCACAAGGCCGATCTGCCCCCAAGGGGGGGCAGAAACGGACAAAATAAATGATCCCCAAAGGGGAGCGACCCTTGCCTAAGGGGCCGCTCCCCAAAAACATAATTTAATTAAAAAAAAATCCCTGGTGGCCTAGTGGGCACAGGGGGCAGACCCACCAAAACAAATTGCTCCGCCAAGGGGAGCGACCCTTGCCCAAGGGGCCGCTCCCCGACACAAAAGGGCATTTACAAAACAAAAAAAACATCCCTGGTGGCCCAGTGGGCGCCACATACTTAAAAAAAAAAAAAAAATTATCGGGGGCAGAACCAACTACACATATTTCTCCCCCAAGGGGAGCGACCCTTGCCCAAGGGGCCGCTCCCCAAAACACAAAGGGCATTTAAAAAAAAAAAATCCCTGGTGTCCAGTGTGGGCACACACACCTTTTTTTGAAATACTAATTACCGATCTGCCCTCCCCCCAAGGGGGGCAGACCCAACTGCACATATTGTTCCCCCAAGGGGAGCGACCCTTGCCCAAGGGGCCGCTCCCCGACACAAATTGGGCCTTTTAAAAAAAAAAACGAGCATTCCTGCTGCACGATCGCGCCCCAGGCGCGATCGTGCAGCAGAAATGCTTTTTAAAAGACATCGGAGGAAAGGAAAACCCTTTCCTTTCCTCCGATGCCTTTTAAAATATACCCCCCACCCTCCACGAGGAGAAACTCACCTGTTTGTTTCCCGACGCGCTGGAAGCAAATGTCTTCCAGCGTGTTGGGAAACAAAAGGAAACCTCCAATGACGTCAGCGCGCCTCGCGTGCTGACGTCATTGATGACGTGGACGGGGGGCAGGGGGAGGCTTCCCCTGCCTTCCCCGGTGCATGCAGGAAGATTGGAGTCCCACGGGGGGAGCGCAAGCGCTTCCCCCATGGGTGGGTGTCACGACGACCGGGAGCCGTCATGAGCACACGTCCACTGTGTCTCATGACGGCTCCCGGCCGTCGTGAGCACCGAAGGGGTTAAAGAATAATATATGATTAAGATACAGATATGTGGATTTAAGTATAGAGAATCTAACCATACTTACCTTCTGATATTTCTGTCTTTGGTATTTTGGCTACCATACTAAGGCACAATGATATTCCTTACTCATACCTCAGGACCCATACATTGAAACCTCACAACAGCTTCATAATAAGTCTAGTAAACACAGTCAACAATACTAACCACATTTTAAATGAACACAGTACACAATCATTACATTGTTTGCAAACCATCACAAAGTCAACTTTACATTACCATATGAGCAAATAAGAGTTTTTCACTACCACGTTATTTCACACATTGTTGTCTGCCGTGCACTTTTTTCCTGCAGCATTCGCATAGCCACTCCCAGCTGCTTCCCTTTACTCCCAAATGACTAGTTAGTGGCACAACAGGAGTTAAAGCAGTGTAACAGTAGGATGTTCCAGTGAAAAAAACTGAGGAAAAGTGGATCACAAAGGAATGGAAGTAAAACCTAAGGAGGTGGGGAATAGGAGACCAGCTCCACGAAGACTGGCCATTCAACCAATTCTGTCTTTGTTTCTGACACACAACTGCCACCACAGTTGTGTAACCCAACAGCACTGCTCCTGGCAGTGTATCACTCATTCCTTTTCATGAGAAGTAGACCAGTGAAGGGCAACAGCAAAAAGATGCAATCATAATAGGAGGTGCAATACAGAAACCCCTACAGCTGAGGCATTTGTTGTGGTAAGTCACTGCCATAGTTTGCCCATTGGTGACACTCCCTCAAGGTTTTAACTTAGAATTAGATCTCCAAAATAATTGCACATATTTTTCAAATATTTATTTTAATGAGCATGGTACTTTAATATTACTCTGCCGTCCACTGAGATCCAGTTTACCCACAATATGGTTGTCCTTGTCCCCATTCTACTTTACTTTGGCACACTTCTCCACTGCATTGTCTGCATCACATCGTCAATCCCTAGTTCTTTATTTCTTACACCACTTGCATTCTTTCACTTTTCCATTGTATAGTTCTATTACTCGGCTTTTGCCTAAATGCCATGATTCTCATCCATTACTCCACACCCCTTCCCCACATTGGGCAGAAGCATGTCCACTAATTACACCTTTCGCTATTTGTTCTCTTCAAACGTCCTTTGCCTTAATTCTTTATATATTTGTAATGCAAAGTGGTAAAAATGTCACGGTATGTTTCCCCGATATACTTGCTAAAGGTCAATGCAAACACTGGAAAAAAATATGTAGCACCGGTTTCACAGACACCCAGAAATGTAAAGTATAAAGCTGAACCTCAGAAGAATCCTTTATCTAAACAACCATTATACATCTACTCCTCAATTAACTCTTTAACTCCTCTACTTTCCTACACTCCAGTATATTCAGTCTCCTTCATTCTACACCACAACTACACCAACCTTATATATCCTGCAGCACATTCATTAGAAAGAAAATGGACCAATCCTCTCTGATGTTAATACAGGCCCCATCCCAAAGTACATCCATAGCTTTGTCCACCAGTCAATCACGGCATTTATAGAGCGCGCTACTCACCCGGGAGGGTCTCAAGGCGCTGGGGGAGGGGGTAAGTTACTGCTCGAACAGCCAGGTCTTGAGCTGCTTCCTGAAGGAGAGATGGTCCTGGGTTCGCCGAAGGTGAGTGGGGAGGGAGTTCCAGGTCTTGGCTGCCAGGTAGGAGAAGGATCTTCCTCCGGCGGTGGTTCTGCAGATGCGTGGTACGGTGGCGAGGGCGTGGCTGGTTGATCGTAGCTGGCGTGTGGGCGTGTAGAAGGTCATGCGGTCGTTGAGGTACTTTGGGCCCAGGTCGTGGAGGGCCTTGTGTGCGTGGGTGAGGAGTCTGAACGTGATTCTCTTGCTGACGGGGAGCCAGTGCAGGTCTTTCAGGTGTCCGGTGATGTGGCTGTGTCGGGGGATGTCCAGGATGAGTCGTGCGGAGGCGTTCTGGATGCGCTGGAGTCTTTTTTGAAGTTTGGCTGTGGTTCCGGCGTAGAGGGTGTTCCCATAGTCCAGTCGGCTGGTGACGAGTGCCTGGGTGACGGTCTTACTGGTTTCAGTGGGGATCCATCTGAAGATCTTGCGGAGCATGCGCAGGGTGTTGAAGCATGAAGATGAGACGGCGTTGACTTGTCTGGTCATCGACAGGGAGGAGTCCAGGATGAAGCCCAGGTTGCGTGCGTGGTCCGTTGGCTTGGGCGCGGTGCCCAGGGCCGGGGGCCACCAGGAGTCGTCCCAGGCGGAGGGTGATGAGCCCAGGATGAGGACTTCCGTCTTGTCTGAGTTCAGTTTAAGGCGGCTGTTCCTCATCCAGTCGGCGACGTCTCTCATCCCGTCGTGTAGGTTGGCTCTGGCGGTGGTGGGGTCGTTGGTGAGGAGAGGATCAGCTGGGTGTCGTCGGCGTAGGAGATGATGTTGAGGTTGTGTTGGCGTGCGATGGCTGCGAGGGGGCTCATGTAGACGTTGAAGAGGGTTGGGCTGAGTGAAGATCCTTGTGGAACGCCGCAGATGACTTCGGTGGCTTCGGATCTGAACGGGGGAGGCGGACTCTCTGGGTTCTTCCGGCGAGGAACGAGATGATCCATTCCAGTGCTTTCTCTCGGATTCCGATGTTGCTGAGGCGCTTCACTAGGGTGCGGTGGCAGACGGTGTCGAACGCCGCGGAGAGGTCCAAGAGGATGAGGGCAGCTGTTTCCCCGTTGTCGGTTAGGGTTCTGATGTCGTCGGTGGCTGCGATAAGGGCGGTCTCGGTGCTGTGGTTGGCCCGAAACCCGGACTGCGAGGGGTCGAGGGATCCATTCGTCTCGAGGAAGGCGGCAAGCTGTCTGTTGACGGTCTTCTCGATGACTTTGGCCGGAAACGGAAGGAGCGAGATGGGACGGTAGTTCTTGAGGTCGGTGGGGTCCGCCGTTGGTTTCTTCAGGAGGGCGGTAAGCTCGGCGTGCTTCCAGCTCTCCGGGAAGGTGGCGGTATGGAAGGAGGAGTTGATGATGTCCCGGAGATGGGGTGCGATGGTGGCGTCGGCTTTGTTGAAGACGTGGTGTGGGCAGGGGTCGGTTGGTGATCCGGAGTGGATGGAGTTCATCGTGCGGGTGGTGTCTTCGGTGCTGATCGGGGTCCAGTTGCAGAGGGTGGTGGTGGCGGGCGTTGGTTCGGCGGTAGGGTGCGTGGTTTGTGCGTCGAAGCTGTTATGTATGTCGGTGATCTTGCGGTGGAAGAACGCGGAGAGTGAGTTGCAGAGGTCTTGCGAGGGGGTGATGTCGTTGTTTCCGGCGCTGGGGTTGGAGAACTCTTTGACGATGCTGAAAAGTTCCTTGCTGTCATGGGCGTTGTTGTCCAGTCGTTCTTTGAGTGCCGACTTCTTGGTGGCACGGATCAGCTGGTGGTGTTTGCGGGTGGCGTGCTTGAGGGCGGTCCTGTTGTCTGTGGTCTGGTCGAGTCGCCAGGTTTTCTCGAGAGTGCGGCAGTTCTTCTTGGATTCCTTGAGTTCGTTGGTGAACCAAGGGGTTTTCTTGCTTCCGGGTCTGCTGGGAGGGTTTTTAGTGGTGCGAGGTCGTCGGCGCAGGCGGTCAGCCACTTGGCGAGGTTGCTGGCTGCTTCGTTTGGGTCCGTTGTGTTGGTGGGTGTGTTCTGGCTGAGGGAGGCGGTGAGCTGCTCGGCGGTGATCTTGCTCCAGCTCCGGCGGGGAGCCTGTTGCGGGTGGTGGTGGGTCGCAGTCTTTCTGAAGCTGAAGTGGACGCAGCTGTGGTCGGTCCAGTGGAGTCCGGTGGCGTGGCTGAAGGAGATGTGCTTGCTGGACGAGAAGACGGGGTCAAGCGTGTGGCCGGCGTAGTGGGTGGGCGTGTTCACCAGTTGCTTGAGTCCGAGGTTGGCGAGGTTGTCCAGCAGGGCGGTGGTGTTTCTGTCGTTGTTGTTCTCCAGGTGGAAGTTGAGGTCCCCTAGGAGGATGTAGTCGGCGGAGGGCATGGCGTGCGGGCTGATGAAGTCTGCGATGTCTTCGCTGAATAGTGTGCGTGGTCCCGGGGGTCTGTAGATGAGGGTGCCTCGGAGGGTGGTCTTGGGGTCAGTGTGTATCTGGAAGTGTAGGTGTTCGGCGGCGGTGAAGGTCTCGTCGGAGTTAGTCGAGATGCGGATGGTGTTCTTGTGTACGATGGCGATGCCTCCTCCCGTCTGGTTGACGCGGTCCCTCCGGGTGATCTTGTATCCGTCCGGGATGGCTATGGCGATGTCGGGCGCTGAGGAGGCGTTCATCCAGGTTTCGGTGAGGAAGGCGATGTCCGGTGCTGTTGTGTCGAGCAGGTCCCAGAGTTCCACGGCGTGCCTGTGGACGGAGCGGGTGTTCAGCAGGATGCATTTCAGGTGGTTGCTGCTGGTGCTCGACTTGGCGGAGGTGGTGCACGTCCGGGGGCAGGTGAATCGGCAGGTTTGGCAGGTGAAGGGTCCGTGGGTGCGTCTCGGTGAGGCTCGGTAGCAGGCAGGGTTCCGGCCGGCATTGAGTGCGGTGAGTGTGGCGGCGTCGTAGGTCCGTCGAGTGGTGTTGCATCGGTGGGATCCAGGGGTTCTGGCGCTGGGCGCGGTCCAGTCGCGGACGGGCGCAGACGGGCTTGCCTTAGCGCGCCTTCGGCGCGCCAGCGGCGCAGCCGCGCAGCGGCCGCCATTTATGGGGAGGTGGGAGGGAGGAGCAGCTGGGAGGCGGGAGGCAGGGGCAGCGAATGGGCAGTCAGGGGGGCGGGGCCGCAGGGGATGCAGCGGCGGGAATGGCGAGAGGCAGCGGGGGCACAGAAAGGAAATGGGGGGGAAAGGCAGACAAAATCACGGGCACAACGACAATGGGGCAGCGAGGGGCACAGAAAGGAAAATGGGGAGACAAGCAGACAAAATCAAAATCACGGGTACAACGACAATGGGGCAGCGAGGGGCACAGAAAGGAAAAAGGGGAGAAAGGCAGACAAAATCACGGGCACAACGACAATGGGGCAGCGAGGGGCACAGAAGGAAAAAGGGGAGAAAGGCAGACAAAATCACGGGCACAACGACAATGGGGCAGCGAGGGGCACAGAAGGAAAAAGGGGAGAAAGGCAGACAAAATCACGGGCACAACGACAATGGGGAGCGAGGGGCACAGAAAGGAAAATGGGGAGACAAGCAGACAAAATCATGGGCACAACGACAATGGGGCAGCGAGGGGCACAGAAAGGAAAAAGGGGAGAAAGGCAGACAAAATCACGGGCACAACGACAATGGGGCAGCGAGGGGCACAGAAGGAAAAAGGGGAGAAAGGCAGACAAAATCACGGGCACAACGACAATGGGGCAGCGAGGGGCACAGAAGGAAAAAGGGGAGAAAGGCAGACAAAATCACGGGCACAACGACAATGGGGCAGCGAGGGGCACAGAAAGGAAAATGGGGAGACAAGCAGACAAAATCACGGGTACAACGACAATGGGGCAGCGAGGGGCACAGAAGGAAAAAGGGGAGAAAGGCAGACAAAATCACGGGCACAACGACAATGGGGCAGCGAGGGGCACAGAAGGAAAAAGGGGAGAAAGGCAGACAAAATCACGGGCACAACGACAATGGGGCAGCGAGGGGCACAGAAAGGAAAATGGGGAGACAAGCAGACAAAATCACGGGCACAACGACAATGGGGCAGCGAGGGGCACAGAAAGGAAAATGGGGAGACAAGCCGAAAATACGGGCACCGGGGCCACAAGCGGAGGGCGATCTTACCTGCAGAAGCAGCGGGCAGACAACACAGGCGGAGCTGTGTGGTGGGGGAGCGACCTACCTGGCAAGGTCAAGGGTCGCTCTCCTCACCGCGCAGCGGCCGCCATTTATGGGGAGGTGGGAGGGAGGAGCAGCTGGGAGGCGGGAGGCAGGGGCAGCGAATGGGCAGTCAGGGGGCGGGGCCGCAGGGGACGCAGCGGCGGGAATGGCGAGAGGCAGCGGGGGCACAGAAAGGAAATGGGGGGAAAGGCAGACAAAATCACGGGCACAACGACAATGGGGCAGCGAGGGGCACAGAAGGAAAAAGGGGAGAAAGGCAGACAAAATCACGGGCACAACGACAATGGGGCAGCGAGGGGCACAGAAAGGAAAATGGGGAGACAAGCAGACAAAATCACGGGCACAACGACAATGGGGCAGCGAGGGGCACAGAAAGGAAAATGGGGAGACAAGCAGACAAAATCACGGGTACAACGACAATGGGGCAGCGAGGGCACAGAAAGGAAAAAGGGGAGAAAGGCAGACAAAATCACGGGCACAACGACAATGGGGCAGCGAGGGGCACAGAAGGAAAAAGGGGAGAAAGGCAGACAAAATCACGGGCACAACGACAATGGGGCAGCGAGGGGCACAGAAAGGAAAATGGGGAGACAAGCAGACAAAATCACGGGCACAACGACAATGGGGCAGCGAGGGGCACAGAAAGGAAAAAGGGGAGAAAGGCAGACAAAATCACGGGCACAACGACAATGGGGCAGCGAGGGGCACAGAAGGAAAAAGGGGAGAAAGGCAGACAAAATCACGGGCACAACGACAATGGGGCAGCGAGGGGCACAGAAGGAAAAAGGGGAGAAAGGCAGACAAAATCACGGGCACAACGACAATGGGGCAGCGAGGGGCACAGAAAGGAAAATGGGGAGACAAGCAGACAAAATCACGGGTACAACGACAATGGGGCAGCGAGGGGCACAGAAGGAAAAAGGGGAGAAAGGCAGACAAAATCACGGGCACAACGACAATGGGGCAGCGAGGGGCACAGAAGGAAAAAGGGGAGAAAGGCAGACAAAATCACGGGCACAACGACAATGGGGCAGCGAGGGGCACAGAAAGGAAAATGGGGAGACAAGCAGACAAAATCACGGGCACAACGACAATGGGGCAGCGAGGGGCACAGAAAGGAAAATGGGGAGACAAGCAGAAAATACGGGCACCGGGGCCACAAGCGGAGGGCGATCTTACCTGCAGAAGCAGCGGGCAGACAACACAGGCGGAGCTGTGTGGTGGGGGAGCGACCTACCTGGCAAGGTCAAGGGTCGCTCTCCTCACCGCGCAGCGGCCGCCATTTAGGGGGTGGTGGGAGGGAGGAGCAGCTGGGAGGCGGGAGGCAGGGGCAGCGAATGGGCAGTCAGGGGGGCGTGGCCGCAGGGGACGCGGCGGCGAGAATGGCGAGAGGCAGCGGGGGCACAGAAAGGAAATGGGGGGGAAAGGCAGACAAAATCACGGGCACAACGACAATGGGGCAGCGAGGGGCACAGAAGGAAAAAGGGGAGAAAGGCAGACAAAATCAAAATCACGGGTACAACGACAATGGGGCAGCGAGGGGCACAGAAAGGAAAAAGGGGAGAAAGGCAGACAAAATCACGGGCACAACGACAATGGGGCAGCGAGGGGCACAGAAGGAAAATGGGGAGACAAGCAGAAAATACGGGCACCGGGGCCACAAGCGGAGGGCGATCTTACCTGCAGAAGCAGCGGGCAGACAACACAGGCGGAGCTGTGTGGTGGGGGAGCGACCTACCTGGCAAGACAACGAGGCAAGAATCCTTCTCTGATGGACAGCGTTCCGGTCTTTACAACAGGGCACGAATCCTTCTCAGACCGACGCCTGCAGGGTAACGGTGCAATCGTGGGCACCACCAGAAGGTACTTTGTACATTATTATTCCTTTTCTTGCGGCGGCTCTCGTCTGCGCGAGCCACTTCATCGTTGCCACCCACGTCATCACCAGGAAAAACTACTGTTTAATTACTTAGACATAAACCTTTACAAATGCTTTTGTTGTTGCCTGCTCTACCGGATGATAATTCCTACTCCTCCAGCCCCTACAATGTTCACTTTCGCAATAGTTTCAACAAGCTGCATCAAAAATATCCCATTAGAATCATCTACGGTGAAAGACTTAAATTGCCCCAAAACAAAAAATTGAAAATCCACGTTGTACCTTTTCCAGCATTCTTTGCACAATAAGCAACACCCTCTGCTATACACCGAGATCAAGCTGCACTTATAATGTCCTCGCATGATGCCACCCAAACATGTCACCACATTTTTGCTACATAGAATTAACTTCATATACTGTAATTAGTGGTTAAACTGGGAGCATATATATAGGACCATTTACTTAAATCAGGTGGGTCCAGAGCCTAGTCATCCTGTAATGTAAGTTAATACGACTACAAACTAATTGTAATTCCTGATTCAGGATCATCCAGAAGAGCAAGGTATGCGTTTGAAGGAGGCCACAATTGGGCTTTGCTCTGTATGTGTCCACCTTCCTTGTCCATTAATATTAAAACATTTAGGACTCCTTAACTTTCTTGACTTCCCTCTGACTTCAGTTAACCTTAGATCCTCTGCTATTCTGCCACACCGCCTCTGCTGATAATGCTCTATTACTTACCGGTAATCTTCATTACTCCGGGTCCCGTTGTCCTCGTCCCATTCATTTACAAAGTGGAGATAACCATCTCCCGATAGAAAAAAAGACAAGAGGAATGCTGGGACCCTAATACTGCCCCTCCCACCAGGAGTACATAAGCAGTACTTACCCAGCATCCCGCCTGTACAACCAAGCCCAACACAGGAAGGCCGGCCGCCCGGGTGGGAGGGAGGGGCGTATGAATGGGACAAGGACAACGGGACCCGGAGTAATGAAGATTACTGGTAAGTAATAGAGCATTACCCCCAAGTCCCTTATGTCCTCGTCCCATTCATTTACAAAGTGGAGAATACCAAAGCAGAAAACCGGCCTTCCGAACCCACAAGCGCACCCAGGAAACCACACCAAATGCAGCAACCCAAGGGAGGACAGAAAGGGGGAACCGCAGGAAGCAACCGGGCAGCATCCCAGAACAGGACCGCAGGGACACAAACAAGGACCGGAAACAACCCAGAAAAAAACAGAAGGCCAGAGCCACACAAGGAGGCCGCCAACCAGAAAAAACCGGTGACAGAGCAACCAGGCCAAAAAAACAAAAAGGACACGGCCAAGGAAACCCACCGGACAAGGACGACCAGCCCAGAACCACCAGGAAGGCACACAGGACCCGGCAGCCACACAGACAAGGAGCAAACCCGGACCACCCCGGAGAAGGCCAAAGAAAGAAGGCAAGGCCGGCCAACAGGGAGCAGACACAAGCACCCAGACCAACAAGACGGGAGGGAAGCATAAACCAGTCACCGGACAACCCGAACGAACCGACCCCCAGAGAGACCAGAGGACCAAACCCCGCAGAGGAGGCCCAGGCCCCCAGAAACGAAGGGCAGCACCACCAGGGCCGCCAAAGAACACCACAGCCCAGAGGGAGGAGCCACAGCGAGAGCCCAGGAGCCGAACAGGAGCCAGACCCCAACCAAACCGAAATGGACATGGAAGGAGCCAAAGACCAGAAACCCCAGGAGGCCAAGTGCCCCCCACAGGGAGGGAGGCCGCAAAACGAACCAGGACCGGACACAAAACGCCACAGCACAAGGGCAGAGGAGGCCCCCAAAAGAGCACAGGCCAGAGACGCCCCCAGAAAGATCCCGGAGACAGCCGACCAAACAACCGAGAGGCCAGCAAAGACCGGGAACCAACAACCCGGAACCCAACCGGCACAGCAAGGGCAGGGACAGGGCCAACGGCCACAACCCCAAAAACCCCAAACCCAAAGGGAGGGAAAAAGACAAGGCCAGGGCAACAGGAACCCCCCGGCAGACCCCAAACCAGGAACCAACCAGGCAAGAAGCCGCTGAACCACAGAAAAAACAGGAGCCAACAGGGCGGAGGACCAGAGAGGAACAAAAGCCGGGGCAGAAGACAAAGGACCGCACAGGCACCCAACACCCAGACCCAGCAAGCAGCAAGGGCAGGAGCAGCGGGAAAGGCCCCAGAGCGCACAGCACCTCGCCCAGGAACACACCAGGCCCAACCCCAGCCAACGCCGGAGAGGAGACAAGAAAACAGCCAGAACCAGGGCAACAAACGGCAAGGAACCAGGAAGCCCGGACCGGAGCCAAGCAACCGCCGAGGCAGGAGGACCCCCAGGCCCAACCAGCCCCTGGAAGGAGCCCACGCAGCGCACAGGCTGAAGCAAAGGGCAGGAAGGCCGACAGAGACCCCCAGCACCCAACCGCCAGACCACACAAAGGCCGGAAGAAAAAGAAACAGAGGAAACCCCCAAAGCGGAAACCAAAGGAAGCAGAGAAGTCAGAAGGCCAAGCAGCAGGAGACACTGGACCAACCGCAGCCAGGAGGCCCACAGAGGCAAGATGAACCCCCCAGAACCGCACCCCAACAAGAGAAGGGGGGCCCACCCACCCCAAACAGACACACCAGGAGCAGAGCCCAGGAAAGCTGAGGAAGACAGGAGCGAGCCAGGACACCGGAACCCGAAAAGAACAGGGAACACCCAGCAGAACACACCCCAGAGCTGGCAGAGAAGCAACAGCACAGCCAGCAAAACCAAGGAGGCACAGACAGAGGCCATGCCGAACTAGCAGGAAGTCGGCAGCCAGGACCCCACACAGGCCCGAACAAGGCAGCCGCCGCCCAGGGGAAACAGGGAGGAGGGCCAACGAAGAAGGAGCACCGGGGAAACGGGGGAACCCGAAGCCCCGCAGCACCCAACGGAAACCCCATGAACAGGCAGAAACACAGACACCCAACCAGAGGCGAACCAAGCCCGGGAAGAGAACCGCCGGCAGGAGAAGGCCCAGAAGGACACACCAGGACACGACCCGAAAACCACCGGAGCACCAAGCCAGGACACCCAGAGAGCGCACAGGCACTGACGCAGGACAGAAGAACGCGACCAACAGGCACCGAAAACCCACAGGAGCCGGAAACCCCCAGCGGACCCCCATCCAGGCAACCAGAATGGGGACCAGACGAGACCAGGACCGTCCAGGGAGCGACAGCCCCCGGAGCCAAGAGGGACACCCAACCAGGAGAACTGCAGCACAGAAGAGGGGAAAACAGTGGCCAACGTGCAGGACACGGCAGCAGCGAAGACAGCCAGGCCCAAACAACAGCGGCACAAACCCCAAAAACCAAACAGGCAAACTGCCACCGGGAACACCCCCGGGGGGAAGCCAAGGACAGGAAGAGCAGGAGCCCAACCACACCAGTACCGAAAAGCCCGGCATCGGGCAGGCCCAGGCGGACCCCCACCCAGGCACAAACCAGGCACGGCCCCACTCAACGACCAAGAGCAGACGAGACCAAAGGCCGACAAGGCCGCAGGGCCAAAGCCAGAAAAAGGAAGCAAGCCACAGCACCCCGCAGGCTCACCAGACACTCAACCCAGCACTGCCAGCGGAACCAGGAGGGCCGCCAGGACCCACGGAAGCAAGCCAAAGGCAAGCACAGGAAATGAGCAGGGGCACAGCAGAAGCAGGGGAACCCAAGGACCAAACCAAGGAAACCCCAGAAGCCAGAAACAGCACAAAAGAGAGCGCCAGAGCCAGGAGGAAACCACGACAGCAGCACCCAGCAGCAGGACCCGGGACAAACACCGGCAGCCCCAAACCGGCACCAGGAGAACCGAGCAGCTGCAGCCCAGCAAACTCCAATCCCGGAAACACAGGGAGGCCAGTCCACAGAACGGGACGACGGCAGGCAAAGAGCGCAAACCGGACCCCAAGGCAGCAGGGACAGAGCGCCGCACAGAGCACCAGGCACAACACCCCCAAGCCCCGAGAGGAACCAGGCGCAGCCCACGGGAACCAGGAGAGGAAGCGGACACCGCACCCAACCGGAAAGAAGGAGGAGCCCCGAAGAGACGGACAGGAACTGGGAACCCCCCGTGCACCGACCCCGACTGACCAAGCAGAAGCCAGGAAGCGGAGGCAACCCAAAAGGGAGCCCGAACTGCACAAGGAGCACAGCGCAAGAACAGCAGAAAGAGCGGTGCAGACCCCAGCAGGACCAGGAGCCCAGGGAAGGGCAAGCACGAGGAAGGAAGAGCCGCAGCCGATGAAGGACCCCCCACACCGGACAATGCACCCCGCAACATGCAGTCACAGGAGGAGCCCGGACACAGCCGAACCCCCAGGGACACCTGCATGCGCAGGGAGCCCCGGGAAGCCACAAGGTCCGCAGCCCCCAACGCCAAAACAGAGGCACGCACAAACCCCACTAGCGAAACGGACACCTACCTCGCCAGCAGAGCACCCCAGGACACGAAAGGGGTGCAGAAAACGCAAAAGAACCGCCGCCCGCAACGGGACAGGGACAGGTGGCCCAACACCACGAGGCGCCCCGCCGCCAGCAACCAGGGCTGGACACCATACACCACCCGGCACCCCACAGCGCAACGAGAGAGGGTCCGGGACCGGAGCAAGGTGGTCAAGGGGGCTCACGAGGACCAGAGCGGAGCCAGAGCGTGGCACCTGGCCCGTACCAGCCCCGAGCGTCCAAGGGCACAACCACCGCAAGAACCCAGCAAAGGAGAGCCAAACCATCCTCCCCAGGAGCACGGCACCGAAGCACAGAGCCGCCAGCATGGTAGCACAAAGCACAGCAAAAAGGAATACCGGCAAGCGGAACTCACCCGGAGTGGGGGCCGACACCAGGAACAAGGCCCCCACCCCAACCGCCAGCACTTCCAGGAGACAGCCGAGACACTGCAAGCTCCGCAGGCACATGCGGAGGCAGGAGCCAGAGCCCGGAGCAACTGCCACCACCCTGCAAGGAAAAAAAGGCAGCGCCGCGCCCACCACCGCGAAGGAGGCAGAAACAGGAATCAAAAGGCCGGGGAAAAAAAAATCCGCCAAGCGGAACTCACCCAGAGTGGGGGCCACCACCAGCAACCAGGCCCCCACCGCCATCGCCAGAGGGAACAGCAGAAACACCTCAAGCACGGCATGTCCCACCTGGCCAGGCTCAGGGAGACGTGCCCGCGACCCGGAAGGAACTGGGTCCCCACGCCCCAGCCACAAAGGGCCGGGCGGACAGGCAGGAAAACCAGCAGAAAACACCGACTGACTCCCAGCAAGCCCGGCAGGCCAGGAGACAGTCCAGGAAACCCCGCGCCCGCACAGCAAGGCAGCCTGGCGGGGGGAGGAGAAATGACTGCCACTCCAGCAGGAGCAGCACCAGCACATCCACGTCCATTCTGTCGACAGACAGAAAAAAAGAACAGGCGGGATGCTGGGTAAGTACTGCTTATGTACTCCCAGTGGGAGGGGCAGTATTAGGGTCCCAGCATTCCTCTTGACTTTTTTTCTGTCGGGAGATGGTTATCTCCACTTTGTAAATGAATGGGACGAGGACATAAGGGACCTGGGGGTAATGGTGCCCTTTCCTGAGAATTCAAGACTGTCTTTAAAAGTAGCAAAATGTGAAATGAGACTGCTACTGGAATACCCCTTATGCACTTTTATTTTGACTTCAGTGGTGAATTTGAACTTTGCGTATTCCGTTTTCAGTTTTGTTTTCCTAGTCACTCCTATGTCCAAAGCACCAATGCACCATAGTTACAACTTTGATTATTAAGTTCCCAACCTAAATCAACAGATTGTTGAATGTTCTTGTCCATAGAAATATTGCATTATAATGCTAGATGTGTACACTATAAAAATGTTTCTTGCACTTTGCAGCATTAAGCAAGGATAGGAACACAGCTGATGGATACATTTGTTTGTATAAGCTTATACACTTTTAAATAAATTGTAATAGTTTTATGTATGGGTAGGGGTACTTTGTTCCTTAAAATCCATAGCTGCACCTTCACTCTATTCACGTCCCTCCATCGTGTCCCTGATTTCTGACTAATTCTAATTAGAGTAGTTTTCTGATTTGCAAAGTAAATGTGGAATTAGTATTGAGAAACAACATGCAAAGATATGCAGTTTGCAGTTTGTCATAATCAAAGCTGGCTTTGTGTTTGAGAATGTGTGGAAACAGGCATATAGATTCTAAATCTTTTCCAGTGAACTGAAGTGTGAAAATGAATCAACATACTGCCACACATATCTTTTTCACCTCAAATGATGATTGTTCACAGAAAGAAATGTAGCTTAAAAGATGCCCTTCCACTAATTGTTTCTCTGGTAATTGAAGTTAATGCTCAATACACGGAGCTGCATGCATTGTGATGCTGCATTCCAGATTTAATAAATTATTACAGTAGAGATATTATACGGGAGTAGTGATATCAGAACTAGACAGCAATAAGTGGGATAAAATAGCCTTCAAGGTTATCAAGATATTGTAAATCACTTTGTGGTTTGGTGGTCAGAGGCTAATGTAACTAGCAATATACTTTTATTTGTGTAAGGATGTATTATTTCTTATAGCTATTCCATTAGAAGCGCACAATAGCACTGTTTCCCCATAATGATATAAGAATGATACACTTATCACAAAATCAATCCGCTGTAAAATTTGCACATTTTCCAAACAAAGCTTAAATTGATCAAACATTATCAAACTTATTGTGCATGTGGTAAAACACTACATCTGGCACTTTTCAAAAGTAATCTGTTCACCTTTCAGGCTTAATTGCTGGATTTGCACATTCAAAGTGGAGGTAAATTTCCCCAGACAGTTTACACTAGTATTCTTATGCCTCTATGAAAACAAAATTATTTATCTTTCATGAATTACATTTTGAATAAAATATACAAATATGAATAGCTTTATAAGCGTCGTTAAAATGTCAAAACAGCTATCTAATAAACAAATAGAATATGGCACATGATTTTGATTTCACAACATAATTTCTCTCATAATTCAAATTTTCTTGGCATACAATTTAATTAAAAAATTGCTTCTTCCTTCTGCATCGTTCTAATGATTTGGCTTATATTATATGGCTTATATTATATGGCATACACTCTGTCAGCCAGTCAGTCAAATTACTTTATTCGATTAATACAAAATGAATCATAAAAGTCCAAATATACATCACAGGTAGAACTCTAAAAAACAGTTTAAAAACAATCAATTCACATCAGCAGATGAGCAATTTTCTGGTTCTCAAAGACAGACATAAAAACGAGGCAACACTATAACAGGTTAGAGGGTCAGGCAACATTCGTAAAAAATATAAGGCCGGGCGACATTGTCTAAAATTGTGCTTACGTAAAAGTGGGATTAAAAACCTTCTCCGATGATTACAATAAAATTTACAAAAAAAGAAAATGTGCAAATCAGTTTGACGTGAGAAATCATCACATGGGCAACAAGGGAGATCATTAGTAGAATAGATGCCAGCAGGGTGGCGCAGCATACACGGAATGTAATTAAGGCGAAACCTTAAAAGAATAAATCTGTGCCGGGGGATTGTTACAAACTCCAAATAGGAAGGTGTCCCCTCACCTTGCAATGGGCCCTCAAGATATTCTCTGATAGTAGACTTACTATACTGTGCATTCATTCTCGCATCATTAGCAATTGATAAAAAACGGGTTTTAAAAACTTTTTTGGAGACAGATAGTCATTGCCCTGGTGATTCAAATAAGCTCCCTAGGTTTAAAGTATGTAGGGTGTTTTTCACATACTTTAACCACTGGATATTCTGAGTGTGTTCTAGGGATAAGCAATCCATTATAATTTGTAGGGTAAGGGTCACAGTATCTCTACGCCATATTGAATGCCAAAGGAGAATAGGTGCTACGTTTATTTGATCAGTTATATAGGGGATATTTAGCTCTTGATGCAATTTAAAGTTGGAACAACTAATAGGGAGGCTCATCATTGATTTCCAAAAGCAGTCCTCTATTGATTGTATCCCCTTTACATTCACATGGCCCCACACTCCGGCACCATATGGACTTTCTTAAAAATCTGGATTTCTTGTGCCCAACTTTTTTAAAACGAATGCATAGCATTTGTGCTCTTTTCAAGCATGATCCCATGATTCGTCACCATATTCATCCAGGTTGCTCTATAATCAAACTTCACCCCTAGATAGGGAAATAACTCTGTCTGCACCACTTTACGATTTGAGATAAAAAAGGACAGGGGATTTTTCAGCTTTTGTCCTGCAATTAAAACAAATGACTTAGATTCGTTTGAAGATCCAGATTTTTTTATACATTTTACATAGGTATTTAACAGTTTCTGGAGTGACCTTCCTGTGCGCGCAATTGAAACTTCATCATCTGCATACAATAAAATTGGGATGCGCATCTTATTTATTCTAGGGACATCTATGGCTGATTCAAGAAGTTGAGACTCCACCCCATTAGTATATAAAGAAAACAAAAAAGGGTCGAAAACGCATCTTTGGCGTACCCCTCTAGATACTGAGAACCATCTGGTGCACTCACCCTGTTGGCAATACCTTACACACGCTTCAGCCTTTGAATACAATTGTCTTATGAAGGTAATTATTTCCTGGTCTACCCCCATTTCCCTTATGATCCTCTATAGATGGGAATGGGTTACGCAGTCAAACGCTGCACTAAGATCCATGAAGGCCGTAAATAAATTACCTTGCTTAGCGTGGGTGTACTTTACTATAAGCAGACTCAGGTTCAGACACTGATCTTGAGTGCCTCTACCTTTTTTGAAGCCATATTGTGCTGGGGTCAGGATGTTATTTGCCAGTGCCCATACCTCCAATCTATTTAATAGCACTCTGCCGATGAGTTTTGCCGTGCTATCGAGGAGGGAGATTGGCCTATAGTTTCTGGGGTCTAGTTTGTCTCCTTTTTTGTAAATTAGTATTAAAACTGCTTTATGCCAAGAAGCAGGAGGACCCTCTTTAGGTATGGCGTTAAATACGTTAGTGAGCAAGGGTCTCCGAAGATCAGGGCAATCTGTAAAGGAATCTATTGGGGTGCCATCTATACCAGGCGCCTTATTACTAGTGTATTGTGCCAAAGCTACGCCCATCTAAAAATAAGTTAACTATGTTCCAAACAGTGGTTCAAGAGCTAGAATAACAAACTATAGACCAATTAATGTGAAAAAAGGAGAAGATTGTGCAAAAAGGAAAGAAACTTATACTGACATAATTTTGAAATAACCATGTACATAAATAATCACAAAAATAGTATTTAATATAAATTCAATATAATACAAAAGAAAACCACAATAATAATGGAAAGGGCACTCAGACAGTTACACAAACAACAGCAAAATTATGAACATTGACAAGTGTAAACTAAACAAACAGTGGCAGAGAAAAAACATAAAAATACAACAATTGACACAATACAAAATATAGCAATAGTGTCCTCTCTTAATTAGGCCACGTTTTTTAGGCGTCAACGGCGTTTCGACCCATGATTGCTTTAAGGGTCATCTTCAGGACAAAAGACTTCAAGAGTGAGAGCGACCACTTTCTGTTCTCAATAGATTTCCGTCATGTACACAAGGGGGCGACGCCACTCATCCTGTGTCAGGCCAAATTGCCGAAATTCGAAAGGAAATCCTACAACTGTCGGTATGCCGAACCGGAATCCCACTGAATAACTTGTATCAGAATAAAACTAAACCGACTCCAGTTGTCAAGTTAAAAGAGAAGATCAGGGTGTAAGTGTACCCCACAATCAGGTAACAAAGTCACAATCAGGGTTGATAATTCAATTATTCCAAACTTCAGAGTCCCCGTGTGTCGTGTCCCGTCAAAGGTTCGAATCCCGGAAATGAGGGCCCTCAGGATGAGTGGCGTCGCCCCCTTGTGTACATGACGGAAATCTATTGAGAACAGAAAGTGGTCGCTCTCACTCTTGAAGTCTTTTGTCCTGAAGATGACCCTTAAAGCAATCATAGGTCGAAACGCCGTCGGCGCCTAAAAAACGTGGCCTAATTAAGAGAGGACACTATTGCTATATTGTGTATTGTGTCAATTGTTGTATTTTCATGTTTTTTCTCTGCCACTGTTTGTTTAGTTTACACTTGTCAATGTTCATAATTTTGTTGTTGTTTGTGTAACTGTCTGAATGCCCTTTCCATTATTATTGTGGTTTTCTTTTTGTATTATATTGAATTTATATTAAATACTATTTTTGTGATTATTTATGTACATGGTTATTTCAAAATTATGTCAGTATAAGTTTCTTTCCTTTTTGCACAATCTTCTCCTTTTTTTCACATTAATTGGTCTATAGTTTGTTATTCTAGCTCTTGAACCACTGTTTGGAACATAGTTGATACTACCCCAGGTTCTTGTTCTAGGGTTGCCCTTGTTGTTTGTAAGCATCTAAAAATAAGAGCGATATTAGATGAAGAAACAGGCACTTCATCCATCGTCCTGGGGCCCTCTCTCATTCCATTAAAAATGTTACTAAAATGCTCCACCCATGAATCCTCATCCACATGGGTATCCAAATTAGGATCAGAATTCGGTTTTAAAAATGGAGCGTTAATCGTTAACCAGAAGTCCCTCACACTATTTGTAATCGATGTTTTGAGTAAATTTTCCCAAGCTTCTCCCTTCAGTATCTTTAATCTATTCTTCCTGGCCATAGAATAACTTAGGCAGGCCTGTTTCACAAGGGTGGGATTTTTTGGCACGCACTTAAGAGATTGATGTAGATGGGAAAGTGCTTTAGTGCAGTTGTGGGCAAACCATTTTGGTCCCTTGTTTTTATGTGATCCACCAATCTTTAAGAGATTCTTTTCCACCTCTAACAAAATAATTTCAAAGGCCTCAATAGTAGACTGGGGTTCCAGATTTAGGTCTAAACATGTTACTATATCTTTCATTCTGCTAAGTACTACCTGGGAAAAAAGAACTGCCTTATCAATACCCTCCCACTTAAGTGTTATCCATTCTTCCTTGCTATAATGGGTTTTATATGTGAGAAATTAGGGCCATGGATGCCTATCCAGTTCATATGCCAAGTTATAGCCGCATGATCACTAAAACCCAGAAATTCAACTTTCCTATTACTAAGAGCTCCTCCCAATGTAGCAGAAACTATTATAAAATCAATTGAGAAGCTACCTGATATAGAGCGGAAGGTTTCTAGTGGGAGGCTGGTAGATTCCGACAGGGGGTTCATAATCTCTAAATCTTTTGTAATAATGAGTTTATTTAGTGCATTCCCATAGTGGTTGTGGCAGAAATGTACATTACCTCCTCCATCCTCATCTGTTAGACCACAGACTGAGGTTAGTGCAAAAGGGCAGGGGTGTACATTAAAATCAACCCATCCACAGCACTGTCGGATCTTATTTGCATGAACTAATCAGCCTATTCATATTTTCCTCCACTATAGAAACAACTTTGTACATTTCGCCCCCAAATAAATTATTGTAAGAGTTAATCAATAATATGGTGTTGCCTTCTGGACTTTTAAGATGTAGCATATTCAAATATTGACAATCATTATAAGATGATTGAACTTCAAATCTCAAAGTGTTCTTTAAAAAAGTCACAATCCCACCCCTCGCCCTCCCAGCAGTTGAGGCAATTGCAGGGGTATAGTATGCCCTATATCCATCTATATTAACAGGACCCACTACCCAGGTCTCATTTTCTGACCCAAACCTGCAATGTTCCATGTAATGGCTGTAAAAGTATCCATATCCTTTGATAGAAGGGCCTCATCAACCAAGCTCTCCAGAGTCTCGTTCACTACAGCGTCCTGAGATCCCTCCCTAGTACACAGTCAATCACAGGCATCCAGGTCCGTCAATGCCATAAAGCGATTTGAGGTTGGAAATAAAGGAGTAGTGTTTCCTCTATACTGCAAGTGTGATTGGGTCTCCACTCTGGAAAAAGTAAAATTGTGATCCTTGTTTCTATCTGTGCCTTGCTGATGCATCAACGGTCTATAAAAGAAACCAAGAGGTAGTACAAATATTTGTGTCGGAGATTTCAAAGTTAGAACCACACAGTCCCCGGTAATAGATTTGGCTTGTTTCCCAAGCCAAGAGACTCTGCGGGCCATTAGAATTTACAAAGTCCCTCTGCCCATCCATTTTAACCCTGGGCGTAGTTCGCGTAGTAGCGCTACGCGTAGCTACGCGAAGTGCACTTCGCACTACGCGAGCTAGGCGTAGCACTACGCGAACTGCATAGTGCGGTAGGAAATGCTGTTCGCCATGATTGCACAGTGCCGGATGCTTGTCCGCACTGTGCAATCATTGCAAACGGCATCTTGCACAGTGCAAGCGGTCGTTTTCTGCCGCTTGAGTAGATTTGTACTCGAGCGGCAGCTTTCTCAACGCGGACTGGTAGTTTCTCATCGTGAGTGGTCGCGAGCATACGCGACCACTCGCAATGAGAAACCTGACCTCCCGCGTTGAGAATCTCGCCGGAGGTTTATTTTCCACGCTCGCGATCGGCAACTTGATGTTGCTGATCGCGAACAAGAAAAAGTCTCGCCGGATGTCATTTTGCTCGCTCGCGGTCACCAACTTGACGTTGAGGACCGCGAGCAAGCAAAAAATGACCGCTACGCTACGCGTGTTTGCACTGTGCTACGTGCAATTCGCGTAGTGCGAAGTAGCGCAAAGTTCGCAAACTACGCGAGTGTAGCGTAGTACTTCGCCAAGGGTTAATCCATTTGCAGTTTTATAGATCTAGTGACGTGCTTTGTGGAATAACTGGGTAGTAGTTTCTGTTTGGTCCCTTTTTAAAGTTGGAGTACTTGCCAAAATGACTACATAGGGACATGCATCTGGGTGGAGATCTAACCTCGTCCCCATAGCCAATCATTGTGAGAGATTAGGGCCCCCTACCCTTATAGCTGAAATCTATGCCCCTTCGGTCCAAATGGAGATGGGGCACCATTGCTGATCCTGGTCCTTGAATCACAGCTGATACTGGGGGGGGGAAAGCAGCATTACACCGAGATGGAAGCTAGGATAGTGGAGCCACACCATGAGTTTGATGGATCACTGTTGGGAGGTTTGCACTGCTATTTCCCATATCACTACAGTCACAGTCTACAAGATTTTGCAACTGCCCTGGGGGGTTCTCCCTAACCCCACCCTCATAAGATGGCATATTTCTTGATGATGCTATCTCCTTTATTGCCCTTTCAATGGACTCTAAGCGCAAAGTTATGGGAGATAGGATTTCAAGAAAATCATCCACATTCAGGGCCTTAGCTGGAGTGACTATCAACTGTTACTGCGGTTTCTCCATATTACCACTTAATAAACTTTCTGGTATGATTTTACTTTTTCTTGGTCTCTTAGAATTGTTTGTGGAAAGGTTTCTAGAGGGGCCCCTCTTTCTTTTTTGCACTGGTACTGCCACCACTGGAATTAGTCCCTCTGATAAAGGAATAGAACTGCTCATCGCAGGGGTAATTGGAATAGAGGAGCTTATTGCACTCAAGTTTGTCCCCAGTGTGTTTGGTATCTGACCCTCATCGATCAAATCAGATGGTGTTTCCCTGTTTGTGGCATTATCCGTACCCAGTGATAATCTCCTTTCTGCTCGGTCAATCTCTAGGGCTATAGCAGATGAGGCCTTTGCTAAAAAGGCATCCAAACAAGTAAAAGTTACCTCCTCCGATCGGCATGTGGGCTGCTTTCCTCCTCCCCGTATTTGCAACATTCTTTCTCACCATCTTACGAAGTCCTGCCCCCTCCACCCAATACTGGGCTCCCACGCTGCGGGGCCCAGCCACTAACTTTATGCACCTCCGGGCACCGGCTTTGAGGTCTCGGTGGTGGTAACAGCCGCAAAGACTGCCGGGGCTTGAAGTCCTGCCCCCTCCTCGCTATACCGGGCTCCCGCCCTGCGGGGCCCAGCCACTAACTTTATGCACCTCCAGGCGCAGGCTGTGAGGTTTCGTGGTGGCAACGGCCACAAAGACTGCTGGGCTTGAAGTCCTGCCCCCTCCTCGCTATACCGGGCTCCCGCCCTGCGGGGCCCAGTCACTAACTTTATGCACCTCCGGGCGCAGGCTGTGAGGTCTCGTGGCGACAACGGCCGCAAGGACTGCCGGGGCTTGAAGTCCTGTCCCCTCCTCGCAATACCGAGCTCTGTCATACTTTCATAAATTGTTGCTAACATTCTTTATCAATTGATACTGATGAAAATAAATAAGAGACCAATGATAATTGTGCAGTCTGTATTGTGACGGTGTTGGTAATTTGCTGAAGTCACAAATATTAAACAGTTTACTGTAGGTCAAGTTCACATTTTTCCATGGATTAAAATAAGGGCTAAACCTCAGATAGATTGTTCGGTTTTTTAAAGAATTCCAGCACTGCAAAACATAAACATATTTCCACCAATGTCTTATGAGCAGACGGTGAAAATAAATTCCCAGGAAAATTGGTCAGATGAAACTGATCTGAACATCTAGTTCTTCGTTTATTTGCTTAAGCAGTTGGATTTTAGTTCAGTAGCCTGCCTTTCACATTTTCTTATGTCTTTAGCAGCACACATTTGGAAGTTACAGGTCAATTGCATTATGTTATTATTATGGCAGAATTATTTTTAAAAAAAATTATAAATTTACTCCCATTTGCCTAAGTCTACATTTGCAGTAGGTATCAGACTTATGAATTTACAGAGAATTCCAGGACTATAGACTATCGACAACACAATTACCATGACATACCAGTGACGTAGCTAGGCCTTATGCCGCACTTGACGGCGGGTGAACGGAGGAGCGGGGGGTGCTGGTGATTCCTGCGGCTGCCGCCCCACAACTGCCAGGGGGTGTGTGGATGGAGTCCGCCACACCCAAAACTCGTGCCGTCAAGGGCAGACCACACCACCTTGCTACGCCACTGCGACATAAAAATATCAACACTAAAGTAGCGTAGCAGAAAATATCAAAAATGCATTGAGCCAATCAAAACCAAAAATATTGTTAGTTGAAATATCACATCCAAACAATACCGAGAATAAAAATATCATAATATCATTTTGTTTTAATAGAGGCATAAGAATGCTAGTGTAAACTATCAAAATTCTTATATTTAACATTACACACCATAAAATTATTGGCAAACTGCAATATCGACATTAGAAAACAAAAAATATACGTATAAGTACAACTTATAATACATTGAAAACACAATTTTAATACAATGTTCAAAAATACAGACTAATTACCAACCACTAAAATATGTAAAACAAACAATTCAAATACACCAGTCAGAACACTGCAAACCAAATCCAACCAGCCAAAACACACAACCATTAACAAACTACTATAAAGAAGGACATTCTTTACTATCTTTTTGCCTGAAACTGACTGAGAAGCGAAAAGCCAGCCACACTGCCAATATATTTATGGAGGACTACACATAAAAAGTAAGTAAATAACAATTATTTTCCCCAATTTACTTAACTATCAACTCCCTTGATCCCCTAATACAAAATTGCCAACATATTTATTACATGATTTTCTGTCCTTTTTTTTTTTTTAACATTACAGACCTGCAAAGATGACCAAAAAAAAGCACGATACTCCAAACAAAACAAATGAAGCCGAAAACCAAAGCAATCAACGTGAAAAATAGATGACTCTTTTAACAAGTAAGTATTAAAAAATGCAAACAGCTGTAACTAATCAATCTAAGTAATTACTGTAACACACAATACACAATAGATAATGTTTCCCATTTTTAATGTAACACAGACTGCGCCATGTCCAAAGAAGGAACATACACAGTTTTGCAGAAAGGAAAACCATATCTAACATACCTAGGCTACACCTACAGCCAAGAACGTAGCACCAAAGAACATTGCCTCTGGAAATGCATCAAATGCTACTCAATCGGTTGCTATCAGAGGGCAAGTATTGTAAATGGGGAAGTAGAAAGCACTACTGAGCATAACTATCAGTTAAATGTGGCAGAAATAGAGATCAAACATATAGTTCAAGACCTCAAGGAAGCTTCCACTAGCTCTAGTGCTCCAAGTGGCACAGTACTAAAAGACTATGCACACAAAATCCCAACCCACTGCATAACACAACTACCACCTTTGCCTAACTTAACAAAAAATAGCTAGAAAGAGATGCATTGGCAAAATAACAAACCCAAACCCTAAAACCTTTGTAGAAATAGACATCCCAGACAACTTATTATCCACACAAAAGAGAATGTCTTACTATATAACAATCAAAATAATGACACATTTTAATGTTTTCTACAAAACAAAACCTTCAAATATTAAAACAAGGCACCACATGGCTAATGGATGGCACCTTTATAGCATGTCCACCACTTTCTTACAAATTGTATATCATCCATGTATAACTACATAACAATAATATATCATTAGTATTCACTTTTCTACATAGTCAACCACCTATTTAGACACCTTTAATATAATTTAAAAAAACTATACCAACTATGCACCCTCTAAAATCATAGATTTCGAGTTTGCTATGATACATGCAAAATCCAAAACGTACCAAAACACATAAATACAGGGGTGCTATTGCCACTATAACAAAGCCATATGGCACCACATAAAAAAATCTATTTTAAGTGAATACTCCACAAATAGCACATTCTAATTCCAAATTTAGAAACTATTTGCACTAGCATTTGTGCCACCCAAAGAAGTAACAAGATACTATGACCTGTTCACAGATTCTAATTTTTATAAAGAAAACAAGGAGAAATTAACCCCATTCTTAGTTTACTTTGAGGACACCTGGGTTAGTCACTGTTAGAAGGTGGTTCTGACCATCTGAGCAGCCCGGATTTTTCGCTTTTTGAACACCTATTTGTTGAGCTTTTACTGTGGGAGAGCCTCATAAGTTGGGACTCACCCACAGTGAACTCATGATGAAAGGGACTGCATGTGTATTTTACTGGTGTCCCCCTGGCGCAAGTAGGCCGCTGCTCTGCAGCCAGAGTAAGGGGCACGGGGCTGGTTACATGCAGACACGTGTGTACATGCGTGTGCACAAGTGTAAGGGCTGCGTAGGGGAGATTCCTGCCGTGTGCAGCCCAGGAGCAGCTACAAAGTGAATGGTGTGGCAGGACTTATGCAGAACTGGGTGGTGACATGGAATAGGCTTTATACAATGGAAAGAAACATTTGAGGGAAAGTCAGTGTGCTTAACTGTTTTCACTCCCTTACTCTCCTAGGAGGATGGGGAGCACATGGGCTAGTTTCACTTTCCTAGGGCCTACAAATTCCAGACACACACTAAAGTCCACTGTAACTTATGTGAGAAGAAGTATTCTGCAGAGTCCAAAGTCATATTTGTACTGCTTTTGGGTCATCCAGAAATGTCATATTTCTCTGAGTCAGCTCATAACCATGGCCTGGCTGGGGGCTGACCCTGCCAGGCTGAATTAATGACCTTCCTCCCCAAGCTGTAGCATCAGAGGCCTAGCCCTGCACGACAAGCATTCCAAGGGCGAAGGCCTCCTCTCCAAGAAAAGAGGATGGGTGGAGCTACAGGTTAATCCATCAGCAGCTGTCACCTGGTGCCAGGCACCAAGCTGCTCTGGAGGGAAGGCAGCGAGGGGGGAAGGGGCTTTCAGAGACCATGTGACATGAGACCCCTGGACCACGCCATATTGAACTAACCCAGAGGCCTGGGCAGGAAGGAGGGTGCAGGGGCAGAGAAGTGATGTGTCACTGTTTGATAGGGCAAACTGAGACTTCCTGCCAGCCCCCTCCAAATTCTTTAAAAGAGTTTGCACAGGAAGAGGAGCTCTCTCTGGGGTGTGGTCTGCTGAGGACGACTGGTGCTGGAGCCTGGCACCAAGGGCAGCTGGAAGGAAGAACCTCCAGACTGGCCCATGACACTGACTTGCGCCACAAGGGGAGACCAGGACCAGTGAGCAGAAGCCTGGGCCTCTGCGCAAGGAGAAGAGAGGCCCAGGAGAAGAGCCAGGTGAGAGGCTGGCGCATGGAGGCAGTGAAGACCGCTCCCTGCCAAATTCACCCTCCTGGAGCCCAAGAGGGTGAACAAAAGTGCTGCCAGTGGCTGGGGAGCGCCAACAGGAGCAAGAAGAGGCCAAAATGATGCAAATCGGGTGCCTGGGGGCTGAGATATGCCCCCCAGAAGGTAGGCGACCCTTGACCTCTGAGAGAACCAATGACGAAGCACGTGGGGTTCCGCTGCCGGTCCTGAATGTGCCCCCGGGGTGGGTCAGGTCCTGGGGGCTGCCCCCGGAAGAAGTCAAGCCGGGGAGCGCCGTCGCGCTCCCCATGAACATGCCCAAAAAGGGGTGCCAGGAGCCCACCCTGGCCCCCGGTGATGGCGCTGAAGAGGAGGGGGGCGTGCCGTCGCGCAACCCCCCTCGCGGGAGAAGTCAAGTCGGGGAGCGCTGTTGCACTCCCCTTGAAGATTCCCTGGGGCCCGGGATCCCAACTCCGGACCCCGCACCGCCAAAGCCAAGTCGAGGAGCACCTTCGTGCTCCCCGTGAAGATGCGCTGGGGGCCCGGGATCTCAACTCCGGGCCCTGATGTGGGTGGCGAGGAGGAAGGCAGGGGAGTGCCGTCACACTCCCCCGAGGTCCGGCCAGACCAGCTGGAATCTCTGTCTGCCCGCCGGATCGGGCAGGCCAGAAGAGGAGTGCCGGCTCCCGCGGCAGCACGCGAGGGTGCTGGCCGGGCGGGGAGCCGGCGGGAGCCACCGGGGTTGGGCTCCCCGAGTGGCTCTCCATCGAGCCTGCAGCGAGGGGCACGGGTGGGACCGGGCCCCCGAAACACAATTGGAGCAGCTGGGGGTGGGCTCCCCGAGCTGCCATCGCTCACCTGGGGGTCCAGGTGGGACTGGGCCCCCCATCGAGGGCTGAAGATGCCGCGAGGCCACCGGCAGTGCGTTGCGGCTCTCCCTGGAGAAGCGGGGGAGCCACTGCTATAATTTGCGCAGGCAGGAGCCACTCGCCCCATAATGCCTTGCAGGCCCGGACCGGCCTGCAAGGGAAAACAGCCTTTTCTCAACTTGTGGTGGCCCCAGGAGGATGGGGTCACCGCGACATGGGTGCCAAGGTGCAGGGGGAGCTGCAGGAGCAACGCAGTCTCCCCCAGCACGAAGATGAAAGTCCCCCCCCTAAGTCTCTTGGGGACTGGCAAGAAATAACCCCTCAAGGGCTCAGCCAGGCGCCAACAGCATCCTATGGCTGGAACTTCTGTTCTTCAGAAGTGGGTGCCTTAGGGACTGCGCCAAGGTGTGAAGGGCTGAGTCGGGATGTCTGGAGAAGGGCATCCCCTGGAGGTGACGAGGTGTAATTGCACCAGAAATGCATTTACTTATGTTATTTCTTTTAGAGGGACTGAAAGTCACATGTGTTATGTGAAGTACCTGTGTAAGGTGGAGTCATAATCAAAGTGGGGTTATGTTGCCAGACATCCCTGCTAGGGTATCTGGCTGTAAATGCTTAATCCTGTGATTTTAACTGTGATGCCTTTTAGAGGCTGTGATTGCAATGCATTACAACGGTTATCAGCTATGAAAAGTACCTCATTTACAGTGATGCCCCAACATGTATTCTTGGTACTGCGTTAGGGGAAGAACAACCCAGACTGTTAGCCACTAAGATGTAGAGGTGTATACTGTATGGTCAGTATAAGATGCTCAGTCAGGGTTATGTGTCCCCAGGGCAGGTGTTACTATTTTTAATGCTTGTTGAGATGATGGGGTGGGTCGCCACTGGGTTGGGGCCAGTTGGCAAGGCCCTCGCTCCAGGTTGGTTCAACCCACTGCATTAGGGGGCAAGATGATGTGCATACATGGGAGTGGTGGTACTAGACCCCACCCCCCCCCTGTGGGAGGGGTGGAGATGTTATGCAATGTCACAAGGTAATTCCAACAGCTTATGTATATTTGTAAATTGGTGCATAGTATTGAATAGTGTGTGTGTCTAATAAATGTACTCTTACTTTTATAAAGCAAAGTACAGACTGGACAATCAATTATTGAGTGTTATTCCTGCGTACTTGTAATGGCGATTACTAGCCTACACCATCTCCCTTGAGTAAGCCTTAGACTGCTCTGCAACGCTACCCTCTGAGAATCAAGCGCTACAATAGGGTGTTTGGTTCCCAGTGAAGGACAAATGTGACATGTTATTTGTGCAGGCCTCACAGATACTGCCTCGTTGTCCAACAGTCACATACACTGCTCTGGAAACAGATGACAAGCCAGGTCCCACATTAACTGGTGGAACATATACGAAAAAACTCTAAACAAGGAATTCAATACAAATGATGGAGCAAGAGGGTTGTACAACACATTTCAAGCTACAATCGACTGACACCATCCAACCACATACCAAATGCATTGAAATACTAAAAGAAACAACACAGCTACTAAACCTTAAGAATACAAAAATCCCTTTCAGAAACACTAAGGGCCTTATTACGAGTACAGTGGTCCATAAGAACGATGTACTTGACCGCTGTACTCATGGTGGCGGTCCGACTACCTCCATATTGCTGGCCCGACCGCAGTATTAGGAGTGTGGCGGTCTGCATTCGCCAGAGATCCAGCATCCCCGCCATGAAATGGGTGGTGGAGAGACAACTACTGTCCCTCCTGGGCATTGGGGTGCATGCAGGGGCCACGTGTTGTGCCCCCCTGGAATTACACCCC
This sequence comes from Calotriton arnoldi, assembly GCA_963921515.1. Lineage (NCBI taxonomy): Eukaryota > Metazoa > Chordata > Amphibia > Caudata > Salamandridae > Calotriton > Calotriton arnoldi. Next base: position 331,132 of record CAWUFW010010378.1, on the reverse strand, counting down.
AGTTCCTGCACAGTGTGGCATACAAGCCACATCATGCAGGAACATGCTGCAGGCACTGTTACGACAGTGGCTGCTCTTAACCGCTTCCATGCGCGGCCGATTTTCGCCCTGTGCGAGGCGTTTCATTAAGCGGACGGGTTCATGACGAGCTCAGCTCGTCATGCGCACACGAGCACTGCGCAGCATGACGAGCTGAGCTCGTCATGAGCATGGAAGGGGTTAAGGATCACCTGTGAGCCTTAAACAGCTGCCACCATGAGACCGCCGCAGCCCCGCCCGCCCATCATGGATTACAGTAGTAATCCGGCAAACGGGCGGGGCATGATGGTCTTGGTGGTCCTCCTGTCGGTGCAGCAGTGGCAGGCCGACAGGCGGACCTCCAAACTCGTGATAAGGCCCTCTAACTAAGAGCATCCAAACAAATCCTACACATGCATGAAATTTGTTGTAAAAAATAAACCTATGCAAAGAACTACCAACCATAGAATACGTAGGGCCTGATTCAGATCTTGGCGGGACTGGTCCCTCTGTCACTTTTTTGATGGTCTTCCCGTCTGCCGCTTTGGTGGTCTGTCCGCTCGATTTAGATGTTGGCTGGTCACTGAACTGAAGAACGCCGCAGTCCCACTGCCTCTGGCAGAATCTTTCTCCTGCGTTGACGGCATCAAAGGAAGAAGCTGTTGTCAGAGGGAGTCCCGCCATCCAGATTACGATGTGCCTTTCCATCAAGGCAACTGGGGGAGGGAAACCTCCAAGCTTGACTTGGCAGAATGGAAGAAAAAGAGGGGAAAACTCATCTTTGTTCGGGGTCCCACAGCTGATTCCATCTTGAACGCCATTGTCCAGGTCCATCCTGTGGTGCTGCTACTTAACCATGACGCTCAGCCACCCAATTGTCGCTAGGATCTGAGAAGAAAGACCGTTGCAGTCCCACCATCAACGCTAGGAAATCTCAACTGTGTTGATGGCAGTATAGGCAAAAGAGGCTGTTGGAGGCAGAACCACCAGTTTCTCCGCCAGGCCAATCACAATGTGCCTTCCCTCTGATGCAACTGTGGCGGGAAAACCTCCACACCTGAGTTTGTGGAATGGTACACATATAAGGCACAAACTCACCTTTGCTCACCTTCCCACTTCCTGTATCGCCATGGACCCGATCCTACACGTCCTGCCTCTGCTGGCTGATCACGGTGCAAATCAACACCATCGTCGCCGGAACCGAAGGTAACCTCCTGCATTACCTGTTACCTGTTTTCACTTGGCTGTTTACACATGCTCAGGACTCGTGCATTATTAAATTACTCACACATACAACATCATACCAATGTGCAATGCATATGTCTTTAATGCTGATATTTGCGAAATTTAAAGTAACACATCTGTCTAACCACATTGTGTTCATAAATTAGGTGTCAGCTCCCTTACACAAAAGGACACTTGCACAAAAAAGGCTATCAAATCAAAAATCAGAAACTCACCATACAGGTGTGTGGAAATAAAGTACAAAAATTGTCACAATAAAAACATGCATCACATATCATTGGGAAAAGTGCAATGTAACCTCATGTAGAAATTGCACTAGACAAGCTGTAACCCTCACCTCATAGATTACCTGGAAAATGAATGGTAGTCCCAAATTTGAAGCACTCTACATATTCATCTATATAACATTTCCCCTTGTCTAGTGCAAGTCCTGTATTGTATTCAAGGTCAATTTGCACATAATATTACAAGGTGAAATGCATGTGTGTACATGCATATTATTAATCAAGGAGAGACAAATACACCTGTAATAAAATATCCTTAAATAATGTCGCAACATCTATGTGTTGATGCAAGTGACCACTACTACATTAGCGGCTCCTCAAGGGAGGGCTGCGGGGCGGTATAGCGGGGCGGGGGAGGGGCAGGGCAGGGGGTAGTAAACTCCGGAATAAGGCCGAACAGAGTCGAGTAACTAAATAAATAAATAAAACGAATTACATTGCGCGCGCTGCAACGCCAAATCGGCGGTGCAGCACGCAATGCAAATCATTTTATTTATTTATTTAGTTACTCAACTCCGTTCGGCCGTATTCCACAGTTTACTACCCCCCACCCTGACCCTCCCCCACCCCGCCCCGCAGCACTCCCTCGAGGAGCCGCTACTGCACTACTATGATGAATAGCAGCACCTAATTTCAAATCACCATCACAATCCATGTGAACCAGTGTATGCACTTAACATAGTAGACATTTAAAAACTATGTAGTAGTTCCTGCCATAATCTTAAAGAAAAATAGGTACTACACATTTTGCACTGAAACATTGCAAGGAATCGAACAATTGCAAAGGAAAATTAATGCCAGGACAAACTTGGAAAAATAAAAATTGTGATTTATTCACAATGAGAAAACGCTCAACTAGCAGGAAATAAGGCAAATTCCAGTCCATAAGTGTCCACAAAGTATTTTGCACATGTGTGCCATGGCACTCAGGTTGCCTGCAGGTGCATGGCCAGGGGAACTTCCTTGGGAAGGGGCATCTAGTGGGCAGAGCAGGCACCTCAAAGATGTTACTTGTGAGCAAGGTGTTTGGGTTTGGGAGAGGTGTCCTTGGGTTTGGGAGGGGGTGTGTGGGTTTGGGAGGGGTGGTTTGGGTTTGGGAGAGGGGTGCTTTTGAGAGGGGGGAGCCTTTGCCTTTTTTAGGGGTACCTTGAGGGGTAGTAGGGGTGGATATGGTCTTTAGAGGGTAGGTTGAGATGTAAAATGGATGGGTTGGGGGTGGAAGGGGTAGGTGTGCATATGAGAGGGGTAGATGTGGGTGTGGCAGGGCTCAGGGCAAGGGCAAACAGAATATTTTCACAGGGAAATTCGGTAGGTTGATTGGGAGGGAGTTGGGGTTGGGAAGTAGAGGGAGTGAAGTGTTTGTTTGCACATGTCTGTTGATGGTGCAGGTGTCTGTGGGTCTGTTGTATGTCAGGAACATTTGGGTGTGTCTTGCTTTGTTTGTGTGTGTTGTATGGGTGAGTGTGGGCATTTACATTTTTTGGCTGTGTGTGCTGTGGAGGTGCTGAGTGTGGTAATGTTGAATGTGTCTGTGGTGATGGGTTCAGTGTCTGGGATTGTGGTGGTGGATGTGTCTGTGGTGGTGGGTGTGGTGTCTGTGTGTGAGTGTGCTTGGTACAGGTCTAGGAATATGGCATTTGGATGGGGGCAGGGCCGGAGGTGGGGCACAAGGTTGGGATGGTTGCGAGGCTGCATTTAGTGAGGAGGCTAGACCTTGAAAATACCTCTGTAGGCCAGATATAGCACTGTGAATGCATTCTAGGTAGGCTCCCATTTGTTTCACTTGGCAGCCAAGTCCCTGGATGGCATTCTTTAGCTCAGTCTGGCCTACAGAGATATTCCTGAGGAGGTCAAAAGCCTTCTCGCTCAGCGCAGCAGGGGGCAGGGGGGAAGGGGCAGGGGTGAGGTACCTGGAGTGACAGAGACACCACCAATTTTAGGGTGATGGGATTGACCAACTTAGGAGAGCAAGAGGGAGGATAGAGATGGTACTCTGGGTGGCGGACAAGGATGCAGGTACAACAAATGCAGTAGGGTCTGCCACCACTTCGGAGTACTCTCTGGAGGAGGCCTCTTTAAAAGATATAGATTTGCTGGTGGACTCCATTGCACTCCCTTTGCCCTCCGGGCCACTGTGTCCCTCGATGTCAGTACCGGAACCACTCTGGCCAACTGCTTCCCTTTCAATGTTGGCCTCTTCTGCTTCACCTGCCTCGGATGATGCTGAAATTAACCCTGGGCGTAGTTTGCGTAGTCGCGCTACGCGAGGCTACGCGAAGTTACAAAAGCGCTACGCGATCTACGCGTAGCTACGCGAGCGTGCGTAGTTGCTTGTCCCGCCCGTTCGCGATGCGTTTTTCTTGCTCGCGAACGCGTATTGCGTGTTCGGGAGTCTGTTTGCGTGCTCGGGGGATAGTATCTCGTGAACTTACCCATGTGGTCGCCTATGGGCGCGGCCATCTTGTTTTTCACTTGTCCCACCCGTTCGCGATGCCTTATTTCCTGTTCCAGGTCGCGTATAGCGTGTTTGCGATGCGCATTTCATGTTCGGGAACGCGTCTTACGTGTTCGCGACGCTTTTTGCGTGCGCGCGGGGAAATATCGCGCAAACTTACCCACGCGGTCGCGATGGGCGCGGCCATCTTGTTTTTCACTCTATGCTATGGTTCTGGGGCCTGCTTTTCTATCCTCCCTCTATCTTTGCCATCCTTAGGTTTTTACACTGTTTTTCTGATCTTTTTATTTATTATCTATCCCTCTCTGTCCCTAAGTCTATATTTTGCATTTTATTTCTACTTTTACTGCGTTTTTTTCACTTTTCTACTGTTTTATATTACTTCCTTCTTTAAGCTCCTACTTCTTCCCCTAACTTTATTTTTCCCTTCTAAATTTTCTTTTCCGCCTCCCGCTCACCCCAGAACCATGCCTAAGGGTACTGATGGGCGCTCCAAGGGCAAGGCGCCTGCGCCCAAGAGCCGCCTGCCTTGCGGCAGACTGCGCCCTGCAGGGGTGCAGGCCCGGGAGCTTTTTGGAGAGGTGGAGGTGGCCGCCCTTGTTTTTTGTGTGCAGCGCCACCTCCCCTTGACCTTGGCAGCAGGCGGCAGGCCTGGCTCCGGGTACCCGACCCAGGAGCGTCACCGCCAGTGGGCGAAGGTGCGCCGGGCAGTGTTTCGCTGCAATCAGGGGTCCGGCGCACCCATAACCAGCTGGCCCACCGGTGGTCAGACATCTTGGACCGGGAGCAGGACCTGCTGGACCTGCTAGGTGTCGAGGTCGTGGGGCTTGGTGAGTAGCTAATATACTAGTAGTATAAGTATTGTGTATAATTTTTTTCCGAATAGCAAGAATACTGCTGCTTACATTGCAGGTAAATTACGTTTCAAAATCTTCTGTGATTGTAGGACACAGGTGCTCGGCGGCGGCGCTACTCTTACTTGTTTGCAACTTTGCGCTCGCTTGGGCTGATTATGTAAGAGTTTACTTAGAGAACTTAAGTTAGGTAATGCTATTGCTAGAGAGACTCTAGTCCTTCCTTTGTCCTCCTGTCACTAAGAAGAGATAGTGGTGGATGGATTGATAGGTTTAGTTAGTATTAGTTGGTAATTTTTTAGAAGTCTGCGTGACGCATCCTCTGTCACTGAGTGCTGCTTACCCCAGTCCTTAGTAGAACCTTTTGTAGTTTGTTTAGTGAGTGGTAAGGCTTAGCAGTGTCACTAGCAGAACATCAGACGCAACCAACCAACAATTTGGTGTATGCACAAATTTATGCATGTGTCCTCCATCTATGCATTTTTGAGGGCTAAAATTGAAATGCAGACTTAGTGAACAATTGGCCCATCTGGAATATGTGGGCTAGGTCAGGTGGTACTACTTAGGCTTAGTTAGTATTCTGGAATCAGAATGGAACACTGGATTAGTGTTCATAAATAATAAGTAGACGGTCCGTGAATCCCGCAATAATACTACTAGTCGATCTGATTAGATAGGTCAATTTTATTGCAATTGTTGTTTCCTGAAATGTTTTTGAGCGTTTTTAAAATATTTTATTTGTTTCACAGTACACCAATCATTAATGTTTGTCTCTTTCTGTATTATATCTTACATGATCAGCACCCAGGGGCAAGACAGACGGGGTCAGAGTCGGCGGGACAAGAAGATCAAGATGCCTCCCAGGGCCAGGACCGCTCCTCTACCGAGGGTTCTGCTGCTGGCCCCAGTAAGTCCTCCAGTGGTTAATATTAATAATTATACTTCCCTAACTTTTACTGCACCTTATTTTTTCCGAACTATTATTTCTGTTTCCTAATTCTATTTTTCTCCAAATCTTCTTCGATCTAGACTGTTTCTAAATTCTTGTTATCCCTGCCTCTAACTGCCTCTGCTATGACTCTCTGTACTACTACTATTAGTCTGTCTGTAGCTAAGCTTGCCCAGTTGGCCACTCTTTATTTAAAAGGTTTTAAATAAAACTCAGATTCACCAATAGCTCTAGCCACTGAGTCCAGTCCTTTGGGTTGTCCTCTTCTAGTCTTCTTAATCTTGAGGCTTTTCGACAATTCCCACCAACAAAATGCCCAACCAGATATTTGACTATTTTTGATAGGATATAGTACATACTACTACTGTTGTGGGGATTCTGCACAGCCACATACAGAACTATGCACAAGAAAATAGGATGTTGGTGATGGGAGGTTGGACCTTCCTCACACCTCAGTCAGAACCCACAATCCCCTGACCGACTAGCTATAGTCTCTCATTAGGTCCCCGAACCCCCCGAAGATACCCAATGATTAGACAACCCAGAACATAATAACACCCTTTCGCTCACTCACTCGTGTAAGTCCACCACACACCAAATACCACAGAGTCTATGTGTAAGTTCAAAAGGTTTATTTTCAACTAACAAGCTCTGTACGTTGTTCTACAATTCAATTCAGTATACTATACGAGCCAGCTCCAACAGCAAAATGCATAAGATTAAAACAATAAACATTGTTACAAGTCCATCGAAGACAAAAGATCTCTGTGCAAATTCTGGGGGACCCCTCACCTTAGAACGTAGAAGTACTGGTTACATCATAAGCTCTGCAAAGCTCTGGTTCGTAGAAGGGAATCTTCCGCCTGTTATGAGAAAAATGGTGCGCGTTAGATAGTATAATGCAAGCATTTCTCAGTCATGCCAAAAAATGTAGCATGTTATGGCTAAGCAATACGGACTGACCAGAACTCCATAACAAAGTGGCTTGTTTTTCGACCTCTTGTACGCAACGCTCAGATAGTAGCTGTATGAGCTCATGTGGCCTCAAAGGCGTCTTACACAACAAACTGCGAGGTAACGTCACGTGCGCAAAAGACATGAAGCTAAAATGGTTGCATGGCTCAGGCTAACTTTGCAAAGAGTAGAGTAGACTAGAATGACCCTAGGGACCATAACACTACTAGTGTCTACGCTACTCTAGTACCCGATTTGGACTAGTGATGTATGTTGTATATGTATGTATTAGATTTTTTTCCAATCTTGCTAGTGAAAAAGAATAAATAGGGGGAGGTGTATATATGGCATCTAAAAATGTGTAATGCTTTTTCTAGGCGTACTACCGACCACCACCAGTGCCGGGGCCAGCAGCGATGGCGATGCGGCCATTTCAGAGGGAGCAAGAGATGCGGCACCTGCAGGAGCTACAGGGGGTGGGCCAGCAGCAGTGGTGGGCGGTGGTAAGTTATATTCCTTACTTATTGACATTACACTAGCGGGAAGGGTGTACACTCACTGTACTGTTGAGACTTAGTAAGTATGAAGTTGTAGTGAACATTAGACAACGGTTGAAGAAGACACCCTTTACTTAGCATTAGCAATAGCATTAGCAGCGTGAGTTGAGTAACCAATGGCCTCTTCTATCTGACTCCAACTCAGCTGTGAAAGTTTTATGGAGAAGACTAAAAGTCAGATCAGATGACCTTGATGGATGTGTTGAACAAAAAGGGAAAGAAGGGTGGAAGGAGGAAGGACGGGCGAGATGTAATATGACTGGCAGAGAAGGATACATATGTTGGAAGCATGCATAGGTCGGTGGCTGATAGGAATCAGATGCATGGGTTGTTGAAGGATGGGTGGAAGGTGAAAGAAAAGATGCCTGCCTGGGTGTGCGGCACCGTATGGGTGGATGGGATAGCAAGAATCGTCAGCGGTGTTTGGGTCAAACTCAAAGCCAAGGCAAGCAGGAAGGACGCATGGGTGGTTGTTGGTGAAACAAACTAAGGTTTGTTGAGAGATTAAGAAGAATGATAGACGTTTACTTTGAATGGATGGATGCCTGGATGTATTCATCATAGATAGCATAGCTGGAGACTGTCACTGGATGCAGACCAGAGTCTTAGTTTGAAGAGAATGTAAAAGAAACCGCGCCACAGTAGCAAAGCCGAGGGGAATATAAGTTGTATTTTCAGAATACTCCCTTGACTCACAGTAGTTTGCAAGTACATCATATATATATATTGTGTATGTATGTAGTTATCAAGTGCCTTCCTCCGACTCCGAAGACCACGCCCTACCCATGTTAATTTATTTTCGAGTGTGTCAGCCAGCCTGCCATGGGGGGTGGCCTATCTGTTGGTTACACAATCAATCCAAACAAAGTACCTCATGTCGTCCCATATATAAGCAATGATCATTGGATCAGATATATAATCTGCCTTTTTGTAGTAGTCAGGGCAGGGTGAAAGTGAAATTGAGCAATTGCCGTTGATGTAACAGAGAGAGTATGGCCAGTGCCACCCGTAATTGAAAAATACGAGCTTCCCCAACTGCAGACAGTAGTAAATAAAACTAACGTGAGTCTGCGTCATGACTCGAGTATGTTTGTCTTGGGCGCAATCTGACTGAGCTGGCATGCCGGCTACAACAAGGTTATGTAATTTCGCTAAACTAGAGAGAAGAAGAAGACTGGTGTACTGTGTACTCGAGTCCATCTATAGTGCTAGTATAATGCCTGAAAAAAAACCTGGGCGTAGTTTGCGTAGTAGCACTACGCTTAGCTACGCGAAGTACACTTTGAACTACGCTCAGCTACGCAAATTACGCAGTGCGTAGCTGTGAGCTTGTCTGCACTGTGCAATAATTACAAACGGCATCTTGCACAGTGCAAGTTATGATAAAATAAGTATCTCTGTCTTTATATGCTAAAATGCATATAGTCATTTCACAAAAGTGAAAACGATAAATTAACAAGCAGTGAGAGAGGTGATGATTTTGGGATCCTCCCTAACCTAGGGAGAGAACCAAGCAGATGCCTTGAAAACAAAAAGCACATCTTGTTGAACGATTCGGTGGTGGTACCATCCTCTTAGGACCACCCCAAGCACAGTTATTGGCAAAAATACAATCCCAACCAAAGGCCCTGCAAAGCATTATGGGACGAGATTAACAGTGGGCAGTGAATATTATAGTATCCAATATCAAAATAAATCTACAAAGAGCTGCAGTTCAACTAGTTGTTACTAGATGTCCCTCACGAGTCAAATGCAAAAGCATTGAAATTATTATTACATCAAGCTGCAGTTCCATTAGTCGTTACTAGATGTCCCTCATGAGTCAAATGCAAAAGCTTCATGAAAGGGTATCAATGCTTTTGCATTTGACTCGCCTAATATTTTCATTCTCAAAGTTCACTTTTGTGAATTGGTTATATGCTTTTTAGCATGTAAAATTGCTTTATCAAAGCATTTATAGGTGTTGATGATTTTGCTGCTACGCTACGTGTTTTAGCACAGTTTTTGCACTGTGCTACGTGCAATTTGCGTAGTGCGTAGTAGTGCAAACTACGCATGCTCCGTGAGCATAGCGTAGTACTACGCCCAGGGTTACCTGAAACTCCCACAAATGTTAGAGGCCGAGGAAGTGGGAGGACAGATACATACCACAAATGTTATGTACTGTGCTTGCTAGTGCTACTATGCCACTATGTGTTGAATTAATGTTGTGTTACTGTTTTGCTAATAGTATTGGTAATAGTCTTTTTTCTTTCTTGATATAGCTCCTCCAAAACCAACCAGGAAGGAGTTGGCAGCCATGGCCCGGCACCGGAAGCTGGAGGCTATCTGTAAAGAGTACCGGCGGCTGGTGGTTCTGGCGGAGGAGGAGGAGGAGGCGGCAGCAGCTGCAGCCTCCTCCAATGCCCCGGTCCCCAGCCAGGCCCCTCCAGTGGCACGGTGCCGCGGTCAGGCAGCCGCCCGCCACCGCACACCATCAAAAACATCCATCACTGCTGCCCCCCCCTGTGGATGCAACTGCAGGGCATACGCGCGCCGCATGCTCCTCCGAAATGCGCGACTGGAGGAGGAGGTAGAGGAGCTTAAGAAGCTTAAGAAGAGGGTCAAGGTCCTGGAGAGGGACAACCGAAGAGCCCGCCGCTAAAGAAGACCCTGTTTGATTGCCCCTTTTTTAATCCTGTTTTTTGGTGGGTGGGAATTGGGCGTTGGACTTTCTCGTTTTGGACATTGGTTGGGGTTAGGGAGAGGGGTGGGTCGGGTCGGGTGTTGTGGGATTTTTCACATAGTTTATTTTTGTTAGGGCATTACATTATATTTATTTATACTTAAACATAGCATACGTTGTTAATGTTTTGTGGGGGGGGGTTACTGTTTTACGTCACATGGTTTCCTTCCTTGCCGCTGCAGGGCCGCAGCCAGTGTTTGATTTAAATAGTCTGCCGATTTTGTAACACACAAACAGATAGATGCGGTACCCCTCACTGAGTGACTTGTCCTACTAGTACTGTCAGTCTCTCCTCCTAGTCCATTATTATACCTCACCCGGCCCAAACATCTTTTCTTACCTGTGATTGATGTTTAAGTTAGGCACAGCGATGGCTGCATGAAGATGAAGGTTTGGTTTCCGAAGAGAATGGAGATGCCATGGTTGTGGTGGTAATAGTAGACACTGGCAGTAGCATTTGCCAAAAAAGAAAATGAGACAGTCAGTCGCCTGAGAGAGACTCTGGGAGGAGTAGTAGAGTGAAGTAAATAAAATATAATGGTGGCGGGGATAGCCTAGTACAACAAGTTCCAAACTGTAGTTGTGTCGAGTCACTCAACTAGGCCTACACTCGACACAAGCGTAACCTTTAGTGCTGTGTGTAATAGGATGACAAATCCAATCGATGCCGGCAATTAATGATGATGGATTAGGTTCCTTTGGTTAAAAGGTTACCTCGCAAATATACTGATCATGGGTGGGCAAGCAGAAGAAGATCCTCGCCCTGCCTTGAAATTGAATTAGTGTTGCTTTCGCCACATCCGCCCCAGCAAGCGTGTGATCAATTATTGGTGTACATTTAATTTAGTCACACCTCAATAAATCACACAGCCCGGGGGAAGAGGGTTAGGGTTTGATGAATGGTTGGGAAGGGGGGTTTGGGGAAAGGTTTGACAAAGAAAAACAGTACGCATGGACAAACAACAAAACACAATCTTTGTAGACTACCATATCCATAAATCTGTTAAGGGAGAAAAAGGAAATGCATGCATGTTGATGATAACTACTTGATGGTTAATGATAAGTAGTACTTACTAACTACTACTAGACAATTAGACAGTACAGGGCATCAGTATATTAATATTATGCAATTTGCCTTGCCTGTCTGCCCTCATAGAAACCCGGATTACATACAGTTTGGGTTCTGTTTTGTTGTGCCGGGCTTACTTTTAAAGAAAGCAAAGAAAATTTTAAAATAGCTGTTGGGATGAATTATAAGCAGAGAGCAAACATAATTAATAATAACAACAACACACTGTAGTAATGATTGAAGACAAAAAATGAATCAAATTATTTAAAAGATGATGAAAGTTGATACTGTTACTGTGTTATCCTGGTCAAAATGGGGAGTTGCATCTCGGCATTCCTCTTGGTCCTCCCTTCCATGGATGCTCCGTCCATCAATCTTGGGTGACGCCACTGCCTGCCTGGCAGATGTAGATTCATTGGTAAGGTAAGTGTGCGTTGTTTTTCCAAGTATAGCACAGGGTAAAAGCCGGCCTGTAAGTACTGTAAATGGAAAAACAAAAGGGATATTGAAAAATCAATGAATAGAAAAAATGCATCAATTACGGTGGAGTGCAACAAGAGAAGAGAACACTTTCAGACTGAGGCGGCATGGATACATCATGTCTACTCTGTTTACAGCATTTATTTAAGCTACAACAACAACAGGACAGAGCAGGCCCACGGCACCGGGCCGTGACCAAACCTCCATTTAGCTTAAATTTTGACAGAGCCAGACAAAGCACATATACATTAACCTAGCATTTTCAAAATTAAGTGACTAAATCAATGCACCGCTGTCAGTCATAGATACCACGACACTCGACTCCACCACTACACGGACATGTAGGTCTGCTGTGGTTCTTGTTGACTTGTGTTTACCTTTTATGCCACTTCATGAAACGCAGTTATTCCATCAATCATCTCCGATCCTAAGTACTGACTGACTGCGAAGAGTATAGTATGTGGTCATCATGATCATGGTGTCCAACTCAGTCTGTAGTGTCCCGAGTGAGTCCAGAGTCCATATTCAAATATCCAATGGATCGCCCTGCAGTAGAAGTACAATTTTGTTATTAAACAACAAGTCTGTTTACAGCATTAACCAGAAACAGTTACAGGAGGACACATACAGCAACATAGCATTTTCCAAAGTAAGTAACTAAATCAACACACGGCTGTCAGTCATACCTCCACTACTACACTCGTCGTGACTAACTTGACTCCACCACTACACAGACATGTAGGTCTGCTGTGGTTGTTGACTTATTTACCCTTTATGCCACTTGATTGGAAATGCCCCGAGTTATTCCATCAATCATCTCCAATCCAACTGACTGACTGCGAAGATAGTATGGTCATCATCATGGTGTTGTACGTGTTGTCCAACTCCAACTCAGTCTGTAGTGTACCGAGTACGACTCCGAGTAAGTCCATATTCCATATTAAAAAATGCAGCGGATATTGGCCTGCAGTAGTAGGAGTACAATTTGGTTATTAAACAACAAGAAGGGAAACATTGACTGTCACTTGAGTCACTTTTAGTTGGTAGATTAATTACTAGTACAGTTCGACTTCATGCACAACGTCATCAACACAAAAAACAGCAATCACTCTGAGTCTGCATCCAACGCATGCCATCATTACCTGTCTTGCTCTACTCTTTGGCTGTCAGATGCCTAGTTCTGACAGGTGTGTGTTTTTTACCGAGGCAGTGGCCTCATTATTACTCCACAATCCACATTCATTTTGAGTGTTAGTCGCTGTTTCGGTTTTCTTATTCATCTGTGGCACTTTGTCGCAGTTGAAGTTGGTTCACATGGTCAGCGCTGTGAGATGGGCCGCGGCCTGGGTAGCGGTCATTGGTCAAATTGAGTTTGCAGAAATGTGACATGTCAGCAAGTTTCTTCGAAGAGTCTTGTCTTTCTCTGCCAAGTACCTTCTGTTCTGACATTGATGAGCTTTTGATGCCTGCCGAGGCGGTAGCCTTCTGACAGTGATGAGTTTCGGCTCAGAAACAAAAGGAGGATAGCTATAGTCATGTTCCACTTCTTCTGGAGGGACTGTTAGAGGCAACACATCTTGTACTATTCTCCATCCAAAGTCTGGCTTGAGGGAAATGTATTTAGGGCGAGTCAGGAAGATGGAGCAGGACTCTGAGGAGTGGACAGTTAAATGCACAGAGGTGCAACTCCAATATGGAAATAAAAAGAGAAGACGGTGGTGATGGATTTGTTGTGATTCGAACCAGAAAGACAGAGACACACACAAATAAAGGAAGGAAGAAAGTAACAATTTGAAAGCCTAGTTGTCAGGGAAGAGGAGCTCGTCCTCAAACCCTGGTGGTTTGATCAGAAGTAGGTCATCTAACACAGTACTTCCGTCACCTAAGTCGCTCTCCTCTTCCTGCTGTGATTCAGGTATTTTGTACTCTGGTGGTATAAAGTGCTGATTCATTTTGATCATGGTTAACCTCTCCACGCTTTTGGGCGAGAGACTGGTCCTTTTCACAGTTACAATGGCACCAGCAGCACTGAAAACACGCTCAGAAGAGACACTTGCGACAGGGGAAGCCAGATACTTTATCGCCAGCCTGCTGAGCACTGTCCATTGGCTTCTTTTCCCATACCAATACACCAATGGGTTTTGATCCATGAAGACCTCTGTTGTGTCATCCAGATAGGCCTGGACCATACGCTTAATGCTCAGGGGAGCTCCGATTTGCTTGGCTTCTTTTGCCTGTGCATCAGCACTGGACTTACCATACCCATGCCGCAGAAACCAATCAGTTGCCGATTGTACTCTGGCTGATGATCCTGTTCTTGCTGTTGTTGATGTTAGTGGTGTTGTTGGTGACTGCTGGGAGGCAAACGCACTGCCCTCAGGCTCTGAAGTAGAACTGGACTCTGGATGACCTGTAGTACTTGTTCTGGCCCGGGGTGGCAGGCCTGTAATTACCAGCCGTTCGTTTTCGAACTTAGTGGCTTCCTTTCCTATCAAAGTTTTGTACTTGGCAACATCCACTTCCGAAAAAGGAATTACTGCCTTACTGTTCAGAAACACTTTGTACCGTGGATCCAAAATTGTGGCAGTAATGTAATGTTGATGTGACACAATGTTATTTTGAATCCTTGTATTTTCAGATAAGCGAACGGCTAAGGAGTGCGCCAAATAATATGCGTCTTGTTTGTCATCCACACCTGCGTACGTTTCAGACACCTCCTTCAGCTGTTGCTCTAGCATGTGCAACAATGGGATAGCTTGGCCCATAGTACAGTCCTCCCTGCTGACTTCACGTGTGAAGACCTCAAAAGGAAGTAGCATCTCTGTCAGGCAATTAACGAGGTACCATTGGGCCATTGTAATGGTCATGCCTCTCACAGTAGGATCCCCTAATGTTTGCATGACATAAGCATTGAGTGGTATGTACTGCTCAAACAGACGATCAAGCATGTAATAAGTTGAGTTCCAATGTGTTGGCACCTCCTGGATGAGTGCTTTGACTGGCATTTTATGCTCACGTTGAATGACCCTCAGCTGCTTCCGGGCTTTAAAAGAATGGCTGAAATGTGTGCATATTCTTCTGCAGGTGGCCAGTAAGTTGCTGACTTTGTATTCATTTTTCAGAAAGTCTTGAACAACAATGTTAATGCAGTGTGCCAAACACGGGACCCTGAAATAGCCACCATCTTTCATGGCCCTAACTATATTACTGCCATTGTCCGTGGCAACAAAACCAATGTTAAGCCCTCTTGGGCGCAGCCACTCAAAGACCTTGCTGTTAAACTCATCCAAAATGTTTGCAGCAGTATGAGATTTCTCCATGGCAAACATGGCTACAGTTGCATGTTTGCGAGTGGCATGAAAAATCTCAGCAGCGTCAACACCAGCAGATATCTTTTCTCTAACCCCCACAAAAGAGATCCAGTGTGCAGTGATGCACATGTAATCAGTGGCTTGGCAACTGGTCCACATGTCTGTTGTCAGGTGGATACTCTGAACAGCACTCTGCTTCAAGGCTTTTCCAAGCAATTCCAGCATGTCATGATGTAGTGCTGGAACAGCAACTCTGGCGAAATAGTAGCGGCTGGAAACCTGTCATTTTGGGCAGATGGCTGTCACAAATTCCAGAAAACCCACCCCTTCAACAAAAGAAAAAGGGAGAAGGTCCAGTGCTAACATTTTAGCCAGCTTCGCATTGTACAAACGTGCTATTGGGTGGTTGCGTTCGTACTGCCCCTCCGCCCTAAACATGCTGATAATGGTAGGCTGCATGGTTTTCCTTTCTGTTAGGCTCAACGACGCACTTTTGTTCATTGCGGTACTCCTTGCTGTCTCAGGCTGACTCCTACTAGTCTTGTGCCACTGAGATGTTGCTGAGGATGTGGGCGATACCACTGCACTGCTGGGGACAGGGCTACTTTGTGTACCACTACCAGAGAGAATTTCTCCCTGTCCTTCCTCTTCCACCGTGATCGGATCTTCTACTCCTTTATCCCCACCAACACCAATGGTTGCAGTTTTTATGCAGCGAAGGTGGTCCTCCCAGTCGATCAAGTGGTGTTTTTTCAGATGGGTTATTTGGCCTCCGGTACCATAGTTTGTACCAAGCTTACCCCGACTAACAGAGGTATTACAAATGGAGCATATAGCAATGTTCTCCTCCTTTTCGCTAACCGTAAAGAAGTCCCAAACTGGGGAGCTTAACTTTTGTCTCCTGCTGGAGGTGCCACTTCCAATGCCGGATAAACTGGAGGGTGTGCGTTGAATTTGACTCTGTGCAGTACCACTACCTACTTCTACTAAGGTGGTGGTTGTGCTGGATGTAGGTCGCTGCCGGGCCTTTGCTAATTCAAATATGGAAGCTGTAGGTCGTGTTGGTGTTACCTGTGTTGGAGGTATGCGTGCTACATCCCTCGCAGCGATTTTGGATAGGGTAATAATGCTGGTCTCCATCTCCTCGGGCCGGGAGTGATGTTCGTGATGACTGGCTCATCATCATCCTGCTGTTCTACATCGACCTCCATAAGTGTAAGGCTTTCTGGAACCTTCCTTTTCCCTAGCCTGGTCTTGGGACGTGTCTCCCTCTCAGACTCAGTTTGTGGCTTCCAAGTGGCATCTAGATCATCAGAAGGGGTGCTTGGCGAAGAAGAACTTGATGGACTAACCCTCCTTTTCCTTGCTGGGGATTTGGAAGACAATGGATCTTCTGAATGAGTGGCTTCCTCTTCTTCTTCCTCTGCATGAGGCTCAATTTCCTGAACTGCTCCTAATTCGGGAGGAACAACTACTATTGCGGGCAGTGGTTGCGGCTGTTGTTGACCATTTATCTGCTGTGTTTCCTCCTGCATTGATTGGGTACTACTTTGTGATAGCGATAAGTTTATCTCAGGCTCAGCATCACTGGTTTCCACCATTAGGCTGGCTACCTCTTCCACACTCATGTGCTTGGGCCTGGGTTGGTGGGTTGGGCCCACTGATGCGGAGGTGCTGCCCCCAGCTTGCCCCCCGGACACCGCTGTTGCAGGTGTAATTTTTCGTTTCCCAAAAAAGGTATTGGGCGGCACACCAGACTTAAGTGTCACTTCCTTCTTCTGTTCCTTCTTCTCAATAGCAACTTTCTTGGTACTGGAGGACCTGGTACCTGCTTTCTTTGGGCCCATCTTCTTCAGATGTCAGCAGCACTCAGTTGCACAAGTTGCAGAGATGTCTGGTCAGGTCACACGTCACGTCGTGTACAGCAGCAGGACGTCTGTCTGGCAGTACAACGGGCAATGATGACACACCTCCTTCTCAGTCTTTTGTGCACCTAAAAGCAAAAAAGCCAGAAGAACATCAGTCAAACGTGGAATTTGTTGTGCTTAAATTACTACTAGTACAATCAAACAAATTTAATATAAAATATATAACTTAGTGTGTGGTGGTCACAATTATTAAATTTTAGTAACTAAGTGAACAACAACAGTGTAGCCATTTATGAGACTTTGACAACAAGGGCTTTCCTGGTGTACTGTGTACACTCAGGAAGAATAAGAATAGCAAAGAACAAAAACAAAAATGCAAATGTAGTGGAGCCTGTTTAGCCTTAATTTGTGCATCACGTGGGATGGATGCAGCATCAGGGAGCTGCAGCTGGCAATGGGGGTGGATTTGGAAGCAGTAAGCCAAGAGGAACAATGGAAAGACACGCAGGCCTATGTGGCAAAAACAGCACACTACTAACTACCACCACAAAATGGCCCCCAGCCACATGGTCACTCAAAGGCACAAGGCACGGAAAACAATGAACTCAAGCAGGCCTATATGGCCAGACAAAGGATGCCTGATAAACAACACAGCTTTAATGCAAAAACGAAAATCCACATGGCTAAAAAGGTTGGAAAGTTACACAACAACCACAAAAACAACACATACACATGCAACAAAGGCATTTATTTAATACACACCAAAAAACTGAAATACCACCCCAAAAACCACATTTTGCAATTCAATCCAATGCCATCCATGCCATAAATGATGTTAAAATTCAACAGAGACAACACAGAAACAGTTTTTATGCACCCATGATGACTACCTCTGGGCCTACTGGCAGACTAGGCCACAAGCTTGGAAGCCTATGGCAAAAGCAAGCACACTGCCTTGATCCACAAAATGGCCGCCACCACATGGCCAGGCCACCCACAATAACAATAAAGTGAAGACAAAGGACAGGACCAGGAAGTTGGAGACTCTGGGGAACTTCCTTCCTCTTTAAAAAAATTGTAAAAAAAGAAAAATGACTCCATGCTCAAAAAACTACAGCCAAATGACAACCTGAGGAGTTTTTTTAGCAAAATGAACAAAATCATCATTTTCGAAAAGGTTTTATGCTGCTCGAGAGATATTCTTCGCCAGATTGCAAATTCTGCGTGTTTGGCATCGCGATCTTTTCAAAAAGTCGTTATCGCGCGCGCGAAAACGCATATTGAGCGCGCAAAGAAGAAAAAAGTGTAAGTCCGCGTTGTCGCGCAGTGCGGAGTTGCCAAAACTCCGCGAGCTGAACGCCCAGGGTTACCTACTGGCTGAAAAGGCCTATTTATTTAACACACACCAAAAAACTGAAATACCACCCCAAAAACCACATTTTGCAATTCAATCCAATGCCATCCATGCCATAAATGATTTTAAAATTCAACAGAGACAACACAGAAAAAGTTTTTATGCACCCATGATGACTACCTCTGGGCCTACTGGCAGACTAGGCCACAAGCTTTGAAGCCTATGGCAAAAACAAGCACACTGCCTTGCTCCACAAAATGGCCGCCACCACATGGCCAGGCCACCCACAACAACAAGAAAAGGAAGACAAGACAGACAATGCAGGCCTATGGCCAAAGCACAATGCCTAGCTTCACAAAATGGCCGCCACCCACATGCCCAGGTCACCCACAATAACAAGAAATTGAAGACAAAGGACAGGACCAGGAAGTTGGAGACTCTGGGGAACTTCCTTCCTCTTTAAAAAAATTGTAAAAAAAGAAAAATGACTCCTTGCTCAAAAACTACAGCCAAATGACAACCTGAGGAGTTTTTTGAGCAAAATGAACAAAATCATCATTTTCGAGAAGGTTTTTTGCTGCTCGAGAGATATTCTTCGCCAGATTGCAAATTCTGCGTGTTCGGCATCGCGATCTTTACAAAAAGTCGTTATCGCGTGTGCGAAAACGCATATTGAGCGCGAGAAGAAGAAAAAAAGTATAAGTCTGCGTTGTCGCGCAGTGAGGAGTTGCCAAAACTCCGCGAGCTGAACGCCCAGGGTTACCTACTGGCTGAAAAGGCCTATTTATTTAACACACACCAAAAAACTGAAATACCACCCCAAAAACCACATTTTGCAATTCAATCCAATGCCATCCATGCCATAAATGATGTTAAAATTCAACAGAGACAACACAGAAACAGTTTTTATGCCCCCATGATGACTACCTCTGGGCCTACTGGCAGACTAGGCCACAAGCTTGGAAGCCTATGGCAAAAGCAAGCACACTGCCTTGCTCCACAAAATGGCCGCCACCCACATGGCCAGGCCACCCACAATAACAAGAAAGTGAAGACAGACAATGAATGCAGGCCTATGGCAAAAGCACACAGCCTGGATGGCTCCACAAAATGGCCGCTAGCCACCCACAACAAAAGAAATGGAAGACAGACAATGCAAGCCTATGGCAAAAGCACACTGCCTGCCTTCACAAAATGGCCGCCACCCACATGGCCAGGCCACAACAACAAGAAGCATAAGCCAAGGGGAACAAAGAAAAGACATGCAGGCCTATATGGAAAAAGCAGCACACTACTAAACTACCACCACAAAATGGCCCCAAGCCACATGGTCACTCACAGTCACAACAGGCCATGGAAAATAATGAACTCAAGCAGGCCTCTATATGACCAGACAAAGGAGGCCTGCTAAACAACACAGCTTTAATACATAAATGCAAAGACGAAAATCCACAGGGCTACGAAAGGTTGGAAAGTTACACAACAAGCACACACACACATCCAACAAAGGTATTTATTTAACACACACCCAAAAAGTGAAATACACCCCAAAAACCACATTTAGCAATTCAATCCAATGCCATCCAAGCTCTACATGATGTTTACATTCAACAGACACCACAGAAACATGCACCCATGGGTACCTCTGGGCCTACTTGCTGAAATTACAATCAAAGAAAAACAACTAGGCCCCTACTGAAACTACAGGCCACCCACAACAATAAATTTTAAAAACGATGAAAATCCCCAAAAAATGTAGGTACAAACAAGCCCCAATCAAACAAACAAGTACACCAATTCTCAAACTTACTTGTAAAATCTCAAATCCAAAAGTCCTCAAATCCAATCCAATGATATGATGCAGCAGACAGACACACAAAAAGTGATCCTTCCAGCTCCAAATCCAAATGAAAGTGAACAGCACATGGACAAAGCACTGGGTGGAGCCTGCTGGACAGGAACAGGAAGTTGGAGACTCAGGGGCACTTCCTTCCTCTTGAAAAAAAAGTAAAAAAAGAAAAAGGACTCCTTGCACAAAAACTACAGCCAAATCACAATCTGAGGAGTTTTTGAGCCAAATGATCATTTTCGAGAAGGTTTTATGATGCTCGAGAGATATTCTTTGCCAAATTGCAATTTCTGCGTGTTTGGGATCGCGATCTTACCAACACTGCCGCCGGAAGTCAGATGGCGCGTCCGAATGACGTGTTCGCATTCGCACACTCTTGCGGGATCGTGCGGCCGGATTCCAAATCTCGTGGCGCACGCGAACGGATAGGAAATCTCGTCGGCGAACGCAGAATCCCGGTAAGTCGTTACCGCGCACGCGAGAACGCATTTGAGCGCGCGAAGAAGAAAAACAACTACGCTACGTTGCAAATTGCGTAGTATTCGGTAACTACGCGTTCTACACAAACCGCGAAGTTACCGGAACTACGCAAACTCCGCGAGCGTAACGTAGTTCACCGCCCAGGGTTAGCTGAAATGACATATACAATAGTTTTAGTAAATCTGCGTAAACAGAACTGATCATGACCTATGATCTCAAAACAGTTTCCAAGTTTGCAGAGTTCACCTGCTTCAAGGCTCTCAAACTTTGCTCCAACATTAGCATAAGCTCATGCATGTAAGCAACATTATCAGAAAACATTTGGTCACAGTTATGTCATTCCCCATGATAGCTCCTATTTCATGCTTGGTCTTTTCTCTTATCCATCATTATGTATCTCAAGGAATTGTTTCCCACCTCTGAATGCTTGGACTTTATAGTTTAGAATAGTGAACTGATGTCACCAAAAAGGATATCAACCAAAAAGGACCTTTTGCCTATCTAATAAATGTCCTCAAGGCTGTGTGCTATTCTGAAGGGGTCTGGGAGCTACTGGTATCTCCGATACTACTGTTCAGAAAGGCCGGATATAGGCAGAGTGAGATGTTGTTGTACAAATAGCTAACATCATTTCCATTTAGTTTGTACAGAAAAAATTGTTTTGTACTGTTGTAATGAGTCTATAATGTGTTCTCAAATTGCCATGATGTGAGTTTAGAAAGTAGCACTTGTTAATCAAACATACAAGATATATCTCTCCATGTAAGTCAATTACACTCAAGGGATTTAAAGACACAGCATGTATTTAAGTTTTTTTTTTTTTACCAAGGTAAAGTACTTAAAAATGCCCACCATCATTGTCCTCTGTAAGGAACATTATATATGACAGTTCACATCACTAACTACACTTCACCAGTGGTGGCCGCCACTAACGAAGGGTGGTGGGGCAGATGGGGAGCATGGGGGGTGCATGGGGGGAGCACGAGGGAGAGCGAGCACAGGTGAGAGGGGGCTGACGGGTTAATAATAACATAAACAAGCATTGGCATAGCCAATAGGTCTCGCCTTTGGGACCTTATAAGTGTTTAGCCATGCAACAGTTGATGTTGTTGCACCAAGGATATTGTACTGCATAACTAAATACTTATAAGGTTCCAAAGGCGAGACCTATTGGCTATGCCAATGCTTGTTCTTTTAAGGCAATACTATTGTTAGAGCAAATTTCTAATCGTCAGAGTAGATGGACAGAACCATTGATCTTTGTACTTTACTTTCAACTACGCTAACCTATGGCTGTGTTCATCATGGCGTTTACCACCCACTACGTGGTCGACAACCACCGCGCCCACCTGATTCCAAATGTCCCATCTGCGAGGTCAAGCAGTCGCCATTTCAGAAGTTGAGAATTGTGTGTTTTTAACATTGCGTCACCACCATTCAAAATGGGGGCTAGTTTGTTCATGTATACAAACATTGATTGGCACTCATTTTTTTTTCAAATAAACAATTAAATGGAGTGCCTTAGTGTGTTGAAATGCGATTTTAGCGTGGTGTTGTTTACAACTCCCTTCACGGTATTTTGTGATGAACTTATTTAAAAAACTATATATATGTAAAAAACCCATTTAAAAGCATTTACATCTTTTTTAAATTTCCCGATGGTTTTAAGCAAAAAGTGTAATTTGTGAAGAACAAATTACAAAAAGCAAATGTTAGATTAAAATATGTAGTCAAACCATATATTTTTTCTCGGAGTACATGACTTCACTGGTAATTATCGAATATGTTGCTATGGAAAAAGTAACAAAAGTTCACATTTTTCTCCAATGCAGACATCTGAACCCTGGGAGAGTGAGGAGGCAACAGCCTCAGGTGTACCACCCATTTCCAGAAACGGAAGAAAAGGATATAATCAAGAAGTTCAGGTTGAATAGGCAAACTATACTGGATTCATGTCATCAGCTGGAGCCAGATCTTCAGCCGAACAACAGAAATCCCACATCTATTACAATTGTAAAACTCATGGCAGTACTTCATTTTCTGGCCATAGGATCCTTCCAAACCACTGTGGTAGTATTTGGTGGTATGTCACAACCAACTTTCAGTGGTGTGCTGCAAGTTCTATCTTCAATGATGAGACACATCAATAGCTTCATCCAGTTTCCACTTCAGCAGGATATAGCTAATGTGAAGGGTGACATTTATTGTTTGGTTCGCCTACCACGTGATTGAAGCAATTGATAGCACACATATTGCCTTAGTGCCACTACTCACAAGAGAACAGGTCTACTGAAATCAGAAACACTTCCATTCAATCAACGTGCAAGTTGTCTGCTTACGGGATTTGTACATGATAAGCATCTGTGCACATTTCCCCAGCTCTGTCCATGATTCCTTTGTACTACAAAACAGTCCCACACCCCTGCAAATGTCTCAACTTGGACCTGAGAGGGCCTGGTTTGTTGGTCAGAACAAGCTTTTATTATATTGT
Organism: Calotriton arnoldi; assembly: GCA_963921515.1. Classification (NCBI taxonomy): domain Eukaryota; kingdom Metazoa; phylum Chordata; class Amphibia; order Caudata; family Salamandridae; genus Calotriton; species Calotriton arnoldi. The sequence continues at coordinate 308,189 of CAWUFW010010378.1, read as the reverse complement.
TTGGGGTATTTCTAGTTGCATAATCTAGAATTGTGTTACTCTATTTTGGCCCTTTTTTTATCTTCCATCTAGGACACTCAGCTCATCCCAACTGACCATGTTTGTTGGCATCGCTGAGTGGACGTCAGGGGAATTCCACTTCAATGAGGCCCATGAAAGAACATGGAGACTAGTGGAGCGGGCCTTTAGACTCCTCAAGGTCATATTTCACTGTGTGGAAAATACTGGTTGAGCCCCCCTCTACTCACCTGATAAGGTGAACAAAATCACAGTGGTCTGCTGCATGCTCCACAACATCGCCCTGTGACGGAACATCCCTTACATCGCAAAGGATGATAGTGCTAAAGAGGAAGGAGTTAACTTATGTCAAGATGTCATTAACAACTTCTTCTCATGAGTGTAAGTATATCTTTACATGTTATCTCTTTCACAGTTACACCAACTATTGATGTGGTGATGAGAGAAATACGTGGTAGTACTTTGTTGGGAAGGGCAAGTTCAAGTAAAATCCAACCAAAGGTGTTTGTTGATCAAAGTTTGGACACATTGACTACTGTGTTCAGTTACATTGTTCATCTCAGATTGTTTTATGAATCTTTATCCTCCAAAAGTTGCCTTTGTAATGTGGCCATCCTGTTCGGTGTGATTGGTAATCTTTTTTGTTTTGATCTTTTTATTGGTTCCTTCACCATGTCATCTCCATTTGTACAATTCAGAGTTGTGACATTTTCTGGTATATGGTTCTGTTTAAAAGTACAAAGGGAACCTGGATTGATCGTGGGAAAGACAGGAACAGACTTTGTGTGTACAAATCTTGTACCAAGGCAACTTGCACTATGATTGAATGGAAGATCTGAAGATTACATTGGACTTGTTCTCTGTCGTGTGTTGGCACCAAAACAATATGTGTGCCATCATTTGCTCAACCAAATCATGCTCATCTCCGCTAACATTGGCAAAATCCTCATTGTGTGTAAAGTATATATAGCAGTTGATGTGTCACATCATTGTGGGACATACTTCTTGTGGCACACCACTGAAACCTAGTTGTGACATTCCACCAGATACTGGACTAGTGGTTTGGAATGATCCAGTGCCTATAAAATGTAGTACTGCCCAGGTTTTATCTGTTGGTGTTTTTGATGTGGGATTCCTTTTGAGAGCCAGAAGATCTGACTCCAGCTGGTGACACGAGTCAATGATAATTTGCCTATGCTATCTTATTGTTTTGGACAGAACCCCATCTTCCATGTTGGCAAGGTCTTGAACTGGAAATGTGGAAACAGGCACTGAGTATTAGTGTAATGTATGGATTGTTATGTCAGTGCAAATGTTGACAGACAAGTATTGGTCAAATGAAATAAACATAGTAGTAGATGATTCTGACATTTTTGGGACTTATATTTGGGATCTTGAGATCAACATTACCTTATTGCAAATCATCTATGTTTACATAATCTTTGAATTTTTGTCATTGTCTCATTATGATGGTAGAAAACAAATGCATTGATAGAGTTGAGATATAAAACACCAGGGTGAACATAACAAAACAAAACCAAAAAGTGAAGAAGTCATGGTGAATGAAACCGTAGTTTGCAGTGTCCAAAATACTAATGGCATCAGAAAGGCAAATGTGTCCAGAAATAGTCAATTGAGTGAATGTTAGGCACACACTGGAGGAAGTCAGTGTTTGGGTTTCTTGCTGGTGGTGGCAGAGGTCTTGCCATCCTCACCTCCTGGGAATATATGTGGACGTCCCTTCTTGCGGGGAGTGCATCCACAGTTGCAGGGGCTGGGGGGATGCAGTTGGCTCTTCGGGTGGCAGGGTCTCCCTTTTTGTAGCAGATGTAGATGGCCCAGATGTTGTAGGGCCACAGAAAGGGGTAGATGGTGCTGGGAAAGCCCTGCACATATGGGTGTAAATGTCCTACAGCACTCCAATCAGAGAGCCCATATTTGAGATGTGGGCCTCCACCTGATGATTGAGCTCCTTTTACAACTGCTTCATCTGCCAGAGCTCAGTGAGTAGCTGGCCCATCATGTCTTGGGGCTGACATTAGCCTCCAAAGACTTGGTCGATGCCCCCAGTGACCTCACTATGCTGGCCCACAACCATCCTCCCACGACCGTAATCCCAATACCCTGTGTCCTTGGCCTATTGTGCCCCATCTGACTGGTTCATGGGTGAGCTAGAGCTGGTGGTGTGATCTCAACATTACCCAGGATTGAGGGCACATGATCGGTGTCACAGTGGTAGGAACATAGGAAATGGAATCTTCAGTTTGCTAAGGTGTTACAGCTGGGGTGGGAGGTGTCGGTGTGGGCGCAGTCAGTGTCACTTGAGCCATCTGCCCATACTGACCGGATGGGCTAGCTTCCTCATCAACCTCCATATTCCCTGGAGTGTTGTTGTCACTGAAGACTTGATCCTGGTCTGGACTGGAGGTCTCTTCAGTGGCAGATTCCTGGTCACATACTCTGCCAGTTGGACCTTTTGAGAAATTGACAACATTTGTATTAGTAATAGTGTTTATTGTTCATTCAAATATTTTGAGACAAAGATGGAGATTCCTTGGAAACAAAATAGGTAGAGATTATTGTGATGATATCTTTCAGTGGTATTGCACATATTACCATAATTTTTAGGAATTTCAAACATTACAACTTCAAATAAACAGGTAATAAGATGTCCTGAAATGTTCATAAAGTGATTAGGAACTAGATCTAACACCTCCCAATCATTCAGCGCAACACAGTGGAGAGGTGAAATGTTTAATTGACAATTCTGCATCCTAGCAGACAATTCCATAACTAGAATGGATGTTTGGTATTAGCCATCATGTGAACAGTGCAGAGGCAATTTTTGCAAGTTCCACTTCTATTCAGCATAGTAAATTCCATGCTTGTTTGTTTCAACCCAGTTTGATTTGTGAAATCATAACATCAGTTCAATTGTTTGGGAAGAATAGCACAACATTCAGAAAATAGCGCAAACCATTTTCAGAAAAGAGCATTGAAAACGGATTGATCCCTACATGAAACTTTACCATGTGTTAAAATCTGTTAGACAAGAGAGAATCAGCAATATGAAAAAGCAATATTCTTTTGAGAAATAGAAACTGGGCATCATGGCAGTTTTAGTCATTTCAAAGACAACTTACCAACACTTGAAAAATGGTTAGTGGAACGTATCTGTGGTAGATATGAAGTGAAAATGGGCCAGACATTTACAATATGACACACATATAAGTAATGGGGTATTTGGTGTTGTACACTTACAGTCACCATACCATGATGTGACATGTAATGGATATTGACACCTGCAATCTTAAATGCAACACAATGCATTCACACAATCTAAATTATGTGATACTGATCGTCTGAGGTTTCTATGTAATGAAAATAGGTGCAGAACACATTGGCAACTATTGAGTTGAGAACAGGACATTGAGGTTTATTGAGACTTTGCAAAGTGTAACTTACCAGACTCCACTCCACCAGGCATTCCTATCATGTCTTCAGTATGTAGGACCTGCAAGAACTAATCCTGCCAAGGGCATGAAATGTATTAGGGGCCTGCGACAATCACCACCAGTCCTGTTGGCCTCCATATTATGCTTGAAGGCTAGGAAATGTGCCCTCCCCCGCAGGTTGTTCCACCGCTTCCTAATTTCCTCCTGTGTGCACCAGTTGCTTTCTAATACATTCACCCTGTTGACTATTCTGGACCCCATTTGCCTTTTCTGGGATAGGGGTGTATTTTTGACTTGGGCTCTAAACAATTGTGGCTCAAGTCTTAGGTGTTCATGCATTGTGCAAAAAATAACATTACATTAAATAACTGACCACAAGGTACTAAATGAAAGGGGATAAAGGGACAGGGAGAATGAACAATAAACCCTCAATTGAAAGGCAAAACCTCTGGTAGCAAATGGTGTGGTGCAGTGGAACGGCAAAAGATCATGGTCTGAAATGGGATGTGTTTTATAGTGTGGTATGCAGGTGTTTCCATTTGGCCAATGGACATCAGGTGTGTTCTACCAGCCTCCATCCAATGGCCACAGTGATGGTGCATTGTTGAGCGTGTACAGCGATGGACTCACTCCATCTGGGAACCGCTGATAGTAGACCGCCAGCAGAACTGTGAATTCTAAATCTGCTCTACGGGAACACGCTGCGCTGATGGCGACAGAGTAGTATTCGCCAGCATTTGAGTCCGCCGCAGCAGTGTGCAGTGACCACGGTGGGGAAACATTAAGTCAAAGCGGACGGCGAGGCAGCCTGCATCCATCTAAATACGGAGGGCGAAAGACCATCTACTCGGCGGAGTAATAGGGACTGATCTAAATCGGGCCTAAAGCCTTTTTATATTACTGCTGGCAACCCTGTCTGATGAACTGAGGTGATCACTGTCTGTAATCTTGCATATGATGCCCACTAATGTAAATTTGTCTGATGTGTTCATTCTTGCAACATTAATAATATTAGTAGCTCTCATTACACAAAAGGTTCCAGACTCCTGTCTATTGTACAAACACTACTATAAACAAGAACACTACACCAACAAAATACCATTTTTGTTTTATAAATGTGTGAATAAAGCAAATTGTACACAAATGAAAATAACTATACTAAGCACCATAGACTGATTACACAGAAATAAATAAAAAACATAATAATCCAAACACATTGAAAGATAATCATAAAGTAAATAAAATATTCATATAAAACACTCCCACCCACAAATTAGAAACATTGTAAATAATACGTACAATTCAGCAGCAGTGTGGTGCCCTGAAAATGCCATCACTTCAATTCACAAATGGCAACCCAAAAAAGAAATGCAGGAATGAACCGAAGATAAAATAAAAAAAATCTGCATTAAAATATATATCTTAATGCAGTTGTAGATAGTGAATAAGAATTCACAAAAATATTTGTTTTTTAAAAATGGACCAGAACAGTTTATAAAAAAATAAGTTAAAAAAGAGAGAAATTAAATCTCTTAAATCAAAACAAATGAAAAACCATCACAAATAAAAGTCCTTAAAGTAGTGTTCTCTCCTGTAAAATTAAGGGCAGAGAAACACAACCCACCCAATATAACCATTGAATAAAATAATTAAATACCAACGTGCTGTAGCCCACTGCTTCCGTGCTGCCGCACGGAGACATTAGTGTGGTGCCAGGTGTGGTGTGTGGTCAGGAAAAGTAAATAAGGATACTTCAAAACAAGTCACGCGCACATGGGAGGAATGATTAAAGGGTTTTATTCACGGTGCTTCTAGCCCCTGCAATGCTTTTCGGCCTTGATCACACTTCAAGAATTAAATGCCATACACTTAATCGATATTTCCTATATATTGCACATAAATACATGCATTTTAAAATAGAAACATTGACAAAAATATTAAAAACTATAGAAACCTAGTAAACAACGCACCAAAACCAAACCAACACTTAATAAGTATTATGTAAAAAAGAACATAGCAGCACTTTTAATACATGCAATCCACATACAAAGCTGCACTAAACCGACAACTATATTCTTATAGGAGTGGGTGTAATTCATGTAACTCAGTACAGCATAATCATGCAGAATTCCCTGAATTACACGAGAAGAGTTACGCTGCATTTAGCCCTATTTATTAGAGCAAAAATAATACCATGGGGCATATTATCAAGAAACGGCGTTAAAATTATCGCCACTTTAGCGGCAGAAAACTGCCGCTAAAGCGGCGATAATAGGCTTGATAATATGCCCTTGAGAATTCAATAGAAGCCCATGTTCTGGTGTCAACATGGGCTTCTATTGGAATTCTCAGAGCATATTATCAAGCCCATTATCGCCGCTTTAGCGGCAGTTTTCTGCCGCTAAAGCGGCAATAATTATAACGCCGTTCTTGATAATATGCCCCCATGTGTCCAAAATGGATGTGAGGATGCATTTTGTGCTAAGAAATAGCACTAAATGCAACAGTACACAAATTGCCAGTTTGAGCGGCCACTCTTGGGGTAGAATTTACCCCCAACTAACTACCAACATTTAGCGCTATTTTCTTAGAGCAAAATGCCTCCTTGCATCCAAAATGGACGTGAGGGTGCATTTTGTGCTAAGAAACAGCACTAAATGCAGCAAAACACAAATAGTGAGTGAGAGAGCCCGCTCGGGCTCGCAAAATGTGCTCTTGCATTAGGATTTTTTCCCTCTAAATTACTGTTAATTACAGCAGGAGGAGTAATCGTTTATTTTATCAGAAATTCTGTGTTGAAGACTAAAGTGGAATTACTCAAATTACTCCAAATACCCTGGCGTAACTAAAATTCTGCCCAGGTCTATATTCTACACAAGACACAGAATAACGCTGCCTACATCCAAAACACAACTACACTAGAGTACACTTATCAAAAGTAAATACTACCACCAAACTTTACCAGAAAGAGTAAAACTAAAAAGTCTTATCTTAAGCGACAACACGTTGAACCCCTCTGACCGTGATCGCACCAAACTCGAACGAATGAAAAAATACTGAATGCCTATACACGTGGTAAAAAGAAATGGTGTCTCAATAGAAATAAAAAAATAGACTAAATATCCATTAAGATCAACAGAATTAAGTTAAAAGTATACAATATTTTTTTTAAAAATACAAAATATGTAAGAAAATGTTTAAAATAAATTTAAAAGTGTGCACAACTTTTTAATACTAAATTCAAAAGTTATGTGAAATAATGTAGGAATGTTTTTAAATTGAATGTGTAAACTTATAAGTGGAATGCAAAACATGTATCTAAAATTGGAGAAAGTATGTAAAATAAGCAGTCTTAATACATTGGCTAAAAATATAAATATGTGTGAAAAAGTATTACACATATACAAAATGTTTAAAAATAAAGTTGTGAAATGTATAAATGATAATGTATAAATAATAATTAAGTGTTATGAAATTTATTGATAAAAATGTAAATATTTTCATTACATTACAGTACATAAATATATGTTTCTTGACATGTAAAAGCAGGTTTCAATATGGAAATTAATACCAATGTCACAAAAAAACTGTACATGAAAAAGTAAATTGAAGTTGCAAACAAATCTTTTTTTCTTTGTTTATAAATAAAATAAAAATGATATACCACAATAGAAGTTTTACATAGTGTGTATTCAATATATTCCTACAGAAACATATTAGCAACATTGGGGAAAATGTTGGATAGTGAGAGGGTTATATTTACAATTCCCTCTCCAATAAAAGCTACATTGGGGAAAGTGTCGGACTTTAAGGGGTTCTGATTTACTATTACCAAACCAATCTAACCAACACTGAGGAAAGTGTTGGACATTGAGGGTTAAGAATTACTACTCCCTCGTTTTGAGGAATTTTTAGATTTTATTTCTTCTCCCTTAGTAAAAAGTCTCTACATCCGTTTTCGATTCGGCACTCTACCCCTTAGATCTTTTACTATTAAATGGAATTACGACCGAGGGGCCGATTCTGATGCGGGTTGGAAAAGCTTCCCGACCGAATCGGTTGGGAAATGGTTTCCGACCCACTCGGATCGGGAAAGTCCAACCGGCGGAGTAGGATGCATCCGGATGCTTCCAGATACGATTTGGTTGAACTCCCATTGACTTCAATGGGAACATTTGTTCCTAACCGCATCAGAATTGGGCCCTCGGTCGGGAAGACACGTTCCCGATCCGATTTGGAAGGAGCAAATGCCGTTAGGAGGCCTTCCTAACCGCATCAGAATCAGGCCCTCGGTCGGGAAGCTTTTCCAACCCGCATCAGAATCGGGCCCCTAGCCTCTAGTATTTGCCTGGCATGTGGCTTGGAAAATGAAGAAGAGATACATATACTGTTCTTTTGCCCTGGCTATCTAGGGCCGTGCCGGAAATGGATCGCCCCACTATGTTGCGGTCTGGAGGTAAACAGATATTTAGTGGCTTTCAGAATTTTAAAGAGCGACACCACTCCTGTAATTGTTATCGCTGTTAGTAAATTTCTGCAGGTGGTTTGGTTTAAAAGTGGTAGACTGCAGTCTGGGATTGCCAGGGAACAAGATATACTCTGATTATTATCTAATTTTAATTAATATATACCTTTAAAACTTTTAATGAAACCTACAGAAAAACTTTTGGACCTTTCTTGATGCTTGTTTGCACACAGCCCTAGTTCATTTTTGCACTCTTTTTTGTATATGGCAATGATCGCAGGATCGAATTTGTAGTAGCATTTGCTTTTCATCACAAGACTGAGTTATGTGATGTTTTAAACGTGTATTTTAATGCTGTTTATTGTATCGCCCTTGTTTGTACAATTTGATGGTGCTTGGATACTGAATAAAGTACTACTACTACTACTACTACTCCGCTCCAATAAAAACTACTTTAGGTAAAGTGCTGGACATTAGGGGTTTACATTTACTATCCCCACTCTATTCTAAGCTACATTGGAGAAGGTGTTAGACATTGAGCAATTCAGATTTATTATTACACTGAAACCTAAGTACATTTGAGAAACTGTTCAACATTATGGGGATCCGATTTACAATTCCCTCTTAAATCTGAGCTACATCGGGAAAATTGTTGGACATTGAGTGGGTACTCTTTACAATTCACACTCAAAACTAAGCTAAACTGAGGAATGTGTTGGGCATGAGGGGTTTAGATTTACTTGTCCCACTGCAATATAAACTATATTGGGGAAAGTGTTGGACATGGAGGTGTTCAGATTTACTATTCCCACTCCACTCTAAACTACATTGGGGGATGTGTTGGACATTGAGGAGTTTGGATTTACTATTCCTTCTGCACTGTCAGCGATGTTGGGGAAAGTGTTTGACATTCAGGGGACCAGATTTAATATTCCTACTCCAATCTTTGCTTCATTGGGAAAAGTGCTGGACACTGATGGAGTACAATTTACTATTCCCACTTCAGTCTTAGGGCATGATTACAATCTTGGCGGATGGGATACTTCATCACAAACGTGATTTATATCCTGCCTGCCATATTACAAGTTCCATTGTATCCTATGGAACTTGAAATATGGCGGACAGGATATCTGTCACGTTTGTGATGGTGTATCCCATCCGCCAAGATCATAATGAGGCCCTAGGTTACAATAGGGACAGTATTCAAACCCTAATCTAAGCTACATTGAGAAATGAGTTGAACATTGAGCAGTTTAGATTTACTATTCTCACTCCAATCTAAACTACATTGAGTAATGTGTTGGACGTTGAGGAGTTCAGATTTATTATCCCAGGTAAATACCCAAAAATTAGATACATTACAAAATAAAAAATATACAAATTAAAGATAAACAGAAAAAATCAAAATGGGAACTAATAAATCTAATCCTCAATTACATCAAAGCTCTTAAACTAATTAAAATACTAAAAAACATAAAATATATTTTCAATATTTAAATGTACTAAGGGCCTGATTACACATTCAACAGTCTAACTATGGCGGTTGTGTCAGCATCGGATTCACCGCCGCCGACTAAGCGGTCCGCCCACCGCATTATGATGTTGTTGGATGAAAGACCACCGGAGCACTGCTAACACCATCAGCCATTTACTGACTACCGCGGCATCGGTCGGGGAAAAGCAACTGCCATAGGGCAGTACAGAGAAGTTTCTCCACCATCCAAATTACGAGTTGGCTTTCCAACGAGCCAACCATGGTGATGGGACCGCCTGCTTCAAGTAATCATAAATGAAGGTTTTGGGGTGCATACTCACCCATTTCCTTTTCTTCCCTTCAGTATCCAACGTGAATCCCTTCCTCCATGTCGCCCCTTCACAGCAGCATCTTGACCCTGAAGAAAACAACCCTTTTGGCGCTGAAATCCAATAAGTTCGTTTTGCACTATTTACCCATTGACTGGACTGTGCACATATAGTTCGGACTCCAGCAATGGGTAGTAGGTATTTTTCACATTTGTCATGCATATGTGTACATTCGACACTTGTGCAATCAAAATATACACACATGCACTGACAAATATGAAAAAACTTTCACCCCCATCAGAATGACTGCTGCCAACCCATCGGAGACATTATAATATGGCGGGTGGGAGACCGTTGCCGTGGTGGCCATCTCCAGACTACCACCACGGCAGTACGGTGGTCGGACCGTCAAACTCCTAATCAGACCCTAAGGGCCCGATTACGATGTCGTTCGGAAAGCCTCAGAATGGGATTAGGCATCTCAGAATCTGATTCTGAATCCTTGTTTCCGACCACATAGTACACATTTCCCAACAACCGATCACGATGCCCGGACCATTCGGGCTTTCTGAATCGGGTCCGAAATGCATTCGGACAGGCAGAGTCTTTTGTAGCCGAATCGTACAGCTCTATGGACACGGTTTCCGAGCGAGCAATTACAATGACCGATTCGGACAGTCGTTCCAATTCGGTCTGCCCGACACAAAACGGCTGTCGGAATCTGTCTTTGGGGGCCCATAGCAGGCCCCCCTTTACCCGGAGGCTTCCGGTTGGAGACCGTGGGGGTACCCAAGGGACCCTTCTTTCCAACCATGCACAATGTGGCAGGCACCATGGGGTGCCTGCCACAGGGTGCAAAGTTTTCTCCAACCCCCCCTTATTTCAATGGGAGCCTGTGTTCTCGTTCGAAACACAGGTTCCCATTGAAGTCAATTCGAGTCCGACCGAACAATGTTGGGAAGCATTGTAAGCGGTTGGTCGGACTCGTACAACCCGATTCGGTTGAAAACAATTCTGGAAAAGATTCGGTCAGAACAGTTTCCGATCTATATCATAATCTGCCCCTTAATGTTTTATTTCATTATTTAAAAAAAATCTATAATATATGAAATATTTCATTACATATTATAATTATTTCTGTAAATTAAATTACATTCTAAATAAATGTAATAACATTTCAACAATTGCCTTACAATTAATTAAATTTAATTAAAGATTTTCAATCTGGTGATTTTTTTTATAAACCAATTGAAATGTAATATATTATATTTTTTCAAATTGCTTTCTTTAAAAAATAACAAATATATTATTTAATTCACATTTCGTAAAAATTAAAAAAATACAAATTCTATTAAAAAATCAAATTACAATATTAAAAGATGGTTTTATTTCAGTATAGCAATATTTGAAATATAACTGAGAATGTTTCACTTTTTGAAAGATTACAATGTAACAAATGTAATTGTGAAAAACAAAAATTATTTTTTTTAAACTACCAAACACCGAAAAAACGACCAACCACACTTTTTAAAAACTGTTGCTAATTAATTTTCTAATTTTATATTTTGTATGTAATAATTTACATTAAGAATAAATATAACTAATTTGCATAAAGATGTATTTGTTTTAACATTTACATATTTAAAATATACTATCTATTCAAAACCCTATATTTCACAACCCAAAGTAGAAAAACAACACTAATAAACAAGTATAATTGATTTTAAAAATAAATCATTTTAACTTACACTATTTTCATTTAACATATTTCCCACCATACAAATTACACAGTACTAAAAAAAGAAAACTATAAATGTAATATTTAAATTAAATATCAAAACATTTCTAATTTACCTTATGTTTTTTAAACATTTTCCCCACTCTGAGCCACTAAATGCCCCAACAATCCAAAAGAAAAAAATAAGACATTAATAAGTAAAATATAATATTTATTTTAAAATAAACTAACTTATAAACTGTTTAAATGCTATATTTTTTAAATTGTGAACAATTTTTTTTTAAATACTACCCATCCTGAGCCCCAATAATTCCCCAAACCCCTGAAGACACTTTAGGCATTAACAAAATGTTCACGAATTTTCAAATACTTAGGGGCCGATTCCGATTTGGGTCGGACAGCTCAAAAAGAGCCGTCCGGACGCTTACCTTCCGACCGACTCGTCCCGGGAGCCGGTCAGTCCTGCCGATCAAGTACGATGCGTGAATGTGCTGAAAACCCGACCGACACGAACTCGCCAAATACATTCTCAATTCTCCCTACGACCCGGTTCCGTAAACGCCGAATCGACTCGCACGGGGGCTATGTCAGAGCAGTTTCCGGCCGGACAAGTATGATGCGCACTTCCTATGCGCCGAGCGAGTCGACACGTACGGCACGTCACAGCATCCGGAAAAGCTGCATGAAAGGAACGATTCGCCCCACAACACGATCCCCGGACACGAGACGTACAAGCCTGCAACTGGGACGAAACGAACCAACGACCAGTGCATACGAGACGGTGTCGACATGAATCCCATCGCACAGGTCATACCAATCCTCTACATCTATGGCCTGATCCGGAACAGACGCATACAACGGAGATGGTAAGAGACAGACACACCAAACAAACACCCAACACGTACCAGTAAACCTGTTACAAACACCCAGGCCCTCCTCATGCCTGTCATCCCTACCCACAGGGGGCCTCTTGCCTCTCACCACTCTCACCACTCTCACCCCCACCCATAGGGGGCCTCTTGGCTGGTACTACTCTCACACCCACCCATAGGGGGCCTCTTGCCTGTCACCACTCTCACCCCCACCCATAGGGGGCCTCTTGGCTGGCACTACTCTCACACCCACCCATAGGGGGCCTCTTGCCTGTCACCCCCACCCATAGGGGGCCTCTTGGCTGGTACTACTCTCACCCCCACCCATAGGGGGCCTCTTGGCTGGTACTACTCTCACCCCCACCCATAGGGGGCCTCTTGCCTGTCACCCCCACCCATAGGGGCCTCTTGGCTGGTACTACTCTCACACCCACCCATAGGGGGCCTCTTGCCTGTCACCACTCTCACCCCCACCCATAGGGGGCCTCTTGGCTGGTACTACTCTCACACCCACCCATAGGGGGCCTCTTGCCTGTCACCACTCTCACCCCCACCCATAGGGGGCCTCTTGGCTGGTACTACTCTCACACCCACCCATAGGGGGCCTCTTGCCTGTCACCCCCACCCATAGGGGGCCTCTTGGCTGGTACTACTCTCACCCCCACCCATAGGGGGCCTCTTGGCTGGTACTACTCTCACCCCCACCCATAGGGGGCCTCTTGCCTGTCACCACTCTCACCCCCACTCATAGGGGGCCTCTTGCCTGTCACCCCCACCTATAGGGTGACTGTTGCCTGTCACCACTCTCACCCCCACCCATAGGGGGCCTCTTGGCTGACACTACTCTCACACCCACCCATAGGGGGCCTCTTGGCTGGTACTACTCTCACCCCCACCCATAGGGGGCCTCTTGCCTGTCACCACTCTCACCCCCACTCATAGGGGGCCTCTTGCCTGTCACCCCCACCCATAGGGTGACTGTTGCCTGTCACCACTCTCACCCCCACTCATAGGGGGCCTCTTGCCTGTCACCCCCACCCATAGGGTGACTGTTGTCTGTCATCACTCTCACCCCCACCCATAGGGGGCCTCTTGGCTGGTACTACTCTCACACCCACCCATAGGGGGCCTCTTGCCTGTCACCCCCACCCATAGGGGGCCTCTTGGCTGGTACTACTCTCACCCCCACCCATAGGGGGCCTCTTGGCTGGTACTACTCTCACCCCCACCCATAGGGGGCCTCTTGCCTGTCACCACTCTCACCCCCACTCATAGGGGGCCTCTTGCCTGTCACCCCCACCCATAGGGGGCCTCTTGGCTGGTACTACTCTCACACCCACCCATAGGGGGCCTCTTGCCTGTCACCACTCTCACCCCCACCCATAGGGGGCCTCTTGGCTGGTACTACTCTCACCCCCACCCATAGGGGGCCTCTTGGCTGGTACTACTCTCACCCCCACCCATAGGGGGCCTCTTGCCTGTCACCACTCTCACCCCCACTCATAGGGGGCCTCTTGCCTGTCACCCCCACCCATAGGGGGCCTCTTGGCTGGTACTACTCTCACACCCACCCATAGGGGGCCTCTTGCCTGTCACCACTCTCACCCCCACCCATAGGGGGCCTCTTGGCTGGTACTACTCTCACCCCCACCCATAGGGGGCCTCTTGGCTGTCACCCCCACCAATAGAGAACTGTTTGAGTACCACTACCAATGCCCACACACATAGGATGGGTGATGTGTAACACATACCACATACCCCAACATAAGGACTGTAAACCAAAGGATATCCCCAACAACCTCATGACCACAACATGTAGTCTGTGTAAAATTCCCACTACAGTGAACATGACCATGTACACACAATGTAACTCACAACACGTGTCTGCAATACCACAGTGTGGCTAACACAAGCCAAGCCTCACATGAGCACTGCAGTAATGTCCTCAACACCCATCACTTGAGTGTACAAAAGGTAACTGTGTTGTACTAAACAGCACCATATGTAGAGCACTGTGGTAATGGGGTCTGAACCCCCATCAGCACAGTGACATGAAGGTAAGTGTGGGGATCACACATGCAGCATATGCAGAGCACTGTGCTAATGGGGTCAGAACCCCCATCAGCACAGTGACATGAAGGTAAGTGTGGGGATCACACATGCAGCATATGCAGAGCACAGTGCTAATGGGGTCAGAACCCCCATCAGCACAGTGACATGAAGGTAAGTGTGGGGATCACAAATGCAGCATATGTAGAGCACTGTACTAATGGGGTCTGAACCCCAATCAGCACAGTGACATGAAGGTAAGTGACTGATTGTTGAAAGCTGCAACTGTCAAACAGCATGTCCGAGTCCTGGTCCCACCACATGACCCATTCCATTGCAAAGTAGTGGTTGTGTCCCAAACCAACAGAGCTGTATTGATGCACACAGTGCACTGCATCCAAAACATATACCCAAAGATGTGCAGACAACCATCACACGTGGGGGGTGACATTGCAGACACAGCTGAATCACTCATTTCCACAAATGACTGTCACTATGCACACCCACACACATCTCCACAAACAGACCCACAAAGCTACACATCCTGTGGGGACTGGAGGTGTCAGGTCACAAACACCCATGCAATGGCAGCAGGGGGACACACCAAACAGGAGCAATGTGCAGAAGGCTGTGGTATGGCTCGCAGGGACTACATGGGAAATCACACAGACACCAGTCAGCCAATGGCCCACAACACCAATACCAAAGCACTGCTGCAGATGAACAATTACAAACAGCCAGAAACACACAGCACATCAGACAAAACATGTGTATGTCTGTGTCTCTGTGTCCCCAGGCAACTACACAACATGTGAGGGGGAAGGACTACAATGTCACCAATGAGGACACAGTGCCACACAACAGAGAAGCATGAATTGGGCAACCCCTTAGTGGGCAACCAGCCATTGCAAGGTGAGAGGGAACACAACAGACATAGCTGACACAAGCTGCAATTATCAACAACCAACAGAGCCAGAGACAGACCCACTGAAGCACCACAGCCAGGGACCCTACATTGGGGTCACACAGGACTGCATGAGAAGGCCACTCTGACGACCAAGGTAGATGTGGCACATACTGTGCAGCACACCCACCTGTGCCACCTGGGGCAGCTGACCACACACACAAACTTCCATCAGACCCACACAAACACAAAGCCCTGGACATGGCCTACAATACTGGACAATGTCTGCGTGTCATGTGGCTCACAACGGGATTTTGAGTGTATGTCAGCATGCTACAGTGTGAGGGATGTTGGTAGGTCCATTGTAGTCAGTCAGGTGTCCCCTGTCACTGCTGTGTATGTGAGTTGCTGTGTGTTTAGATCTCTGTGGTATGTCTGCATTTCAGCACTTGTCAACTACAAGCCGCGCCTACCCGTCCAGGCCAGGGGGGGTCCCTGGGACACTGCATCCCCGGAAGTTGAGTGCAAAGGTACATTTGCAATAGCTGGCAGTGTGACTGTGATTGGGTTGGTCGATGCGTGGGTGTGACTAGCAGCCTACTCTTACATTGGATCCATGTGTCAGCCATCTTGCCCTGCTCTTTGGTTTGGCAGTGAGTGTTCCCAGAAGGGCTGTTAGTTTTGGCTGGGAAGATGTGATTTACAGCTGCCTCAATGGTTTTCAGTGTCATTGCAGTACCTCCTCCTCCCCCAGGGGCCAGGCAATTCACACAGAGACATGCTTCAATGGCGGTGAGTGTGGGTTGATGTTGAGGTTGTGAGTCAGTGGTGTAGTGGTGGTTGTACACAAGTAGCAACAGTCCCTGTATGTCACACAGCAGTAGCCAGTATGGTGGGTCTTTGTGTGATGTTTGCATGGAGTGTGGGTAAATGCCTTCTCCCAGGTGAGTTGTGTGGAGTTTGTTTTGAGGGGTGTGTGACAGCACATGGTGGTGGGCATGGTCAGGGCTGGCAGTGCTTCTCCCTCCATGGCCAGATGGGCCACTATTGTGTATGCTTCCCTTGCAGGGAGTGGCAGTTGACTTTCAGGATGTCAGGCAGCGGGGTCCTGCATTTTGTTTGTGCACAAACCCCATCAGGGCCTTGTGCTCCCCACAGCAGGACCCAGTGTCAGCCATCTTGAGGGTACATTTCCACTGCCTGTGAGGTGAGCATGGTTAAGAGTGGTGTTGATGGTGCATTTGTGAGGGGGACTATTGGCTGTGACTACAACTCCCATCATGCTTTTGGCTACACTGACTTCCCCAACATCCCCAAGCTTCCTTCCTGTGGGTCAGGTTCCCTGTGAGGTGGTGTGACAGTGGTGGCAGACTGTGGGGCAGTGTCTGTTGGGGTTTTGTGGCACTGAGTTGCTCTATTTTTTGCTAGGTTTGTACACGTGATGACATAGTTCAATGTTGGTATGAGATAGCAGGTGTTGTGTTGCTGTGCCGGGCATATGCCTCTAAGGATGACTTTGTTTGTGTTACTGTGGCTTTGTTAATGGAAGTTGTTTTGCCTGTCCCCTTGACGGTGATATGTGTACATGGCCCCACAATCTTGAGTATCTTATTTGTGTACTCACCAGGCTCTGGGATGTCAGTCAGACCATGTATGCTCTCCGGTGGTAAGATGGCCTGCACCTTCTCCTTCCAGGACCGGAAGTAAACGGGTTTGGCAGGAGGGCCGCTGCCGGTGTGCTGGCTGAGCTGATGGTCCTTCTCCAGCAGCTTCTTGACCCTCCTGCGCACGTCATACCACCTGTTCTGGCAGTCATCCTTTGTGCGCAAACAAGGTGCTTGTGCGTTCACCTTGTTGACGATCCTCTCCCACATCTTGCCCTTCTGGGACATGGGGGTCTTTTGTACCAATGTGCCAAACAAATGTGGCTCTACTCTGATGATTTCATCTACCAACACTGTCAACTCACTATCTGTGAACTTTGGATTCTTCTTGGGGCGCATGGTGGTGGTGGTGGTGGTAGTGATGAGGAGGGTGAGTTGGTGGTGGTGGTGGTGGTGGTGGTGGTAGTGGTGAGGGGGTGGATGGGGGGTTGGGGTAGTGGTGTTGGGGGTGGGAGTGGTGGTGGTGGTGGTAGTGGTGAGGGGAGAGTGGATGGGGGGGTTGGGGTAGTGGGGGGGGTGGTGGTGTTGGTGGTGAGGGGGGAGTGGATGGGGGGGTTGGGGTCGTGGTGGGGGGTGGTAGTGGTGGTGGTGATTGGTGTGTGTGTGTGTGTGTGTGTGAGGGTGCAAGTGATGTTTGTGGGTGTCTGTGTGTGAATGCTGTTGGTGAGGTGGTAATGGTGTGTGTCAGCAGAGTTGTGTGTGTGGAAGTTCTCAGGAAATAGCAAAGGCTCATGGGAGTGATTGGTGGCCTTTAAATAGGTTGAGTAGTGTGTGTGTCTCTCTTGATTGATTTTTTTTTTTAGATATTGCCTTTGTCAGTGCTTGTTTGGTCCTTTTTTTGTCTTTGGTCAGCTGTTATTTGTGTGTGTGTACGAGATGTTCTTCTGACCGTGCCGGACGCTGCTGGTGAGTCGTACGGGCTTCTCCGAGTCTTTCACGCTGTTGTTGTGCTGTGTTGTGTATGTCGTGTACGACTCGGTCGCTGGGCGTTCGACTCGGTCGTGGGCGTTCGTTTCGCTCGCGGGAGTTCGAGTCGGTCGCGGGCGGAGTCCGTTGGTTTGAGTGTTTGTATCGTGTGCGTGTCGGTCGTGCGGCTTGTGCTCCGTGCGAGTCGTTCGTGTTTCCCGCGTATGGCATCGTACTTTGCGACTCGTACGTCGCGGGTACGTGTCGGTCGGCTCCGTTCCGGGTACGTGTCGGTCGGTACTACTCGAAGTCTTTTTCCGGCCGGAACCCAGTTTTCCGTACGGCTCATTCGTCCGGATCATATTCGGGACGATTCGGTTGGAAATCACAGGCTTTCCATCGTACTGCGCGGGTCGTACGCCGGCGATACGTGTCGGTCGGAACTTTTTCCCGGGACGTGTCGGTCGGTTCAGTTTACAAACGGAATCGGAATCGACCCCTAAATGTAAAAGCAATCACCAAAAATATGCTTTTTAAAATTTTACACCAAAAATACAATTTCAAATTAAAAAAATACAAATGACAATGCAAAAATTCAATAAAAATTTACAAGCATAAAAAATATGTAAAAACAATATTAAAACCGATGATAATTTAAACTACAAGATTCAAAGCTTCAACATTATTGTACTAACTAAATAAATATACTTACCAGCGATATTACTTTCCTCCAGCGATATTACTTTCCTTCATCAAATAATACAATATTGGGTCTTCAATATTTAGTACTATTGAGAGTATGACTTCAATATTTAGGGCCTCATTACGATGGCGGCGGACAGACACTGACAGGTTGTCGGTGGCTGTCCGCCCGACTTTCAGGCTATTGCCCCGACCGCCGAATTACAACACCGAAGGTCAGAGCGCAGAGGTCGTGGAGAAAGACCGCCGCCTTCTACAGATTACAAGATATCGTAGGGGCTGCGTTCGGAATCCTATCCCTACAATGGACGCAATGGCTGCACAGGCACCGCTGTGAGAATTAGGAAGTCCCTTTCAAACTACCTTAAAAAGGCAGATGGAGACTGACTTTGGGGTCTCCGAGCAGGACCCCCGTCCCCCTTGGACCACTGCTAATGGGCCTGGGAGACAAATGTAGTGCCCCCCCACACATGCATGCACCATGGGCCAGGCACCACATGGTGCCTGGCCCATGGTGCAAGGATGTGCACAAAGTGCCTTTTTCTACTGCAACTTGTGCTGCAGCCTTTTTCCTGGGCCGCAGCACAAGTCACAGTAGAAAAAGGCACTTTCCAACTGCCTGTACTGCGGTCTGATTGTGATAGGCCGGGTCACCTGCCCGATACAATGGTGGTCAGCGGTCTGACCGGACTCCATCGTAATGAGGGCCTAAGTGTGCATACATTACAGAAATGCATCTGGGAGTGTTTGATTGGTACACCTTCCCAGTAGTAGTTGGAGAACACTTTTGGATCCCAATATGCTCCCTCATGGAAGCATTTTACATGTGCAAATGTACTCTTTGTAAAGACCTCCCCCCAAAGAGAGTTAAATGTTAACTTGTGTTTGTCCATCACAAAACAACTTTCCATTATACCCCATTCATTTTATGGTTGTCCCCCACTTCCTAGTTCCACCCTGGATATAGAGTTACTCTAGCCCTTGACAAAAAAAAATCTTTGACCATGGTTATGATGGGAATGTGCCACCAAATATTTGTGATTACTTTCAAAATGGAAGTTTGGTGGCAGTGGCATTCACATTCTTAAGAAGACATTCACAAGATGGAAAACAAGCAACCAATCTCTAATCTTCTATAGAGGACATTTCCCCCACATAATATCACACACTTCTGGTGTAATGTTGCAGTCATAAGCCACAATTAAGTGAGTGAATCTCCTTTCAAAATCCTTTTACTGGTGATTACAATTCTACAAAATGACTGAGAATCCCTTTTCCATGAGAGGGAGTCTGTGAGTTAAAGCAGAACACTTTGGAGGAACTGAGAATTGTTCTTTGGTACTAATTCAATTTCTTATTTGCACAATATTAGAACTAGTGTATGTGAAATGTAAACAAAATTATATGCCATTACGCATAACTAAGCAACATACCAATCCATCATTTTGCATTTAATGTTTCCTCAAAATGCATCCTCGGATCAATTTTTGACACAAGGACACATTTCATGCAAACAAAGTACAAAAATCCCAAACCACTGCAAAGAACTGCTGCTCCCATTCTGTTGTGCCCATGCATTCACAGTAAATTTTTACCACAATATGGCATTCACTGTAACTTTTTACCACAAACGATGCGTAATTAGAGGAAGTGATGAATGGCAGGGATTTTGTGTAGCCAGCATAATACGAAATTCTTGAAATTCCACCAGCATAATTTAAATTGAACCCATGCATGATGCTGATTTGTCTATAAAGAAAATCGAAGACTACCTAGCAGATACCTGAGAATAGCCTGGGGTGGCATTCTCCTGCTGCTAATAAAAAACCTCATGCTTCCTTACCAAACTCTTGTTTAAATATGGTGTGTAAGGACCATGTTCTGCAGCATGCTCTGTTGCTTATAAAGATGTTCAAGACATAGCCCACAGAGCTAGATCAAACTACTCTGACAACCCTTAAACTACTATACAATCATGAACTACTTTGTGGTCCTGTAGGAAGATAGTAAAGGTCTATGATGTCTGGATGGTTCTATGTAGAGGACACATTCTACTAGAGTTCATAATTGAGCAGTGGTGGTCAAAAGTTCCAAAAATCAGTAAGCGTGCATGTTATAAAATTGTGTAATCATTCTTCTTCTTATTATTATTATTTTTTATTATTATTAGCAATAGTAATAGTATTAGTAGCAGCAGCAGTAGTAGCAGTAGTATAGTTAGCTGTATTAGTAGTACTGTCATTAGTGCTATTACTGTTGCTATTGTTGCTTTGTTATTATTGAGGGCAGGAGAAGGAGTAAGAGTGGCTAGAGTAGTAGAAGTGGTAGCAATATTAATTGTAGAATTGCAAATGAGCAATAGCCATAGTAGTAGTAGCAGTATGATTGTTATTATTATTAATATTTTTATCATTATTATTAGTAGTAGTAGTAACAGTAGTAGTAGTAGTAGTAGTAATAGTAGTAAAAGGTGCAATAAAGCAATAGGAATTGTGGTGATAATACCACTATTAAAATAGTATTAGTGTTGTTAGTATCATTAATTATATTGTTAATGTTGCATTGACACCTTTTCCAAATTTTTATTCTAGAACACGGTCCAGAAATCAATTTTCTAGATGCCCTGGCACTGAGGACTTAGGGCCTTATTATGACTGGCAGTGTGGCAGCAAGCCACCACACCAACACCCCGCTGCCACACTACCAATGCCATAATGTGACCAGCCGGAGGATTGCGACAGGAATCCAAGTGGGGAGGTCCTTAGGTGACTGGACCATGGCGGTGCAGTGCTAAGGCTTATATGTGAACTTTAGCAAGGCACCGCAATGGGAACATCATTGCAAGTTCTTGCAGGGTAAGGACTCTTTAGTTCATGCCCTGCAGGAACTGAGGGTGCATGCAGACAAGGGGGCACATCATGTGCCCCCCTGCATGCATCCCTTGGCGCATAGGCACCGGGGGGCCCTGTAGGGCCCACTTTGTTTCCTCCCTGCCATACTTTTCATGGATGGCTCACTGCCATGAAAACTGTGGCAGTGAGGAAACTCCTAATACATGCTTGGCGGACACAGCGGCATCACCAGCATATTAGGGGCTTCAGACTGCTGCAAGACCGCCAGGGATTGCAGCACATTGGCTGAAGCAGAGGTCCCATGGCGGTCCGACCGTCCAACTTGTTATAGGGCAGTCGGACCGCGGGTGTGGCAGTAGCCACACTGCCACTGTGGGTTTGGCGGTCCATCGAACTGGCTTACTCAAACTTAGGCCCTAAGTCAATGTGCCAAGCCGAAATAGAAAATCAGTTGGACAACAACCACCACACAACGTATATCTTAAAATATTTTATGTTATATATTACTGCAAATTCATTTTATTTATTTAAACATAGAAAAAATAAAAAGATGTTGAAACTACAAAATTAGTTTTGAATTAAAACTTGAATCAATTAAATATGTTACATTAAATTAAATATATTTTTCTGAAGTTTAAATTAAAAATTAATTCTCACTTATGAAAAAAATATGTTTTATTTATATTGATACTTTTTATAAGTGATGAACAAATTAAATAAAATAATGTCATTATTTTTGTAACAAAATATATTTTAACATTATTTTTTAAATTTAAAATAAGTTATTCAAATAGTGTATGATTAAATATGTGTACCATTTTTATATATTTTTAAACATTTATTTATATTTTTACTTGTTAAAAATAATTAAATGTAACATTATTTCCTCTGGGGTTTTATTTTACATCCCTACCGCCATTATTTTCTACGGGATGGTGTTGCAGTACCAGTGGGTTGCCACGGTAGGGCAAGACTTGCTACAAAAGTTTAAATTACCACAAAAGTGTAAGTTACTACAAAAGAGCAGTTTGTGAATACCAAAAAGCAGTAAACTTACTCAAAAGACTAAACTTACTCAAAAGCGCAGTTTATGATTTAAACCTATTTTCTCTAATATGTCTGTTTGCAGTCCATGTAAGATAGCTGTTTGTGCTTTTGTTCAATGTTTTTCAGAAATATGGGAGTAATTAAAAATTAAATCATACAAGGGCTACACTCATCCAGGCTAATGTTTCAGGTAAGCTCTACTGAAGTTAAGAAACCCCAACAAGCCTTGTAACTTCATTAATTAATGTATTCAGAGGTTATAAAGTAGTACACTTTTGTAGTAGGTCAAGTGCCAAACCTTTACCCTCACTAGATAACTCATAGTTACAGCACAAAATGCCTCTTTTTGCGTGGCCGCTCAAATTATTTGTGGACAGATGCTGCTGGTATTTTGACTCTTTGCACTCGGCCCGCCTCAACTAACCAAGTCCATGAGTATGCCGCGCTCTTACCCATAAAATATGTCAAAATTGATTCCACTCCAAATTGGCATATTTAACTTTTCTATAAGTCCCTAGTAAATGGTACAAAGTGTAACCAGCACCTGTAAGTTACATGTCACTATTGGACTGCAGCACCCGTTGTACCATCCACTAAAGTGACATGCTAAACATGGCTGCAGGCTACCATTGTAGCCGAACTGTGGCAGTTTAAAAACCGCAATGGAACCTGTCAAAACAAACTCTTGACAGGTCTAAACCTAACTTTTAAATTTTGATGCCCCCCCTAGGTAGTTCTTACTGCTCATAACACAGGGTGCATGATAATAGTAAATGTAAAATCGTAATGATACACATGCGCTTAGAGTGAAAAAGCCCCACAAGCTATTTCTATTGAAGCAAGGCTTGGTGATCCATAGGAAAACACTGGAATGCAATATTACATTTAATAATGAAATCTTTGGGTCAGAAACACCTAGAATTTCCATTCTTGATCTATTTGTTATAAGTATTAAAGGCCCTATTCACTGGTGAAGTAAGATTTGTAAGTAATATTAAGTAATGTATCCTTTTAGAAAGTTACCTTTTCCCTTCCTAAGGCCTCTTCGGTTAAAGTGAATTACCCTCCAGCTGCAGCCCTATGAGTGCTTAGCCCTGAATGAGGTGTGAATACTGCTCCTAGAGCAGAGGACAAAGGCTTGGATCAGGGGAGGTGTTTCTGTTCCTCTGGCAGAATAGCTATTTCGGCAGTGGCCAAGAACTTGATTAACTTTAAGGTTGTCTCCCCCTGTCACATCCAAATATTAGCTGACACCTGGGCAGATCCTTCATTTGTGCCCCACGTCAAGCAGTCTCCAATCACAGTGGGGAAGAAGCTGCCCCCAGAAATGGTTTGAAGTCACCACAGAAAAGGTGTTTCTCATTTCCTTAGCCATATCTCTGGCATGGGCTCCTAGGCACTGAGCAAGCCGAGAAGGGTTTCAGCATCTTAGATTGAGGCAGAGAGGGGCAATGTGGGGTTGTTTGCAATACAGTGCACAGGAACTGCTGCACAATTGAGTAGGTCCACCCCTTGGAAATGTTTCCATATTGGTTAGGGAGGGGGAAGGAGTCACTTCAACCCACAGACTAATGCCAAGCATAAATGTGTCACTCCTCTCCACACTCTCATCAGAACACTCTATACTGTGAAATAACAGAAGAGGAATTGCACATGCTTTTTCAGGCCTGTGAGTAGAGATGAAGGGATGGACCTGCTCTCATATGTACCCAAAACAACGAAGTGGATTTCAAGGGTCATTGGGCTGACCTTCTGCTAAGCTACTGGGACACAACAAGCTACATGAAGCCCTTTTCTTAAAGACCCCAGCTGACCAGTTGCAACTGGCCCTTCTCAGATACATCTTGCTGCCTTGCTCTTCAGGAAGGGTATGCCCAAGACGTGGGTCCCGTGCTCACTATGCCAGTGGATTCCAGCTAGCCTGGCAATGGATTTAACCCAGATCTGTGACTGGGGGGAATGATTAACAATGTTCAGCATTCCGTCCATCATTTTTTTGTATTGCTATAGTCACCCTTAGTGGGAAGGGTATGCTCAGACATGGGTCCTGTGCTCGCTATGCCCCTGGATTCAAGCTAGCCTGTCTGATGAGGGGTGATACTCCTAAACTGGTCCCATGATGTTTGTTTTCCGGTGCAGGAAGGACCTGGCCTGGCAGTTTGGGCTGGACTGTTCCCATGGGGAGGAGTGTCAAGGCTGATTTGCATATGGCTGGGTCCAAACTACGGTGGCATGCTGAGCAAAAAAATGATGGATTTAATCCAGATTTGTGACTTGGGGGTGAACTTTTGACAATGTTCATCATTCTGCCAATCATCTTTTTGTGTTGCTCTTCTGAAGGACTTTGACTTCCAGAAAAATGACTAAAGAGTAGATTTTCAAACATTTTGCGCTTAGTTAGTGCCACAAAAGTGACACTATCTAGCACCAAATGTTCTTTTCCTAATTCACTTTCCAGTGCAAAACCTATTTTACACTGGAAAGTGCCCTAAAAGTAACGCAAAGCAGCACAAAGCACTGCTTTGCGTTACTTAGCACCAAAGGGATGTTCCATTGGTGGTACATGGGTGTTCCCATGCTACCGCCCATGCCTTTTGATTCATAATCCTATCTGCTAACAATAATATACAGGGTTTAGCACCAAAGTTAATGCCATTTGAAAGGAGCCATTAAAAGGAGAAATGCTTTATTTCACCTTTCTTTTCAGACTTTGCATAGATCCTGTACACATATAAAGTAGGAAAAGTGTGTCCCGGCATAGTATCCAGTACAAAACCTATGGTAGACTTAGGCACACACCCTTGCACTATGGTGCTAAGGTGTGTGCCTGGTGCACGACAGCTGAAATATGCACCGGTGGCTCAAGGGAGCGCCCAGAAGAGAGATATATCCCCATAGATATGGCACTCTCCTGCTCCCTCCCTGTCATGCACCACAGCACAACATTTTTGGCTGCTGCTCTGTGTTCCCTGCCTTTTTTTAAAATCTGGGCCAAAGTCACAAGGTAAAACCTCCCACCTTGCCCGACCCGTACTACATAGTGGTTGGTCTCTAATTACTATTAGGTCCCGTCTACAGTGGCCAGTTGACCGCGCTTGATGCGTAATGCTATTTGATACTATTTTAATTTAAAACTTTGCAAATTCATATCTCTGATTTCCCTTATTGGATTTTTGCTGTTATTGTGTCATTTAGTTCATAACATTATTCTCAAATTTCATAAATTGGAGTGGGATTTTTATTGTTTTGTCTCTTCAACTTTAATGACTGTTGTAGTACTTTTAAATGCTTTACACATTTTTGCAAGTTAAGCCTGTCTGCTCTGTGCAGTAGCTATCAGGGATTAAGCTAAAATTTAATTCACTGAAACAAGATAGTGACCTAACAAGATAGTGACATTTTTACTTGTGGAGTTCTACTGGACTCTCATTCACCCCATCTTATAGTTCACTTTCTCATAGTATCCAAGAAAAATCAAATTCAAATGTGCAATTTTAGATATCTTAAAAATTGATTGTTTACCCATATTGGGTCAAAAGAGTCACTATCCGGTCCATCCTAGCCAGGTGTTCAGTCAAGTCATTGTCTGTAAGATATATAACATCAATATATCATAGTGCCTCTGAATCTTTGCATAAGATTTCCATTATTCTTGCTCCAAAAAGATCTGGGATGGTCTTACACCCTATAGGCAATGTCATGTAAGTGTACTGAAATCCGCCAAATGAAAAAGTGGATGGAAACTGATTCAGGCATTATATATTTCCTAAAGAAACCATTGGTTATGTCTAGGGTTGGTTTGTACTTGTTTGTCAGTCGTTTCATCATAGGTCCAGTGCAGTAATCACTTAGTGCAGCATGTGTATGTGTACGCACATTTAAATTTTTATAATAGAAGACTATTCTATATGAATTATCAGGTTTCAGTACTGGAAAAATAGGGGTGTCGTTGTGGAATGAAAAGGCACTATTATACCCTGGTATTGTAATTGATGTAAAATAGATTTTATGTTGCGCTTAGCTTCTGGCTAGGAAGGATACTGAGTCTGTACCTGTGGAGCACCACTTAATGGATCATGTTGAACAGATACTTGGTCCCAACCTGCCTAGTTTCTATACCACACAGAAGCCTGTTGCAAAGCCCATTTACATGCATATTTTTCCCTGGGTTCCTCAGGTACTAAGGAGAAAAAAGCTTATATTATCACTTCCTCATCTCACAGTGCTTTTTTGGTAATTAAAAACCAGAGGCTAGTCACACTCTTCAAGAATGATAGCATATGCAAACAATAAAGGAGGCCAGAACGTAGCTTTTATCTTGTGCAGTATAGTTCCCTCAATTTGTATTTCTGCATCATGAACCCTCTCTGGAGGGTTTTCAAGTAGATCTGACATTTCAACCAGTATACACTCTTTGGTTTGAGTCACCACCAGATGCTCTTTGGGGGTATGTCAAACTATATCACTACTGCAGCGCTGTCCAGAAGCACTACCGCCCAAGTCCCTTTTTGCAGAATTGTCTGTAGTTTGCAGGTCACTACTTTTGTTAGACCAGCTAATTTCTTTTTTATCAAGTGAGTTTTTTAGTTTAAACCTGTCTCTTCTCCCTTTACACTAATATCAGCTTCACATCCTGATTCCCTTTTCTGCTTGATATATTCATACTTTTTGCAATACTCAGACCATTTACTCCTTTCTTCTCTTTCCTGTTCCCAGAGTCCTGAAAAGAGTGGGGATAATGGCTATCAGAATACTCATACTGATCTGGCTTTTTCATTTTGTCATGGTCTCTCAAATGATATCCACCCCTGCTGGATTCCTGCATTGAGAGAGATGCATTTCTTGTTTTTAGTTTTGCTTTTTGTTTTTTCTGAGTCTGGAGTGTGCCTCTTTTTTTGCTGGGACCCTCAATCTCATTCTCAGTTTAGAGATGCAGTTTAACAGCCTGTGAACTTAAGGTATCAAGGCTCACAGAAGTATAAACATCTCAAATAATCTTTGCAAGTTCCCTTTCATGGTCTTGAAGGGAATCCGCTGTAAACCACTGGTGCACTGCCAGCAATGCTGCTTCTTTGTGAACATTGTTCAGAATGATCTAGGACACTGTGTTAACTTCCCTAAATCAAGAACGGGTGCCGCTCTGTTCTCATTTTGTGCTTGTTTTAGCACCTCCTGTAGCATTGCAAATGAGGGTGTGTCATGAATAGCAGTATAAATGCTCACAAATATGGTTTATTTTGTGGTACACTCTTATACAGGTGGTACCATCGCAAGGGGAAGACACATAGTTAAAATTCTATGCCTATCCTGCGGTATCATATGACAATACACCACTTCCAACTGATTGTTCTTGTGAGCAATCCAAAATTAAATGTCATCTCACTTTGTGGGTGCTTTGCCCATGATAGTGTTAATAATCTGTAGAGTGAGTGCCTGTACAGATACATGCACATGTTGCACAGGTCCAGGAACAACTGCTCTGTTGCAGTTGTTTCTAGGACATACTGTTGAGTTGAAGTCATATATAGATAGTCATGATCTGAGTTAGTAACTGTCTTACTTCTGTGAGTGTTAAATTTGCTGTGTCTGTGTATGGTGTATATCCAGCCAATAAGGGGCAGGTGCCCCCTTCATTATATAAGAGATGCATTCTGGTGCTTTTCACATTATAGAGTAATGCCAACAAAGACATGCTTAATATTCTTGATATCCTATCTGGACTTTTAAGTTGCGATAAGGGTCCATAAGTAAGTGGCAATGCTACAGGTGCATATGTATGAAATGTTCCCAGTAATGGAATATATTGCATCAACTCCACCCATGAGTAAATATTTAAGAAGGGTATGCAGCATTTGCATTTATAACAAATGTTACTAACCCCTGGGTTAGGGACACCCCTAGCAAGGGAATGTTGTGTGACTAGTGCCCTGAAATGTACCCCTATTGGCACAGGAGCTTGCACCATTTTCAACAAGCAGACTCAATAAAAATGAGATCCAAACAATAGAAATAAAAATTGGGACTAACCTTTCATTTATCAAGTGCCTGACAAACCTACAACAATAGGAAGGACCTATATAAGCTGAAAGAGGTACCAGTACTACAACTGACACTTACATTAACTGTAACACTTGGTTGATTTAGCGTGCCAGAAAGAATTACTAAAGGAAAAATGTGTGCTCTATGTTGGATGCCAAATGCTATGTTTTCTAGATTTTCTTTGTAGAACATGGCCCAGAATTCACTTTTCTAGCCACTCTTACAGTAAGAAGTGGCAGTTGTTTAATAACTAAAAGTGGTGGGCAAGCAAATGTGTTAAAAACGTGCCGTTCTGATTCGAGGAAAACAACATTGGCATTGAATAAAAACTAATTAAATTTCCGACGCGCATTAGATTAACATTTTAAAGTTAAAACGTTTAACTTTAAAACGTTAATGTAATGCATTTTAGCAATTTAGTTTACATTGAATAAAGTAAAATGAAACCTTCACTTACCTTACTGCACATCCTCCAGTCCTGGTGTTCATCTTGTCATCCAGCGCGGACTCCAGCCAACTCCCCAAACCAGTCCAGACACTGGTTCCTGCTGTTAACCAGTGTAAGAGGAGCTCAAGAATTAGATGGAGTGGGTTGTCTTAGCGCTCCCAAAGGCACTGAAGGCCTGTGCTTGTTCTCCACCCACCCCAACTGTCTAAGACAGCTCGAGTTGGAGAGGTTTAAAGTGCGCATGTTAGGCTGGCTGTCGCTAGACAGCCAGCCAAAAAGACATGCGCACATTAAACTTGTACACCACTCCTCATCACTTGCTTCCAGTCAGAAGCATTGCTGCAATGGCCCCGCCCTTACAACCAGCTTGGGCTGGCAGAGGAAAAATAAAAAGGTAATAAAGTAATTTTATTGCCATTTTATTTTTCCCTTTATCTGCGCCCTCAGCGTGTGGGGGGATGCTCCTCCGCCCAACAGAAGCTGCCGCCGGCAGTAAGGACATAATTTGCCATCACCAGTCAGAAAACCAGTTTGACTGCAACCACCCCACAACCCACTGAGTGAGTTGTGTTTCAGGTAACAATCAATCATATGAGAAAGAACAGGAAGAGTTAGTGGAACCCTAAACTCTCCTTCATTATGGAAGAGGACAATCAAGAACACTTGGAAATTACAGGTGCATTTTGAAGATTTATTTTTAAAATGAAAATCCTATACTAGTGCAAAAGATTTAAATTGTTACTACAATAAAAACTAACAGAATGGTAACTGCAACATTTACTAAAAGTGTGAACAGCAAAGAACATTCTATCATATTGGCAGTCTATTTTATGACAATACCACTATCAGTTTCTTACTTACTAAGCCTATCCTAGCACCAAATTAAGGAATATTTTGAGTTTCATGTGGTTCACATCCACATACCTGTTTCAACAATACATCTTTATGTTCAATATAATAGCAGAATCTGCTATTCTCATCTATTCTCATCTTGTGCTTTCAGCTGTGCTGATAAGCTCAGCCAGTAAGGGCTGAATGACTTCACATTAGACTTCAGTTAAAGCAGGTGATGCAGTTCTGCATGATCTATCCTGTTGCACCTGGCATGAAGTCCCTCTCTGTTTCTTCACACACTGTGTCAAGCATTTATAAAATATTTAGATACTGTTGAATCTTTCTGAATAAACAATTAGCAGAAAGTGGTTTGATGGTCTTTTAAATATTCGCATTCAGCAAGACTGTGTTCTTTGAACAATAACAATCAATGAGAAAGCTAATTATCAGCTTTTCTTGAAAATTTATTCACCCCCCCTTATGTGATAAAAAAATAAAGGCGTATCCCCGGTGGATGGGGTCTCCTGGGCCGAAATCAAATTTGTTTTAATAAATTTTATTTTAAAAAATGGGTCAGACCCTGAGGGATGGGGTCTTTGGGGCCCAAAACAATCAAGGGAAAGGGGGCCACACAGCCCCTTCCTAAAAAACAAAAAAACAAAGCCGGCACTCGCCGGAGGTCCCGTCCCCCTCAATGCACTACTCTGCAAACGCGCCTCCTGGCGCGCTCTTGGTTGGGGGATGAAGTCCCCTTCGATGCTGAGGGTCCTTAGGGCCACACAGTGGGATTGCTGAGAGGTGGTCGGAGGTCACGCCCCTTTTTACAGCACTCTGCCAATGCGCCTCTTGGCGCACTGCTGGTGGGGTGATGAGGTCCCCATGTGTCCTGAGGACCTCTGAACTAAAGTGGACTTCATCCCCCAAGCAGCAGGGCGTCATGAGGCGCATTTGCAGAGTGGTGTAAAAAGGGGCGTGGCCTCTGACCACCTACTGAAGGTAAAAGGAGGGCAAGTTGGCCCCCAGGGACCCTCAAGAGGCAAGGGGACTTCATCCCCCAACCAAGAGCGTGCCAGGAGGTGCGTTTGCAGAGTGGTGGAGAAACTGGGCGTGGTCTGCAATCACCTCTAAGCAATCCCACTGTGTGGGGCTTACTGGATGTAACAGGTAGGCTAGTTGGCCCCTAAGGACCTCCAGCAGCGAAGGGGACTTTATCCCCCAACCAAGTGCGTGCCAGGAGACACGTTTGAAGAGTGGTGGACAAAGGGGGCGTGAACTGGTATCAGAACTCAGCAATCCTACTCTGTGGGATTTACTGAAGGTAATAGGAGGGGTAGTTGACCTCCTCTTACCTCCAGTAAGTCCCACACAGTGAGGTTGCTAAGAGGTTTTCAGAGGCCACGCCCCCCTTTCTCTACCACTCTGCAAACGCGCCAACTGGTGCACTACTGGTTGGGGGATGAAGTCCACTTTACTCCTGAGGGACCTTGGGGGCCAAGAAGCCCTCCTGGTACCTCCTGTAAGTCCTACGCAGTGGAATTCTTGAGCGCTGGTTGGAGGCCCAGCCCCTTTCTCCACCACTCTGCAAATGCAAGTGCTAGTTAAAAAAACATAGAAATTCACTGGGGAAAAAACCTCAGGTTTTAGAGACGTTATAGTTAGAAATTAGCATTTAAAAAACTTTATAAATTCACTGAGAAAACCACAGGTTTCAGAGACGTTATAGTTAGAAATTAGCATATAAAAAACCTTAGAAATTCACTGAGAAAACCACAGGTTTCAGGGATGTTATAGTTACAAATTAGCATTTAAAAAACCTTAGAAATTCATTGAAAAAAGCACAGGTTTCAGGAACGTTATAGTTAGAAATTAGCATTTAAAAAACCTTAGAAATTCATGGAAAAAACAAAGGTTACAGGGACATTATAGTTAGACTGACATTTCGCTCATACAAAACCAGAGAAATTCAGCTGTTATAGTTAGCTGAGCTAACTATAATAACTTGCGCCCCCGCAATGCACCGCTTATGACCTCAGATATTACATTACTCATGACATGGTCAGTGACATCATTGATGACATCACTGATGACATCTCAAATGACATCACTGATGACATCAGTGATGAAATCATCCAGTGACTGAGAGTCTTTTTGAAAAGTTAATGAGTGTTAAACATATATACCAAGGTGTATTGTTGAAGCAGAGGATGTATGAGTGACTGTATGGATGACTCAGTGGGTGCATAAGTGACTGTATAAGTGAGTGATTAGGTGTCTCAGTGAATGTATGGAGGAGTGACTTGTGTGAATGTGTGTATCTGTCTGTCAGTTGATGTTTAAGTGGGTGTATGAGTGTATTAGTGGGTACGTGAATGGCTATATGGGTGATTGATTGGTTGTCTGACTACGTCTATGTAAGCCTGGGTGTCAGTGTTTGTGGGTGAGGAGGTGTGTGACTGCCTGTATGGATCAGTGAGAGGGTGAGTCAGTGGCTGTATGGGGTACTGTTGCATGTGAGAGGTTGTATGGGTGAGTGAGTGTCTCTATGACTGTGTCCGTGATTGAGTGCATAGGTCAAAAAAGTGACTTTTTCAGCAAAATTTAAGGTTTCTGGGGGATTCTGGTTAAGAAAACGTTGGGGGATCCACGCAAGCCATACCTCCCTGGAATCCGCCGGGTGTCTTCTTTTCAGAAATGTGTGGGTTTGGTAGGTTTCCCTAGGTGGCCGCCGAGCCCCGGGCCAAAGAGTCATGGGACCCCCCTTGCAAAACCAGGTCGTTTTCTGATAGGCAATTTTGATGTTGCCTCAATACGTTTTGGGCCCTTGCCTGTCGCGCGTACTTGGGCCTCCCAACCGAGTGAGGCACCATTTTTATCGGGAGACCTGGGGGAACGCTGGGTGGTAGGAAATTTGTGTCAGCCCGGTGATGCCACAACTTTCCCACACAAAAATGTGTGAAAAAAGTGATTTTTTTCAGCAAAATTTCAGGTTTGCACGGGATTCTGGGTAAGAAAACGTTGGTGGATCCACGCAAGCCATACCTCCCTGGAATCCCCCAGGTGTCTACTTTTCAGAAATGTGTGGGTTTGCTAGGTTTCCCTAGGTGGCCGCCGAGCCCCGGGCCAAAAAGTCATGGGACCCTCCTTGCAAAACCAGGTCGTCTTCTGATAGGCAATTTTGATGTCGCCTCAATACGTTTTGGGCCCTTGCCTGTCGCGCGTACTTGGGCCTCCCACCCGAGTGAGGCACCATTTTTATCTGGGACCTGGGGCAATGCTGGGTGGTAGGAAATTTGTGTCAGCCCGGTGATGTCACAACTTTCCCACACAAAAATGTGTGAAAAAAGTGATTTTTTCAGCAAAATTTCAGGTTTGCAGGGGATTCTGGATAAGAAAACGTTGGTGGATCCACGCAAGCCATACCTCCCTGGAATCCCCCGGGTGTCTACTTTTCAGAAATGTGTGGGTTTGCTAGGTTTCCCTAGGTGGCCACCGAGCCCCGGGCCAAAAAGTCATGGGACCCCCCTTGCAAAACCAGGTCGTCTTCTGATAGGCATTTTTGATGTCGCCTCAATACGTTTTGGGCCCTTGCCTGTCGCGGGTACTTGGGCCTCCCACCCGAGTGAGGCACCATTTTTATCGAGAGACCTGGGGCAATGCTGGGTGGTAGGAAATTTGTGTCAGCCCGGTGATGCCACAATTTTCCCACACATAATGTGTGAAAAAAGTGATTTTTTCAGCAAAATTTCAGGTTTCTGGGGATTCTGGGTAAGAAAACATTGGGGGATCCACGCAAGCCATACCTCCCTGGAATCTCCCATGTGTCTACTTTTCAGAAATGTGTGGGTTTGGTAGGTTTCCCTAGGTGCCGGCAGAGCTAGGGTTCAAAAACTACAGCTAGGCACTTTGCCAAAAAATGGTCATTTTTCACAGTGAAATTGGGGTGTGTCCACGTTGCGTTTTGCGTCGTTTCCTGTCGCGGGCACTAGGCCTACCCACACAAGTGAGGTGCCATTTTTCTCAGAAGACTTTGGGGAACGTGGGGTGGGTGGAATTGTGTGGATCCATGCAGATTCCAGAACTTTCCACCACAGAAAAGCGAGGAAAATGTGTTTTTTTTAATACTTTTTTAGGTTTGCAAGGGATTCTGGGTAACAGAACCTGGTGAGAGCCAGTCAAGTCTCCCCATCCTGGATTCCCCTGGGTGTCTAGTTTTCAAAAATGTATAGGTTTGCTAGGTTTCCCTAGGTGCCGGCAGAGCTAGGATTCAAAAACTACAGCTAAGCACTTTGCAAAAAAAGGGTCATTTTTCACTGTGAAAATGTGGTGTGTCCACGTTGTGTTTTGCGCTGTTTCCTATTCGCGGGCACTAGGCCTACCCACACAAGTGAGGTACCATTTTTCTCGGAAGACTTTGGGGAATGCGGGGTGGGTGGAATTTTGTGGATCCACGCAGATTCCAGAACTTTCCACCACAGAAAAGTGAGGAAAATGTGTTTTATTTGACAATTGTGTAGGTTTGCAAGGGATTCTGGGTAACAGAACCTGGTGAGAGCCAATCAAGTCACCCATCCTGTATTCCCCTGGGTGTCTAGATTTCAAAAATGTATAGGTTTGCTAGGTTTCCCTAGGTGCCGGCAGAGCTAGGGTTCAAAAACTACAGCTAAGCACTTTTCAAAAAAAGGGTCATTTTTCACTGTGAAAATGTGGTGTGTCCACGTTGTGTTTTGCGCTGTTTCCTGTCGCGGGCACTAGGCCTACCCACACAAGTGAGGTACCATTTTTCTCGGAAGACTTTGGGGAATGCGGGGTGGGTGGAATTTTGTGGATCCACGCAGATTCCAGAGCTTTCCACCACAGAAAAGTGAGGAATATGTGGTTTTTTTGACAATTGTTTAGGTTTGCAAGGGATTCTGGGTAACAGAACCTAGTGAGAGCCAGTCAAGTCACCCCATCCTGGATTCCCCTGGGTGTCTAGATTTCAAAAATGTATAGGTTTGCTAGGTTTCCCTAGGTGCCGGCAGAGCTAGGGTTCAAAAACTACAGCTAGGCACTTTGCAAAAAAAGGGTCATTTTTCACTGTGAAAATGTGGTGTGTCCACGTTGCGTTTTTCGCTGTTTCCTGTTGCGGGCACTAGGCCTACCCACACAAGTGAGGTAACATTTTTCTCGGAAGACTTTGGGGAACGCGGGGTGGGTGGAAGTTTGTGGATCCACGCAGAATCCAGAACTTTCCACCACAGAAAAGTGAGGAATATGTGTTTTTTTTGACAATTTTTTAGGTTTGCAAGGGATTCTGGGTAACAGAACCTGGTGAGAGCCAGTCAAGTCACCCCATCCTGTATTCCCCTGGGTGTCTAGTTTTCAAAAATGTATAAGTTTGCTAGGTTTCCGTAGGTGCCAGCAGAGCTAGGGTTCAAAAACTACAGCTAGGCACTTTGCAAAAAAGGGGTCATTTTTTCACTGTGAAAATGTGGTGTGTCCACGTTGCGTTTTGGGCCGTTTCCTGTCGCGGGCAGTAGACCTACCCACACAAGTGAGGTACCATTTTTCTTGAAAGACTTTGGGGAACGCGGGGTGGGTGGAATTTTGTGGATCCATGCAGATTCCAGAACTTTCCACCACAGAAAAGTGAGGAAAATTTGTTTTTTTTGACAATATTTTAGGTTTGCAAGGGATTCTGGGTAACAGAACCAGGTGAGAGCCAGTCAAGTCACCCCATCCTGGATTCCCCTGGGTGTCTAGATTTCAAAAATGTATAAGTTTGCTAGGTTTCCCTAGGTGCCGGCAGAGCTAGGGTTAAAAAACTACAGCTAGGCACTTTGCAAAAAAAGGGTCATTTTTCACTGTGAAAATGTGGTGTGTCCACGTTGCGTTTTGTTTTGTTTCCTGTCGCAGGCACTAGGCCTACCCACACAAGTGAGGTACCATTTTTATCGGGAGACTTAGGGTAACACAAAATTGTAGAGCAACTGTTATTATCTATTGACTTTTGATGCATTTCTGCCTTCCAAATGAAAGACAATGTGTAAAAAGAAGTCATTTTGAAAAATGTCCTATAATTCTCATGCTAGTATGGGTACTCCCAATTTCGGAAATGTGCAAATATCTACTATTTCTAAACTCTATATTTTGATCCCATTTCAGAAATACATAGGTGTCTTTCATACCGATTTTTCCATGTATAAATTTTCCCAGAATAATTGCTATATACCCGGTACATAATAAAAAACCATTGCAAGACGCTGCTCAGTTATTGGCTCTGGGTTCGTCGGGTTCTTGGTGAACCTACAAGTCCTATATATCACCACAACCAGAAAGGTCCAGCGGATGTAACGGTATATTGCTTTCAAATAGCTGTCATAATTAGAAGAAGTTACAGGTGAAAATGTTGACACAAATGGCTGATTTTTTTCAACTAATTTTCAATTTTTCCTATATTTAACTGTTTGTTTCTATAAAGAAAACTTGAAGGATCTACACAAATGACCCCTTGCTGAATTCAGAATTTTGTCTACTTTTCAGAAATGTATAGCTTTCTAGGATCCATTATTGCTTTCATACCCATTTATACCATTAACTGGAAGGAGGTTGAAAGCACAAAAAATAGCAAAAATGGAATATGTCCCAGAAAAATGCCAAAACTGTGTAAAAAATGTTGGTTTTCTGACAAAAGTCTGCTTGTCCCTGAAAGCTGGGAAGATGGTGATTTCAGCACCACAACCCCTTTTTTGATGCCATTTGCAGGGAAAAAACCAGATGCTTTCATCTGTAGCCCTTTTTTTGCATTTTTCCCCCAAAAAACAAAATGTTGCTGTATTTTGGCTAATTTCTGGGTCCCCTCCAGGGGAATCCACAAACCCTGGGTACCTTTAGAATACCCATGATGTTGGAAAAAAAGGACGCAAATTTGGCGTGGATACGTTATGTGGTCAAAAAGTTACAGGGGCCTAAGCGCGAACTACCCCAAATAGCCAAAAAAAGGCTTAGCACAGGAGGGGAAAAGGCCTAGCAGCGAAGGGGTTAAAAACCGATCCACCTACATGCAGAAAAATACAGATAAAGGTCTGGCTGGAAAGGAACACTCAACATGCATTTTATTCATAATTTATATGGAGTGGAGAGGCATGGAAACAGACAGCTAACAACTGCTGATTTACAAGACCCGACAAATATGAAACGCTTTTAGATCATAACGCAAAAGGGCCATTTTTCATCTGCAGACGACAAAAGATGCATTTACCTCAAATTCCATTTCACCAATCACATGGATTTTTCAGGAGACCAATCGGCATAAGGACAATCTTGTATATACGAAAAAGTACATGTATCTTAGTGCTTTTATCAGTCACTGGATAGTTGAAAAATATAATTAAATGTTCTGGTGAAAAATAGTCATAAATAATAGTGAAAATATTTTTGATGCAAAAGAATAAATCTTTATAACTTTTATTTTAGTACTAAAGCAGTTTCTGATTTGTCCTTTAAAACATAAACTACATGGCCTATCCCAACATGAAACTGGAACTGTTCTTTACTAAAATGATTTTCCTAATCTATCCTATCATCCCCTTAAGATATTCTCTCAATCATTTCCATAGGTTGTTTTTATACATTTTTTAAAGGGGTAAAACAAACATGGCAAAGATTAACAATAGCAGAAAAACGTTCCCACCGAGGCTCACAGCTACAGGCAGGAGGATGCTCTTTATTAGACAGGGGTGAAATTTCCATTGGTCATACTTTTTGAAATTTTTTGTTAAGCTTCTTAAAAAACAATCGCGAAATTACGCGGTTATGCCACATTGCATAATTACATTCCAATGACAACAAAAATTTAGAATGAGGGAACAACGCCCATGAAAAAAAAATTAAAGAAAATGTGGGTTGCATGCCCACGGGAGTTCGGCCTTTGGTCAAGCTCTGCTCCCAATCCTGCTGCAGGTGGTCAACAGGTTCTGGCCTCCGACTATGCCCTGTGCCCAACACGATCACGGGAATCCAATCCCCCACAGCACAGGGTCTGTGACCATTCACAGTGGGCAGTTGATAACATGGCCTGGCCTCTTACCAGGCCCTGTGACCAACCCAGTGGCTGTCAGTGACTTTCTATAGTAGAGGGGTGTGGACCAACAGTGACAGGCATTGTAATAAATCACAATGCCTTTAGGCTCAATTGCGAAAGCTCTCAATCATGGCTCGTTAACAGATTTCTGTTTGTAACAGGTCATGAATGAGAACTCTGAAGTTGAGGCTCAAGACAATGTGAATTTCTCACAGTGCCTGTCAGTGGGCTAAAAAGATAATGAATAAATGAAAAATTTACTTACCAAGATTCTATGCCTTCTGTGCTTTCTTCTGGAATGCCATCAGCATGGCCGCACCTTGGAGCCTCAGGCAACTCCTCTCTCCAAATCTCAACACTGCTCCCATGCTGCAGACGAGCACCATGAGAGAAGCACCAGGATTGGCTGGAATGGGCTGCCACGACGCTCCTGCAAGCACTGGTGCCTGTGGCTGCTCTCCACCCAGCTGTCTAAGACAGCTAGGTGGAGAGGGCTACACTGCGCATGTCAGGCTGGCCGTCACAAGACAGCTGGTGAAAGTGACTTGCGCAGTGTAAACTGGTGCAGTGAGCACCACTCCACTGCTGCCAGTCAGCAGCAATGGCCCTGCCCACAAACACTGCTCAGGCTGGGAGCAGTGAAACATCAAATGGTAATTCACTTTATTACCATTTTATTTTTCACCCTTTTTCAGCACTAATGGGGGCCACCGCTGGAACAACCCCATCATGGCTGTCCAATTCATTGCTGTAAAGGAAGATTGGACATGCACAGTGGGGGTGAAGGAAGTGACCCGATTCGGGTCACCCGGGTCACGCAAGACCACCTTTCAGCCTTCCATACCAAATGAAGAGTTGGTCAGACAGTAGAGAATACAAACTAATATCTGTTTATTCAGAGTTCACTCAGAGCGGAGCCCGGTCTGCCCAGTCTCTAAGGAGTGCTGCAGAGGGACTGACATCAGCAAGCATAAGGATACATTATGTACATTTCAGAACAAATGAAGGCACGCCCACAATGGAATTTTCCAAGCAGATACAGCGAAACTGTGGAATACAAAAAATAAGCTCCGATTCTGCAGCCGGGCACACACTATCTAACAGTCAAGGCCATTCTGCCTGTGCCCGCCACTAGACAAGTGGGAGAGGGTTTCTATCTAAAGGGAAAGGTATCGTTAATAAGAACAGTGTATTCATTAGCAAAGCAAAACCTTAACCCTGGAGAAACAGAACCTAACTTGGGCCTTTTCTCGGAAATGGCAGAGTATAAGTTTAGATTGTAACCCAAAATGGCGTCTGCATATAAAATGGCGCCGCAAATGCTAACATACATATAACAATGAATAAGTAGGATTCTTTTTATTCTAACAGGAGGATGGGCACATGGCCTGGGCTCTGATTAGGCCTGATGCCCAGCCTCTCATGGACAGTAAGCCCTGTACGAAACCCAGATTTTCCAGTCTTCTTTTCTTTTAAATCACAGAGCAATATTGTGCAAGCTTTCCCGGTGAAGCTTCAGTGACAACTACTGCAGGAATACAGCAGTACCTCACATGCAGGCTGTGCTTGGTCCCACTGGGTATTGTGTCTGTGATGCAAAATGTTTTTTTTTAATGCTGCATCTGGTGGGTCCCTTTGTGTCCCCCCACCTTCACATGTGCCAGGGTCTGGGCTCCCACCCCTACCTCCTCATACCCATTTTTTAAAACTTTTCTAGGACACAGGATCCATGTCTCTGAGTCTGTTAACAGCGGTCACATCATTTTCTTCAATGTTGCAGCCAGCCAATAAGATTGCTCCGTACCTCTGGGCTGGTCCCAGTCCTGTGGCACTGATCTGGTTGACAGGAGAAAAAGCTCCTGCATCCAATTTGATTGTACTATTTTGAACTTTTCCTGTATTTAAGGATTCCTGTGGTACTCTTGCGGTACCAACTGCCCAGATATATCTAACTTTTTAACCAGTACAGCCCAACCAAGCACATATTTAAACATGAATTTCTTGAAAATGACAGCGGATTTACATCAAATAACAAAAGCACACTTTTTTGACTTAAGTTATGTGTCTTCCAAATTTGGTGTCATTTGTTTCGGCATTTTTTTCTGTGTCAGTGAACAAAGTTTCATATGGGAATTAACATAGAAAATCAACATTTTTGACCCCCACTTGACAGGTTCAGCAGTAAACTTCTCATGTATAATACATATGTTTCAATTTATGGTAACTGGCAGTCTTGTATATCTACGCAGATGTTTACAGCTTCCCTGTCAGCATGGGCCAATACCACTAGGTGCTCATTGTTTGTTCCGCTGGTTTGAGTTTAATATAATTGCCTGTTGAATCATTTTGGTTTTAAACGGTAATACAAAATGATGTTAACCACGTTTTCTTTTCTATTATTGCATATGGCTTAGGAAAGAAACTTGATTGTCTCATATAAGTGAAATTTTCGGAAAGGTTGAGAAGATATCTCCAAGCGATGATGGTTCAGTCATTATTTTTGGTTATTGTTTAAAAACATTCCGGATCTAAAACATTATCTTTGCAATATGCTGTGTTCTTTAACAAGAACCCACTGAGTCACAATACTGACTGATAAAATTACGATATTATGGGAGTTTTACTGGCATAACACTCTGGCATATGTTATTTATTCAATTTAATGCACTTTTGTATTTCTGGTATACATCGATGTTTGGATACACAAGAAGCTTACCCACTTGGACTCAAAATTAATTCTCAATTGTATGTATATAGTGAAGGAGACATATCGAATATGTAGGGAAAATTTGCACTTAAATAACATTAAGTTTTATATTTTAAACTTATCTAACTATTGTTTGAACTGCAAATGGGCATCTGAATACTGTGGGGTGGGCATTAAGTGCATAATTTGCTGTAGCGTAATTACATGACATTAGTGCAAAATTTTGTGCGATTATGTGTAAATACATGAAGAGTGTAACTCACAATTTAGCAATATGTTCATAGTGCAAAATGTGTGCCTGTGTATGCAGACTATCCATCTATTAACTGTCTGGCTATCTCTTAATTAAGTGACAGGTCACATGAATTCGAGGCCCTCCGAGACACCCAAATCCAGATGCGCACGACCTTCAGTCATGCACAGCAGAGGTTCGCCGCTGGACCTGGTTGCAGACAGCCAAACACTGGTATGCACAGCCTTCGGCCATGCACAGCAGATGTGGGGTGGTTTGGTCTGGTCTGTGCTCTGGCTCAGCTACCAATATGCACGTTATAGCACATAGAATTAGGGAAGATGACTTAGAAAGATAGAGCTACAGAGTGAGAAAGAGAGACAGAAAGTGTGACACAGAGAAACAAAGACAGAAAGAGAGAAATGGAAAGAATGTGAAGTAGAGAGAGAGAGGAAAAGCAATCGAGGACCAGGGAAGAAGACAAAGTGAAAAGGAGATAGCGAGAGTGAGAAAGTGAATAAATGAGAGACTGGGAAAGAGTAAGGGAGATGAGAGAGAGAGTCTGTGAGAGGATGATAGAGGGATGGAGAGAGAGAAGGAGGAAGGCAGAGACAGAAGGTGAAGGAGATAAGGATAGGGTGTGAGACAGAGAAATAAAGAGGGAGTGATAGAAGATAGAAAAACAGATACGGAGAGAGAGGTATAGAAAGAGACAGCAAAAGAGTGGACCAGGAAGGGACATAGAGAGGCATGCGACATACACTGGCCATAGAGATGGCACAGGCCCTATCTTAATGGGGCCTGTGTCAATCTTCATGGCCAACGCATCTGCTTCAGTCTACTGGTTAAAAACACCAAAATGCAAGACCCCACACCCACAAGCCTTTAAAAAAAAACGCAAACACAGCCCATACAATGAGCACCTCATACACCACAACCTTGACCTCCTATGGAAGTCACTGAAAGTTAAAATCTGAGTTATGGTTTTGGCTCAAGCTCGCAAAACTACTGAAATGCGCCAGTTGTAGTTAGTAACTCACACAACACACACCATAACTCTTGTGCCATCAAAACATAAATCTGCCAATGGCACAGAAACAAAAAATGAGATATCAGGACACCAACTTTGAAGGCGGCATATGTTCGCCTTTTTTTGTGTGCTTTGCCAACCAAACCAAAAAAACACTGAAATTCACTGGTTATGGCTATGTAAACTAACCATGTCATTCCTCCGTCATGCACTGCTTTCGACCTTACACATCACATCACTCATGACATGTCAAATGATCACATTGATGAAATCACTGATGACACCTTAAATGAAATAAGTGTTGACAGCCAGGCCCGGCGCCCAAGTAACCACGCTCACTAGAACTGCCACAGGTGGCCAACTTTTGTATGGCCTTTGGCATCCAGGCATGGCCACAGTACCTGTCCTTGGGCCAAGATGTGTGCTTAAATCTTCATGGACCATGGCCCCTTCAGTGGCCAGCCCGTGCAGGCTTTGAGTTCTTTTTAAATGTTTTAAGGATTTGAACATCCTTTCATAGGATTGGTTAACTTTCACTGGTTTGTGGGACTTTTTTGAAAGTATCATGGGGTCCATGAACCAAGTTTTAGAATTTTGGAACCAATATGGGTCCATGAAGCTTGTCATGGGCTTGTGGCCCTTGCCCATTAAGCTTGTGCCAGGCTGCACAAAGCCGAGGCAAAATCAGCATTTCCAAAAATTGATTTCTTCAACAGTAGGGCCCCTTTGGGTTTTCCCATGTGGGCCTTGTGGTTAGGGTGTACATATCCTAAACCCTTATGTGCCCTTTCTTTTTTTCAGGATGCAGGGACCAAGTTTCAGTATTATGGACCCTACTTTGGGTTCACATACTGAAAGGTTCAATGGGAGAGAAAGCTTCCTCGTCCATTCAGATTTGACTATCTTTTGAATTTCGGGTCAACTGACATCATTGAAATCGGTTTACGAAACTCCACGATTTAACTGTCCAGATATCTGTAAAATGTATCCTCGCCATGCCCACACTGGAACACTTTTTAAATGGTAATGTCTCGAAAGCTACTGAATAAATTGAAACCAACCAAGCAGAGGCACTTCCTTGATTGCATTTCTACTATGAAGCCGTGTTTGGTGTAATTCCGTTCAGTCATTTTTCTGTATTGATCGGCAAAGTATCCTATGGGAGTTAAATGGGAAATGTCACTTTTGGAATACCGCATTTTGGCCCCTGCTTGATGGATCTGCATCAACCTTTCTATGCTGAACCTAAAGTGGATGCATTTTTTGGGAAAAAGTTTTGTAAAGATTTGTTCAACAGCTCAAATGTTATTAGCAAAACAAAAAAATATATTTTTAATGGAAAGTCTGGCCTAACACTACCTAAGTAACTTCTCTCTCTCTCTCTCTCTCTCTCTCTCTCTCTCTATATATATATATATATATATATATAAATAATACAATGCAGCAATTCAAGCAACAACTTTTTGACACTTTTTACCATACTTGATTACACTCTTCCCATCTCACTCTATCTCTCTAGATATTGATAGATGTAGACACATAGATAGATATATTTAGAGAGATAGTGGCATACAGATGCGAAGATTCTAATCAGTCATGACAAAAAGTGTTAAAAAGGTGTGGCTTTAGTTGCTGTGCTGCACTGTATTTAGACTCATCCCGCATGCTGTTGCTTTTGTTAAGCCTTGAACTGCTAACCTGCGTCTACCCTGAGTCAAGAATGGTTAAGTGACCCTCTCTTTCTGTTGCACGCTGTGTAATTTGAGTGCTCATTGGTAGGGAATCTGACCATTCTCTTATTTAAGAGTTCTGAGGCCCCTTTTAGTTTGCACTTCCGGAACCAAGCCTGACAGCTGCCCTTGAGTATATTCTGCCTCTCTGGCTCACGCTTTATAGTTTATGCGCAATGATGTGTTTAATTAGTATTGTTGCATTCACTCTT
Organism: Calotriton arnoldi; assembly: GCA_963921515.1. NCBI lineage: Eukaryota > Metazoa > Chordata > Amphibia > Caudata > Salamandridae > Calotriton > Calotriton arnoldi. Next base: position 264,420 of record CAWUFW010010378.1, on the reverse strand, counting down.
TAAAACCACCCCCTACTCTGCAGCTTTCCCATCCTTCTACGAGATATATTTCCCACACCATGTTCTGGTCCGAGTGCTCTGCTGCTGTTCCTCTGTTCTTTCCCATCCTGTCCTAAGAAATGTTTTTCCGGGCAGTGTCCTCCTCAGCCCTCTCTTGTGGCCTACTTCCCATCTCTGCCCCTTCCAATCCGGCTCTTCGCGTTATTTTTCAGGATTAAGCAGGGTTGGATTGGGATTAAAAATCGGCCAGGGCATGCTAAAAAAAAGTGGCCCACATTTGCATAATGCCTTTCCGCAAAACACTGGGGGGGGGGAGTTAAAAAAATGGACGGATTAGTTTACACTGGTGAAACACACCTGAAAACAAGTGAGGCCACTTCTGCTCAGGCCCCCTGCCCCCGCTCAATATGCATATATTAATTGGCTGGCCCAGGGAGAGAAAGGGAGTGACACCTCTGCCCGCTGATAAAAGGGAGGTAATGGATGCCCATCTACCTCCAGAAAGGCCACTCAGGCACCCACTGGGCCGCTGGCAGCATCGAACAATGCAGAAACCGCCCAAATCGGCCCCCCAGGCTGCTCAAAAAAGCAGCCCACAGCTGGAATTCGGATACCGGCCCCTCGGGCATTGCCCGAGTGCCCGCGTTACCAATCCGACGCTGGGATTAGGTGTTTCTCATCTGTATTTCCTCATTATCTATTTATTTCTTCAAACAATTTTGTATTGTGCTCAATCACCCCAGCATCCATTCATGCAACTGAGAACATTCGTCCAGTGAATCAAGAGCTAACATTTACAGTATTACACTCCCCTCCAAATACTAAACAATTACGCTTTGTCTGATTTTTTGAGGATCGACAACTGATCAATCAACTCGCGCCTTCAGAGAAGCTTTTTCCCAATAGCAGCACTTGGATCCTAAAGGTCTTGCTTTTCATCCAGTTGCCACCAAAGATTTCCCTCTCAATCCCAATCATGATGATCGCAGCTCACTTTTGCAGTCACCTTTTTTAGGGTTTCCTGTGTAAGGCTCTAAGCATTAAGTTCACTGTTTTAAACCCATGCCTTTGCATCCAACACATCAACATTGTTATTTGAGCGCATATTTCATGTGGTGGAAACTTTCCATATGAGCCTTCAGTTGGTCTTCTGCCTACTGAGAGGATTTCATTTAAAGTATCAAACTTTTCCGGCACTGTTGGGGTTAAAGTAGTATAATATAGCTGATAATATCAAAGTTAATGCTGCTTGAAACTAGTTTTAGGAAGCATATTTTCAATCCTTTCGTCACAATGAAGGTTAATAAATCCTAAAGAGAGCCCACCCACTGCTATACACGCATAAGGTACACTGCCAAGATCTTCAACTTTTCTACATTCTAAGCGGTATCCCTTTAACTTCAGGCTTGTTTCCGCGCTATAGGAGCTGTTTCTCGGCGCCATGGGTCCTCGTTCCTACAAGATATGATTTGTGAAGTTTAATAGAGCTCCAACTGGGAGCTGGTCTTCAGCGCTGCCTTCTTCATTTTTTCTCACACAAACGTCCTAATTGTTTCGTTAACGATGGTTACTATGCCTTGTTTCGAACTTTTCTGCAGGTGGACTTTCACGTTAATATCAAAGAAAGAGTGTTGACTGTATGTAAGTCGAGAGAAAATGGAACATCGATATTTATTGCCAACTAGTACTCTCAGGGGAATATTGCCACTAAAATGAAATGGTGCCCGATTGTGCGGAAAATCATGCAAGTGAATAGTCACAGGAAAAGTGGGAAATTCAGCAATTTGTTTAAGCACCGTTTAATTATTTGAACTCTCTCATCATTTTCTGGGAGCTTCACCATGCTGCTCTGTGCTTCTCAATCTACCTCATCATTGATTGAGAATTGTATCTCAGATCCATGAGCCTTCTTGCAGAGTGGAGGAAAGACATCAACTGCAGTGGATTACATCTAGGAAACATATGCATTGTATTGGAGTTAATATTACCTCCAGTGGTAAATTCACGACTACCGGACATCCATATACAGAAAACGAGACGTTTAGGACATCAAGTCTCCGAGCGGTTGAATATCAACATATGGTTAGCAATTACATCATTTTTCAGAAAAATTATTTTCTAAATGTCGCTTAGAAAACTATTATCCGATTGGATGTAGATTTCCTATTATTTACACCAATCTGGCGATATTATCCTATTGGGTGTAGATTTTATTTATTTATTTATTTATTTTTAAAGTTTTATATAGCGCGAACTTGATCCCGAAGGATATTAGAGCGCTTTACAATTTGGGGGAAAGGAAGGTAACAAATCAAAACATGAGTCTAATATGGTGAATCTAATAGGCATTGAATCGAATAGTGCACACATAGCAGATCCTTTAAAAACCTGAGTGAACGGGGAATGGGCTATACGATGGAGCAAAGTGACATAAGGGGAGTAAGTACAATAATCATATACAAGAATAAAAACCAATACCAGAACAATAAACAAAACATGATTCAAATGGGGAGTCTAATGGCATTGAATCAGATGGTGAACAACTACCAGATCATTTATACACCTGGGTGAACGAAGAGTGGTCTAGACTATGGGGCATAATGACTTAAGGGGAGTAAATACAATAGTCATATACAGGAATAATAACCAAAACAAAATAATAGACATATCCAGGGATAATAACAAATGCTGTGGTATGTCCGATGCGCTAGAGCTAACAAATGTCCCTCATGTTAAGGTAAGAACTTATTCATGAGGAATCTTTTGCTTCCAGTTTGAAAGCATCCTTTGAAGAGATCCTCCGAATTTCAGGTGGAAGAGAGTTCCAAATTTTTGGAGCAGAGCCAGAGAAGGCTCGTTGGCATGTTCTCTTTTTGCGGAAGATCTGTGGTTTTAAGAGGAGGGAATTTGCACTCCTTGACAATCTACCCCTCCGGATAGTTCTAGTTTTTGTGCAAGGTAGATGGGGGTTTTGAAGTGGAGGGCTTTGTGTGATAGGCAGGCAATCTTCAGTTGAATTCTAGCTTCGTAAGGTAGCCAGTTTAGAGATTTTAAAACCGGGGAGATGTGTGCCTTTCGCTTAGTGCCTGTAATCAATCTGGCCGCCGCGTTCAGTGCGCCTTTAGGGGGGCCAAAGTGTATTTGGGGAGGCCACATAGCGTAGCACTGCCATAGTCAAGTCTCGGCAAGACAAGCGCTTGGACCACTTGCTTGAAATCTGCTTACGGTAGGAAAGGTTTGATATTCCTGAGTGTTCTCAGAAGGTGGTTAGCTCCCTTGCACACGTTGCTAATGTGAGTCTTCATATTCAGATGCTTGTCCAGGGTAATTCCTAGAGATTTAGCTGAGTCGATAGTACGGGGGGAGCAGTTGAAGGCGGTGAGTTGGTTCATCCATAGGTCGATTATAGGAGTATGTTTCGGGGGAGAGATGAGGAGGAATTCTGTTTTGGCGGTGTTTAGCAGTAGGTGGTTCTCAGTTAACCAGTTTTGGGTCGTCAGTAGGGTGGAGTTGAGTGAAGTGATATCATCCGGGGAGGAGATTTTCAGATAGAGTTGGGTGTCGTCTGCATACATATGGAAGCGAATGTCCAATGATTTTAGAGTGTGCAACATTTGTTTAGTTTGCTATTGTACAATTACTCAAAATTTCAGGACAATTATGTAAACTTGCGTATGATTATGGGAACCGGATATACATAATTTAGCACTGTATTTTAGTGTGAAATGCCTCCTCACCTCAATTTTTTAATGAGGGAACGTTTCACACTGAAAACATAATTCCCGCAATCAACAACCACTAGTGTTCTGGTTATTCGCTTTGTTACCATCCTGCTGTGCTATAATGTTGCTGAATGTGAAGGCATAATTACATAACGTGGTGTAATGGCATAAATTCAGGATTTTCACGTGACAAGCATAATATAACATTTCCAAAATTATGCACTGTCTCCCAGGCTTAATTATTATCACCAATGGAGCAATATTTCCCCAGATTATATTTTGAATATGATATTCTGACACCATACCAGAGCACCAAGGCTTTATTGGTTTATCCCACCTTCCAGTGACAGCTGTTGTTCGGGTTCTTGTCTCATCTATCATAAACTTCTGCTAAATGTTTTTTACCATCATTTCAGTATCAGATCTTTCTAATCGTGCTTTATAAAATGACCTTTAGCACAGTGTCTGTCTCTGCTCTGTCCCATCATGCCCTAAGAGCTAATGTTGAAACCTTCTTTTCTTTATCACCATGTATTTTGCAGGCTACTATTTGTTGTCTGGAAGCTGTTCTTTCGAGAAAAAAAAAGTGAGCCTTATTCAGAACTCTCCCAAACTATTTAAATGCTTATCATGGTTGTTAGACCCATCAGCCTTAGGGTAGTCTTCCCCCAAACATATTGCCTTCTCCCCTCCTATTTTCCTGCATTCGTTTTTGTTGGTCCTAGAACTCTGCACTTTACCTCTGCTAACCAGTGCAAAAGTGCTTGTGTTCACTCCCTAAAACATGGTACAATTGGCTTCCACCTGATTTGCATATTTAGTTTACGTACAAGTCCTTAGTTGAATGGTATACCATGTACCCAGGGCTGATAAATTAAACACCACAAGTGACCCTGCAGCACCTATTGTGCTATCCATTGAAGTAGCCCCTTAAAACATGTCTCAAGCCTGCCATTGCAGCTTGTTGGCAGTTTTAAACTGCTAATTCACCTGGGCAAAAAAAAAACCTTGCCAAGCATTAATTTCCCTTTATATTAAATATGTCACCCCTAAAGGTGGCCTTAAACAGCCTATGGGGTAGAGTGCATTGTAATTAAAAAATTAGACATGCAGTTTTAAATTTTACATGTGCTGGTGGTGAAAAACTCATAAATTCGATTTTCACTACTTTGAGTCCTAACTCTCCCATAGGATAGGATTGGGTTACCTTATTACATTTCATAAGTGCTAACTTTTGATTGGGAGCAGGTTGGAAAGTCATGTTTGGTGTTTGAGAAATTTTAATTTAAAATCCTCTTTAATGGTAAAGTCAGATTTTAAGTCTCAATTCTGAAAATGACAGTTTTTAAAAGTTGGCTTTTTCTTGTCCTAACTATTAGGTGCCTGCAGCCTCTTCCTGGGTCACATGACTGGCTGTAGTTGCCAGTTGGCCTTTGTATATTCCTACCTACTACACAAACACACAATAGAGGGACTAGGTGTTGCCTGGATGGGCCATCTCAGGCAGGATGGAGGAACAAAGCTGTGCCCAGCCCTATTTGTACTTTGCGAGACTGTGCCTCAACTCTCACACAACAAACTTCACACTAGCCTATTGTTCTTGCAGACAGACTGGGACAAGCGAGGGCACAGGACATTCCAGACACTTCTCTGGGGGGAAGCCTCCAGATGTTTCTCCCACTTCACTGGGACACAAAGTATACCAATAGGGCCCTCAGACCCACTCTTCAGTTCTCTTCTGGACCTGCAGAAGGACTCTCAGAGGACTGCCTGCTGGTTTGCCCTGCTGTGTCCTTTAGAGGACAGCCTCCTCCTCTGTGCCCTCAGAATACTGCTCTGTTGCTTAAGACATGCTCTTCTACTTGGACCCAGGAATTCTAGTGTAACTCCTAGAGCTAGTTGGCTGGCCTCCTGATCAGAGCCTCAGTGATAGAAAAGGCTCCAACCATCTTGAGTCACACCTGGTTCCAGCCTGAGTAAGTCCTGCTCCTGCAGGTGGTGCCCCTCGAGTCCTGGGCCCTTAAAAGTGATGCTAGAGGTGCCCAGATAACCCAAATCCAAAACTTGGAAAGTTTTCAACCAAAGAGTGCTCTGAGACCCACCCCCTCAATGATCTGCCAAAGGTGCATCGTCAATCAGCCTGACTTCTTGGCATCTCCTGCTACATTCTTCTATGCAGAAGCAAATCCTGTTCAGCGGCTCCTTGCAGAATGGTCACCGGCCTCTTGGAACACTTCTTGGCTACAGCCTGCAGCTTAATCCTGCTGGAGATTTTCGACTTAAAAGAAAAGAGATTAAATCTGAACATAGAAATCTTCACTGTGACTTCGTCCAGAGGCTGCCTGATGATTATGCCTCCTCCTCAGACTCCGCCGGCTGCCCTGCCCACTAAACTCTTACCTGCTCAGACATTTTTCTTTAAAATTCTTCTAAGCCTGAAGTTAAGCGCAGACCAGGCACAATCCACTTTGTGTAGCCGACCCAGGCTTCATCACGGTCGGCCATAACTTTCAACTTTACCATGATCTCTCTTGACTAGATGTCCACGGTTGGCACTTTCATCTTTTAGGTGCTAATTTACACTTAAAACTTTAAAAATTCAGAACACTGGTTCTACTGATTGGATTTTTGTCAATTTGGTGTCAAATAATTGATTAAAATGTACTCCTTTTTTCTAAATTGGTGTTGGATTTTTCTTATGTTGTGTTTTTGCTTTATTGTTGTTTAGGTGTTACATAAATACTTTACACTTTGCCTTTCAGGTAAGCCTTAATTATTTTGTGCCAAGCTACTAGAGAGTTAAGCTCAGGTTAATTTAAAGACTTTTTGCGGTTCGCCCTGACAAGGTTTGTGCCTGTTGCTTGAGTAGGATTTCACTCTCCTTAACCACCAACCCAATTTCTCACAATGGTGGCAATTGTGCTGCGATTAACCAAATGCTGTCCTTATTAATGGAAGTAGCCGCAGATTTTGATACAGCAGAACATGAGACACAGACGTTGATGTGTTGTTAAAGTTTTCTTTCACCATATGCATGTATCCTCAAGCACATTCGTCCAAGTCAGTCCACATGTATCAGACCGAAATACATTAAAGACACTATCCTTATTCCACGAGCGAGTTATGCGTAGCCATCATCTCCTTCGGATGGGTTCATGGAAGTTATGTGTTGTTGCACAGACCCTCTTCTTTATTGAAAACATGCATTATTTGTTTAGGGGAGGCCACATTTCTAAAGTCACCGTCCTCAGAAAGCGAGCCTTCTCCTTTCTGAACATACTGATTGGTATACACTTGATAGGTGCAAAAATATTAGACATGGACATTGTCTCATCCCAGTTCAAAATGAGATCAGGAGCTTGAAAGGGGTTCATGTATCTAAGTTAATTGAGAACAAATTTGTGACAGTTCCTTTACTGTTGAAAAAATGGAGAATCGAAAACTATTGTGTAATTTATATCACTATTATTCACCATACTAGTTATCCGTCTCCAACTACAGCCAAACCATTGGAGTACCTTTTATGGAATAAATATAAATACCAGTTTTATAATATTTCACACTACTTTCTTCTTCCACCCGGGCCGAGCATCCAGTCGGAGGGCATTTTGCTGTGAAGTCACATGCATTTGTGGCCAGGATGTTATGATCCTGTGGTGTGGTTATGCCATGACTTTTAAAGCCTATCGCCACAAGGGCATGGGATCAGGTGGTGCAAAATTGCTGCGTTGCCTAGTTGTCCTGCTGTGCCATCCCCGTGGTGTGGGGGACAATGTGTACTGCTACAAAAACAGTTTAATAGAGCCAATACCCCGATTCTATTCAAGCAGCGATTGTGTGTACGGCGACGAGGCCCCGCAGCTGGTTCTCTCATTCTGCATAAAGTCACACTTGCATGGTCTAAGCGGATGTACACTTAATGCGCCCTCCTAAACCATCCCAAATCTGTTCAATCTCACCATCAAGGCGTAACCAAGCTTTCTGATGCACTGCACTCATGAATAATTGTAGACAAACATTTTCCTATCGAATTAAAGTCTGGCTGTTGGTGGAGACAGCCCTTATTAGGAGCTAACAAATAGCCCACAGCCAAATTGTTATCATAATTAAATGTTTATTTTTAAAATTTTAAAACATGCCTCAGCATCATGTTAATTTCTCTCCCTGCACCTTCGTCTCCATGCCTGACTTCTCAGGCCTGCCAGCTGCGGCGCCTGATTGTGAAATGCAATTATAAGACGAATGTTCAGGGTTGGTTCTGGCCCCGCGCTGGTGTGCATTGTGCTGTGGGGACTGCAGAATGAATTACTGGGAGCAGCAGAGCATGGCACGGGGTGGAAGGGGCGTGGCGCGGAGTCACCGGGCCCCTACCGTCAACAAGCCCACGGCAAAGGATTCCAATTACAGTCACGGACGGCGTGGGAGGCGGGAAAATCAATTGACTGGGGGTGTTAAAAGGGGGTAGGGGACGAGGGAGGAGGCACAGCTGTAAGAAGAGGAGCGAACGGAGATTGACAGAAACATGGAAAATGTAAGAGCTGAGAATTCTGGAAAGAGTAACGTGTGACAAAGAGGAAGACACACACTCTCAAAGACACACGCACTCACTTAAGCACACACGCTCTCTCTTTCGCTCACCCCAACCCCTCGCATCCATTCCCGATCTCACAGTATAAAATGTGGCCTACTACAATTTTCTAAAATTGTTGTTGTCTGTATGCTTCTTCAATGAGCATGGCCAGTAGTCACCATTGACCCACAGCTACCACTTCACCTCGGATCATTCCTCAGCCATCAGTAATGAACATACTTCTGTAAATGTGATTTTCAGAAACGTGATCCCATTTCATGCTCATCTTAAATTTCTGCTGGGTTTTGTTAGTGGCTGGAGTTTGTACATTTTAATAATATCCGTATACATATTGAATGCCATAATTGAGAGAAAATCATTATTACAGTGTTCACCAAGAAGAAGATATACCATTTATCAGGGCTTTAAGTGGGACGAAAAAACGGGGGGGGTCTCTCAAAGGGGCGTGGCCAATGTAATTAAGGGCGTGGCTTAAAAACACATAAGCGAAAAATCTGTGCTTAGCATAGTGTGCCGCCCGACTTGTATTTTGCTGTTTCTGTCATTGCATCCAGATATATGATACAACAAGTAACATCATACCTACAACAAGTCAGGACTATTTGCTTTGTCAAAGGTTGTTGTTACATAAGATAAATAAGCAACAAATATGGCTTGTATATAATATTGAAAAAGCTTCCACTTAAAGCCCTGGTGACACCAGGACAATGTTGCTGCTCCTGAGTTTCAAAAGAGAAGGGAAATCCAGAGAGAAAATGAATCTCTTTAAAGGATTTCCCTTCCCCTACAACGCTCACCTCATGCCATAACTTCCTCACTAGTGAGAAGTGAGCAGTGTGAGCACGCGCACATTGATGTGCTTGCTGTCACTGCAGTCCGGAAACAAACGGACCGTTTGTGCCAGGACACAAAACAGAGCCCGATAGAGACCCGTTTCGAGGCCCCCTTTAAAAAACTGCTGGTGCTCAGACCCGGTGAGACCCGGCCCACTTAAAGCCCTGCCATTTATACCTCCTGCAGCAGTAGCGGTCCGTGGTAGGAGTGCCGGCCGGGCGGTGACGTGGGGTGGGGGAGGGGCAGGGTGGGGGGTAGTAAACCACGGATTACGGCCGAATACAGGTAAGTAAACATTTAAATAAATAAAACGAATTTCGTTGTTAGCGCTGCATCGCCAAATGCGATGCAGTGCGCGCAACGAAATTCGTTTTATTTATTTAAATGTTTACTTACCTGTATTCGTCCGTAATCTGCGGTTTACTACCCCCCACCCTGCCCCTCCCCCACCCACGTCACCGCCCGGCCGGCACTCCTACCACCGACCGCTACTGTCCTGCAGTATTTATGTCCTGTAATTGTGGGATACAGACGCAAGGAATCACCCCCAGCGAAAACTCCTCAAGCTGCGCCATCTTGTGGTATGTCCTTGGGTTTCAACATGGGAAGAAGGTACCCCCTAAAAATGCTTTAAAGGTCCAAGAGTAAGGGGGAAAAAACAAATATCTAAGAAACCACTCTTGTCTGACCACTAGTTATTTGATAAACGGTCTATGGTAGACTCAAAAAGGCAGGCATGTCATGTCATAAACAGCTCAGACAATCTCATTATTAATAAAAGTATCAAAAATATTTATTTTCTTTTTTATGTATTCATCATACTGATTTTTTCATTTTACAGAAACAAATTTATGATCAATAATTTCAAGTAAAAAACATGAATTCATATTGTTTACAGACAATCAACAAAATAGTCTTATGTGATAACGGCAGCATCAACATATATGATTGACCCAAGCTCATAGAGATGAAACAATAAACAATATCTAAAGCATGTTAATATATTTTATGCAAACCCCAAGAACTAACATCCATCATTCATACTCCACAAACATACAAATTCCAACCATACCAAACATCCATACACAAAACAATGTGTGTTAAACGTGTCTGTAAACAATATGAATTCATGTTTTTTACTTGAAATTATTGATCATAAATTTGTTTCTGTAAAATGAAAAAATCAGTATGATGAATACATAAAAAAGAAAATAAATATTTTTGATACTTTTATTAATAATGAGATTGTCTGAGCTGTTTATGACATGACATGCCTGCCTTTTTGAGTCTACCATAGACCGTTTATCAAATAACTAGTGGTCAGACAAGAGTGGTTTCTTTGATATATGTCCTTGGGTTTCAGCCTGGGACGTTAGCTGCACTTCGGAGGTTCTGGGATGTTGTGGGTGGAAGGCTGTGAGCCGCAGTTACTGTGGGCAGTTACTGCAGGTTTGGAGACAAGGTTGGTTGTACATTGCTGTCTTGGAATAAACCTTTTTGCAACTCGTACTTCTCTCTTCACAGTTGGTGACGAGCAGACTTACTTGCGTGTGTGGCAGGAGAGCAGCACCTCAATGCATCGAGACAGAGTGGAGCCTAGAACTGCCTCAAGCTTAGACCATACATGTGCTTGGCAGCCATAACCGGTGTCCTTCACTGGCAAATGGGTTGGCAGGGCTACTGGATCCACCAGGGCCCTGATCGGAGTACCCTTTGCAGGTCTCTGTCCCAGACTGGGAGTGGTGAGTGCAGTGCTGGCCTGAGAAGGAGCCCGGAGGCCCGAGGCCTTATGTCCGGTCGAGGCTGCATCACGATGTGATGGGGGTGGTCTGGCAGCCAGAGCACCAGGATGGCACACCAACTTCCTTTTCCCCCCTCCCCTCTGACTTGAATTGCGGAAGGGTCAGGTGCTCACACTAGTGTGCAGGTATGGCACTGAGAGAGGACTGTGATACCTGCGGGACGGCCCGACGGGACGGCCCGGCATTGGCGGTTGTGCCTTGGCCTCGCTTCCTAGGCTCCGCTCCCAGTGACCAGTGACAAGGGGGCCTGCAACCGGCCCCAATTGAGCCAGTGGGGTGGTCAGTCTCTCTTGGGGGGCCTCCCTCACCTCATCTAGTCTCCTTTCATTGGGGGCCGCCCGACACATGGTGCCCCCCACATCCATTCTGGAGAGTTGAAGAGGGCCGGTACTGTGACCCAGTCTGCTAGGCACAGGCCTGGCTCCTTGCTGACTGGTTTGTCCCACACTCCCCCTGGACCTCTTGCCACCAGTCACCAGACTAGGGGCCCCACCATGGCAGACAAAGCTAAGGCTGAGCACGGTGCACGATCTCCCCCTTTTGGAGGGGGGCCCCCATATTTTGTTCCCCCCATTTTTTTCTGCTACTTGATTGCTGCCTTTTGCTCTTTGTTTTGGTGTCATACAGCCACCCATTGTGTGTACAACATTGAAGAACTAGGCTGGGAGAGTGTGGTACTCCCTTCCCTCCACGTACTTGCCACTAAAGCCGCCTGCACACACTGGAGGGGTAGCCAGCGTCACATGGTGTTCCCACTGCATGCTACCTCAGAGACTGAGCCCCTACTCGCAGAGGCTCTCCACCTCAACGCCTGCTACCTCATTCAATTCAGCCTACTTTCCACTTCCTCCTCTGCCAGAGACACTTACAGGGGCAGCACTTGGGGTAGGAGAGGCCCCTGGACACTGGTCGCTGCTGAGAGGATGATGTGAGGGGAGCGGAGGTGAGGTGAGCAGCGCGCCCCTATCTAGCTGCCTGACTTCCAGACTTGCACCTGCAAGCTTGCTGCCCGGCAGGGCCACCACGCCGGCTGTTGGTGTCCTACCTGGTCTCCCGGGGAGACACTGTTCCTCTTCATACTCCATGGAGTCAACAATGGCTTCCAGGAAACCGTCGCCAGCTGCTCTTCTCAGAGTCTGTTTCTCAGCGTCCACGTGCGTCTTCCCACCTGTTGCTACCTTATACTCCACAATAAACCAGATCCTGAAGACATTCACTGAGGTGGATCACAGACTGAAAGTCATGGACGCTAAAATGTCTGCTCTCATGGCGAAACAAATTCTGTTCTGGTGAACATCACTAGTTTCCATGAGAGGTTAAAGGGGATAGAGCGACGCCTGTCATCGGTGGAGGAGACACTCCATTGCACCTCAGTTAGAGACACAGAACTATGGTATCATCGTAATAAGATTGTTGACCTGGAAGGTAGGAGCCACAGGGATAATGTCCACTTCTTCGGCTTTCCAGAAAGGACAGATGGGAACAATCTTTTTGTTCGGAGGGCAACTTGCATTTGCCCGATATGTGAACTAATTGACGTGTTTGTAATGGATTGAAATTGTTGATGATCGAATGGATGATATCACCGAAAAGACTTACAAGAAAACCTTTTTGCCCTGATGAAGTCCCTACAGGAAATGAAACGCATTGGCTGGGTCTGTCCAAACAATTATTGAAAACTGATTACAATAAAGAATATTTTGAGAAAAATTCCATCGTTTTGAGAATAATTTCCAACAGAAAGAATGACTGCACTGTTGAACTTGGGATCTAAAGCAATTAAAGCTATATGCAAACATTATAAATATATGAACAAGGGATTTTGTTGCCCTCCGAACAAAAAGAGTGTTGATTTATTATTGAGTTTTGTGGACAATCGAAACTCTAAGAGCAGGCACAAGGCACGTGGAAACTTTGGGATTTTAACTAGTGCAGTTTGAAAGGATCAGTACTGCTATTGCTGTGGATTTCAGATGGGAACAATGCCTGCTTCTTCCTCAAAGATCTCCTACCTGCCCCCATGGGGCTTGTCTTCGCCCCACCACTACATATATACAGGGGGCACGTAGAATCGGGGTGCACAGTCCAACAGTGCCGGACGGGGCACTGCACCTCATAGCATTTTTCATGAAGAAGTACGATAGCTCCTGACGGCGGCCCGCCCACATGGGCAGTATGACTATGATGGCCACAAGATCCACATCTCAGCAGACTTCTCCAGGGAGACAAATGAAAAGAGGACAGGCTTCTTGTCTCTGAGGCCTCAACTGAGAAAAAGTGATATAAAGTTTGACCTTTTGGAACCAGCATATATGTGGATCATGATGGATAGCAAATCCAAGGAATTTCATGACCTGGAGGAGCTATGGTCTTTCTTGGGGGGCCTCCAGGACCAGGGTATGGACATGTCCCATGCTGAGCCAGATGCTTCCATACAGCAAGTGGACACGTCTTGTTCTGCTGTCGAGGACCGGTGCCCTTGAGGGGGCAGACTCCAGGACAGATCAACCTGTTCACAGTGTGGTATGACAAGGTGATTAGAGTAGTGGTGGAGCTCACGCAGAATACAGGGCGCAACAAATCCCACTCTCCCTTGAAGTCTGCACTAGCGTCGGGCTGATGTGAGTTCAGACTTGGCCTTCTGACTTTTAGTGTCCTTCTTAATGGCAGAATATTACATGCATCCGTTGTCTACTGATTATTTTTATGCTTGCAACTGCTAGCCCGTGTCATAGCTTGTGATTCGACCTGGCTGGCTCTAATGTTCTTATGTTCTTAAGTTCCTATGTCCACATGTTCCTGTGGTCTTATGTCTTTCTGATCTTTCTTCTCCTGGGGTGCCCTCCCCTCCTTGCCTGCCGTCAACACTGGGTTTGGCTTCCAGCAGGTGGCCGCGGGTGGGTGCGCTGCCTGGGTTGCATGGCTCTGGGTGCTTGCCTCCACAGGGCTGCGCTGTTGATCTCCATTACACAGCGGATGCCCCCACCACCCGTTGACCAAAGCTTTACTTCTCACCTGCTCAGAGGGCAGCCTCTGTGATGTATATCTTTGCTGTCCTTGTCCACTCGGTTTGTTGCCAACCCCCAGCGCTCCTGCGTCTGTTCTTAGCTGGGAGATCCTACTTTACCTCTCACTCTCATGCTTTTTGCCATGGCCTACCCATCACGGAATCTCTAGACGTGTTTTTCCTCCTCCCCTTGCTTAGGGGCCTCCTGTGCTCCGCAGACCCGCATGTTTGGACCCACGTAAAGTTTTACCTGGGCACCGTGCATCTAATTGTCTGACTTCATCTGTTCCTTCCTCCCTATCCACTGCCCTACCCCCTGTATAAGGCTCCCCCTTTTCTGCTTTTCCTACTCCTCCTGTGCCATCCTTCCCCCGCCTCCCCCTCCCTTCATGCCCGCATCCCTCTTCCTCGGCATCCTCCCATGGGCCTGTCAGGTGCAGCCAGCGTCACTCCCAGACCAGCACAGGCTTCTTGCGGGGAGCTCCCTACCCCAACTGCTGTCACCTTCCTACACACAGCATGACAGAGTACACTCTCCCCGCCTTAGTGTCGCTACTTACTGATGGTCAGTGCAGCGATGCACCAGCCAAAGACACTGAATATTATATCATGGAATGTAAATGGCCTTACACACTTCATAAAACGTGAAAAGGTGCTTGTGTACCTCAATTTCAAGCATGCCAACGTAGCCATGCTTCAAGAAACCCACCCCACATCTGTGGAGGCGAGAAACTTCGGCTTGATTAGATGGGAAAGGTAATCTATAGTAGCCGCCCGCCCTTGCCGGCTGACGGGACTGTGAAACCTCAGAAGTGCGGTGTTGCAATCCTCCTTCGCAGGTCACTCCTGCTTACTGTGCTTAAGACGTGGACTGACCCTGAGGGACAGTATGCATTTGTTAAGATACAAATAGGTGACAGGACGGTGTGTGTGGGCACTCTTTATGCACCTTCTTCCTACAGCTCAACCGCTTGTTAACGGAAATTAACACCACTCACTTGCTTCTAGGCGGTGACTGGAACCTGGCCCAGGACGCAATCCTGGACCACACCGGCCCAGGATGATGTGGGCAACAATGCGGACTGGGCAATCCTGGCTAACATCACCACAGACCATGACTTGTTTACACTTGCCATCACTTGAATCCAACAGATCAGGTATTCACTTTCCTCTCGCCAGTGCAGGGCACACAATCGAGATTAGATTACTTCCTTGTCTTTTAGCAGATGGTTACTCTCTTGAGGGATGCTTTTATCCTCAAGGGTATGCTATTGGGTCACTCCCCGATCCTCTTCTCAGGGAATCTGGGGTTGGTGACTCCGGGTCGCAAACTATGGTGCCTCAACATTTCCCGTTACAGGCTGCCCCAGGGCAAGGTCAGGCTTTGGTCCTATGTCACCACCTACTAGGACCACAACCAGGGGTCCGTAACCTCAACATGTACACTGTGGGGGACACCTGATGAGATACATTACTCTCGCCAATAAGCAGATGGTGGATCAGCAGAAGACCCTGGAGTGAGCCATAGCGACCCTGACGTGCCTCTACATGGCCCAACTCTCTGTCCCTCTCAGACATCGCTTGGATAAAGCATCAATGCATATTAACACGCTTTACACCTCTAAAGCAGAATATGTGCTGCAGAAACTGAGGAGCTGCCATTATGAGCAAGGTGAGAAGGTGGGTAGGCTACTGGCGGTAAACTTGAGGCAAAGGGGAGCTGCGATGGCTATCCGGGCCATAAAAACTCCTACCGGCCACATCCACAGTCAGCCGTAGGACATTGCTAATGAGTGGCGTCCTATGGGGACCTCTACACCCCCAAGGTGACTGCGGACTCTACCCATTTAAATGCCTTCTTTGACAGCATACATCTACCCAGCCTCAAAGAGAAGGGCAGGGACCTGCTCCGGGAGGAAATTACTAAAATGGAGATAGTGCAAGCCATCTCCAAACTCCCATATCATAAGGCTCCTAGGGAGTACAGCTTCCCAGCTGAATTCTATAAGTGGACAGGGGAGGAGGTGATTGTCTCCCTCTAGGAGGCCATTAGGGAGGCAGAGCATAGAGGGTTCCTTGGTCCCATCTCAAACAGGGCCCTGATAGCGGTCCTCCCCAAGCCTGGGAAGGACCCCCCTCCTTTGTGGTACCTATAGACCAATTTCCCTACTCAACGGAGACATTAAGATACTGGCCGGGGTTCTGGCATCTCGCCTAGGGACAGTTATCCCTTCTCTGATCCATCACACTGAAGTGGGGTTTGTCCTTGGGTGGTCATCCTGGAACTACCTTTGGGCTCTGGCCCACTCCTTGTGGATAGCCAAGGACCTGCCAGAGGGCACCCTGGCCCTCTCACTCAACGCTGAGAAGGCATTTGATAGAATTGAATGGCACCACAAATTTGACCTGGGAGAGGATTTCATTTTCAAGGTCCAGAGGCTTTATGACTCATCCTCGGCACAGGTCAATGGTGGCGGTTTCCTTTCTGACCCTTTTCCAGTCTGCAGGGGAACATGCCAGGAGTGCCCGTTGTCGCTTCAACTTTTCCTTTTGACCATGGAGCCCCTGACCGTGTCCCTGCGACAATCACCGCGGATTGCAGGTATCCCCACCCAGGGGGGTCCATCAACACTCTATGTTAATGTGGATGTCATTCTACTGAGAATCTCTGCTCTATCCTTCTCACTCCCGGCCCCCCTGGACCTCATCTCTGCCTTTGCAGCGCTCTCCATATCAACTGGAGAAAGAGCGAAGCCCTACCGATCTCGCGGGTGACCATGAGGGCAGCCATTGCCTGTTACCCATTTCAATGGAAGCCCTTGCGCCTTAATTACTTGGGGATATACATTAATCAGGGTCTGGACCGCATGGTGGTAGACAACATTGACCCGCTGTTAAAATGCGTGAGACTTGACTGCGACAAGTAGTTCCAACTGTGGGTTAGGGCGCAGGCCGTCAAGATGGTGACCCTTCCTAGGTTTACCTATGTCTTGCTCCCACTGCTAATACTCCTCAAGCTCTTGATGACGATGGACAGGGGCATCAAGTACTTAATTTGGGGGAAGGCGAGACCCAGAGTGGCCATTGGCAAACTTATAGTCCATTGGTCCTGTGGTGGCATGGGACTACCATCAGATGAGCACTACTGTATGGCCTTGACCTGACACAGCTTGCCTACATGCACCCACAGGATCAAGACTTTCCATTGAGGGCCACAACTGAACACAGCATTTTGAGTTTTCCGAGGTGGATGCACTCGCTATATAAGTAGGACTCCTTCATATGTGGTCCGGCAAACCCCATGATTCAGGCTATGGCCAAGACTTGGAGGCAAACCCATAGGCTTCTCCGATGGATACCTACTTTAATGATGAGGCACCCCTATAGGGAAATACCGCATTCACATCGGAGGTAAGATGCTTAACTGGGGCCTCAGGCATGATGCACGGATCCTTTCCCTACATCATGTTCTTTCCCAGAGGGAACTTAAACCCTTTGAAATACTCCACAAGGAATTTCATCTACCACCTCGTCAGCAGTGGAGATATATCCAGATACTCAGCTGCCTCACGAGACGCGTGGGCCAGCAGCCCGTCCTCCTTGGTACTATCCTTTTTTATTACATGGGGGCACTTTAGAGGGGTGATGTTGGGCTTTTACAACGTTTTGATCCAGCATCTTTACTCCCAACCACTGTTGGAGAGCCTATGGGTTAGGGGGCAGACTCGGCTCCAGATGGAATTGGAGGCAGAGCACTGGGCGGAACTGTTGGACACCCTCAGCCATGGAGCCAGAGAGGCCAGAATGAAGTTCCGCCTCTTTAAAACAATGCACAAATGACACTGGATCCTGAAGAAAGTCAGGGCAGCAGGCTTGCTGCCCCACTCCAACTGCTGGTGTTGTGACAACACATGCTGCAACATGGTGCACCTACTGTGCTATTGCCCCAAAATCCGTTCCTTCTGGGGGCTTTCAGATCCATGTTACATGAGACAATGGCAATTGCCAACCCAATGTTGTGGTCCGTGATCATGCGTCATGACACAGCGGACTCCCCTTTGCTATACCGTCATGAATATAGGCTGCTTCATACAGCGCTCATGATGGCGAAAAATTAGTGTTCTTCAACACTGGCACTCCCCACACCCACCCAAGCATGAGGTATGGCTCATGGAGATGTATAAAACGGCCTCATATGAGCGACTCATTTATAATCCGCAAGACAGGGTGGAGACTTTCACCCTAGCTCTGATGGGTGTTTCAGGGGTTGGCACTGATACCGGGCCACCCCTGCCTCCCTCAGGTCCATGGTGGGCCCCCTTTTCTCCTTCCTGCCTTACCCTCTCCTCTCCTCTCCCCACTCTCTCTCTCTCTTCTCCTCACCCTCTGTGCCCACATACCCCCTTTTCCAGGGTGGATCCTTCCAACACACTCTTCCCCTATACCATGCTTTTGGCCACATGGCACCCAGGTTACCTGTCAAACAAATATGTGTAGTGCCATGGACTTTATCCTTGTGCTTACTTGTATTCACTGGTACTTTCAGGCCAACTTTGTGCTGTGACAGGTTTTTTCTGTACCACTCTGAAAGCAAATAAATAAATGCAAAACAAAAAAATGCTTCAGAAGATTTGCAAATTTATTTCCAACCTATGGTTTGCGTTACTATTGACAGGTATAGGGCCTGATTAAAAGTAAAGGTGCTATTTATTGCACCTGGTAAATAATGATACCCTGGGATTTGTTATTTATCGAGGTCTTCAAATAGCACCTATTGCGAGTTCTTGGGGAATAGCATGTGGATTTTGGTGTTTAATACACAAAAATCCACATGGTACGGTAAATACTGTACACATGCCCCCGGTTAAATGTCGGCAGGATTGACCTGCCGAAATGTAATGAATGTTGGGTTATTTAACACACCCTATAATTACTGGATGTGTTAAAGAAAACCAAACTCGCAATTCCATCTTGCGCATAAACAGGGGTTTACACATGGCATGGATTTAACTGCCCAACTTAATTTTTTCCAACGCAAACAAGGTTTGCCAGAAACAATTGAGGATTATGTTGCTGCCTTAAAGGAACTTGTCATCTCATGTAAATTTTGGAACTTGTATTAAGATCTTATTAACTTGCATTAACATCTTATTAGGGATTGGATTATCATGCCTACTAATGATTACAATCTTCAAGAGAGACTGGGTAATTGATTTATTCTTCCTTAAAGGAGGTAGTTGCCACTGCTAAAAGAGCAGATCTATCTAAAAGATGTTCCAAAGCATCTCTAAGAATGCCTCTGTCACAGTCGGATGGATCTTCTGTTGTTTGAAGAGTCCTCCTAGAATGCCTTCAAAGGCTTACCTAAAAACAAGTGCAAGAACACCCAGAGCAAACCCAAAAGTAATATTTCTGAGAGGAGCAAGGAACTTAGATGTTGCAGATGTGGAAACAAGGATCATCTTGCTAGAGACACGTGTTTCCCTGTCTTCCAACAGAAGAGTTAATTCTGTGGGATTCTTGGTCACTTTGCTAAAGATGTGGAGAAAAAAGTTCGGAGAAGTCTGATTCGGAGTCATCAGGTGTCAACGAACTCCTTAATGCTGAATGTGTTTTGCACATCCGTTATGATGTTTTGAATGTCAATGCACCTACAACTAACAAACCCGTTTGTCATAAGATTATGTGCAGTTGATATGCAGATTGTAGCTAACTCGGGTTCACCTTTCACTATTGTGGATCAGTCATTTTGTGAAAACAAATTCAGTAATGTGTTAGTAAAAAAACTGCTTCCTCAAATGTCCATCCGTGGGGTTTACTGGTGTAGAGATTCCAATGCTAGGTTATAGAGTCTTGATGTTTGTATGTAAGAACATGGAAGCCAGGTGCAAGTTGTATGTTGTAGAGAAAAGGCCAAATGTTTTGGGATGCATGGATCAGAAGTCCTTAGGAATAACATTGCATCCCAATAATGAGCAACCCGTTCTACTAACAGAGAATGAGGAGACAAGAATGGGTATTCAGATGGAAATAGAGTTCCCCAATGTGTTTTCTGGAGTAGTTGGGAGACTTAAGGATTTCAGTCACAAAACCAGTTTAAAAGATGGTGCTGTACCTGTCTGTCATAAGATAAGGAACTTATCTTATAGTGTTAGTGGGGAAGTCAATTCAGAATTAGATAAATTGTTGAGTAACTGCATAGTGGAACCTCTGGAAAGCAGTGAATGGTTGGCTCCCTTGGTAGTGGCAAGTTACTGGCAGAAACCAAAGATGTAAAATTGTTTGTACAACAGATATAACCTCAGCCTACCATCAGGTACCTCTTCCTCCTGACAGTAGCACTCTTACTGCTTCTGTTAGTTCTTTTAGATGCTACAGATTTCTTAAGGATGCCTTTTGGTTTGGCCTCTGTGACAGCAGTCTTCCAGTGGCTAATGTTTCAACTTTTCAGAGATAGTTGGAGTGTCATCTTTTCAGGATGACATACTAGTGATGGGGAATGACAGAACGGAACATGATGGTAAACTGAGGAAGGTTTGAGTAGTCTGGGAGAAAGGGGGCTGACTGCAGAGGTCAAGAAGTGCAAATGTGTGGTGAGGTCTGTCACTTACCTCCGTAATGAGGTTAGTGAACCTGGTATCAAACCCAAGAAGGACATTTTGAACTCTGTCCACAGTGCCCCACCAGACATTTGCAAGGATGAGATTAGATCCTTCCTAGGTTTGTCAGAATGTTACTCAGAAAATGTGATAAACTTTGCCTGTATGATTTATGGCTTGAGGCAATTGCTTAAAAACCGGCAAGAGTTCATGTGGAATGAAGATTTACCAAAGGAGTTCGCAGCTATCAAAATTGACATTTGCCAAATTATTCCCTTGCAGGGATTTGGTCCTTTTGCTCTTTCTTTAATCACGACTGACTCTACTAGGAACGGTCTAGGTGATGTACTCTCGCAAATCACAGGAAAGGGCAATGAACTTACATTATCTTTTGTCTCAAGTTCCCTTTCTCCCTCTGAGGAGAAATTTTCAGTGATTGACAGAGAGATGATTGTTTGTATGTGGACCATTGAGAAATTTAGTCAGTATATTTAGGGTACAGAGTTCATATTATGTACGAACCACAAACGTCTTACTAAAGTATTGACTTCAACAGAAACACTTAAGGTCACTCCACATATTGCTAGGATGTCCTTGAAGCTTCTAGAATATAACTATTTTGTTAAATACCTTCCTACAACACAAAACAAAGTTGCCGATTTCAGTGGTGGCTTGCACAGGCAAGAGCGGTGGGGTGGGGAGAGGGCAGGGCGGGGCGGGGTGGGGGGTGGTGGAAGTCGACAGACGACGGGATAAGTAATATTAAATACATTAATTAATTAAATCACTTACATTGTGCTCGCCAGGAAACAAGGTACTGATTACTATCAGTACCTTGTATCCTGACGAGTATGCACATGTAAAAGAGGAATCCGAATCCTGAGGAAGGCCTGTTGACCCCACAGGGCATGCAGAAGGGCAAAACATGTTGATGTAAAGAACACAAGTATCAGGGGTAATGGATACTAATGATCCAAGAACATCCAGCACAGACATTTTTAATCCTGCCAGAAGAAGTCCAGAATACACATTTAGGTGAGTTATCCCCTAGGCAGTTTTAGATATTTTTTGTGTTGAGAGGATCCTTGATCTTGATGGGACAGAGGATCACCTCTAATTCTTCAACATTTGATAATAACTAAAAATAATTTTTCGCTCCACTCTGTACGTTGGTCTGTGTCAAAGTGTTGATGTGTGCCCTATGATGAAGCATGACACAATTTAATGTGTGAGGGCAGTATTTAAACACGAAAGGTTTTTCCAATGAGAAAATCGAGTGGCTCCTAGAGAGACAAGGAAATTTTTTGAATTCCCCTTCCTTTCCTTTGTGTGGTTAAGTGTTAGCAGCAGCAAGGACAAAAGGAAGGGTAGTATCTCTCTCCCCCCAGTGTTTTGCATGTGTTTATGGTTTCTCTGGATCCACAGAGACTGGTAAGCACCTTAAGCCCACTTCCAAGAGTCGAGGACTGGGGTGGCACAACTTGGCAGGGTAGATTCACAGATGGCAGAGCCCAGGTGCAGGTGCAAAGGTGTTGGAAGCCTATTCTGTCCCCTAGGCTTCAGATCAGGAGGCCAGCCAACTAGCCCTTAGAGTCACTCTGGGTCCTGGGTTCAAGAGATGCTGGTCCAGTCCTTCTTAACGAGGCAAGAGGGCAGCAGGTAGCAAGTCAGCACAGCAAAGCAGGAGTCTATCAGATTAGCAGTCCTTCAGCTGAACAGCAGTCCTTCCTCCTGGCAAAGTATCCACAGGTCCAGAGGTGTACTGAAGTGGTGATGTCTGAGGCCCAGTATATATACCTAGTTGTGCTTATGAAGTGTGGGAGAAGCTTCTAAGGTTTCCCTTTGAAGTCCCCAGGCAGACTAGCTACAGTGTGTTTGCAGCCCTTTGTGTGGAGGCAGGACACAGCCTCTTCAGGTGTAAGTGGGGCTGTGCCCAGCTCCTCCCTCCCATCCTGCCAATGATGGCCCATCCTGTCGCACCTAAGCTCCCTATTATGTGTGGCTCTCTAAGAGGAATACACAAAGCCCAACTATCAGCTACACACAGTCATGTACCCAGAGACAGGCTACAGGCACTAAATAGATAAGGTAGGAAAATACCAACTTTCTAAAAGTGGTATGCTCAAAATTGCAATTTAAAATGCAACTTCACTATAAGTTAAGGCTTTAAATTGTGATTCCAAAGACACCAAACATAAACTGGTTATCTCTTCTCATTTGGAAATGACATAAAATGGAGTAATCCACTACTAATCCTTTGGCTTCCGGGGTAGCATGCTACTCACCGAAAGGCACTTCAATGCCTCATCAGGGGTAGTAAGCGCTATTTAAATTGGATTACAATACAATACAATACACTAAGGCAACTTCAATGTCATCCAATTGCAGAGATAGACCTTGCAGTAGTGAAAAACGAATATAAGAGCTTTTCACTACTAGGACAGGTAAAACTTAAAAGGACATGTCCTACTTTTAAAATGCATTTCACCCTGCCATCTGGGGTTTCCAGGGGCTACCCTAGGGGTGGCTTACATGTATTAAAAAAAGGAAGGTTTGGAACCAGCCAAAGGTTTATCTTGACAGGTCAAATTGACAATTTATAAACTGCATACACAGGCTCTGCAATGTTAGACCTGAGACATGTTTAAGGGCTACTTAAGTGGGTGGCACAATCAGTGCTGCAGGCCCACTAATAGCATTTAATTTACAGGCCCACAGCACATTTAGTGCCATGTAACTAGGGACTTACAAGTAAATTAAATATGCCAATTGTGTATAAGTCAATCGTAACATATTTAGAGGAGAGAACACAAGCACCTTAGTACCTGTTATTAGTGGTAAAGTGTACAGAGTCCTAAGGCCAGCAAAAACAAGGTCAGAAAAAATGGAGGAGGAAAGTAAAAGGTTTGGGGAAGACCACCCTAAGGCTGACAGGTCTAACAACCATTATAGTTCGGCAAATGCAGAGAATTGTGCACTTCAAATAGAATGAGGATCCCAGAATTTTCCAAAGCAGGCCTAACTTTGTTTCGTTCATACCTGCAACATGGACGGAACATCAAGCCACAGGCAGTTGTGTTTCTTTGCTATCACCTGAGTGGCAAATGTAAGTGGGAACACAATTGATTTGTTATTTATTGAGGGCTTCAAATAGCACATATTGCGAGTTCTTGGGGAATAGCATGCGGATTTTGGTGTTTAATACACAAAAATCCACATGGTACGGTAAATACTGTACACATGCCCCCGGTTAAATGTCGGCAGGATTGACCTGCCGAAATGTAATGAATGTTGGGTTATTTAACACACCCTATAATTACTGGATGTGTTAAAGAAAACCAAACTCGCAATTCCATCTTGCGCATAAACAGGGGTTTACACATGGCATGGATTTAACTGCCCAACTTAATTTTTTCCAACGCAAACAAGGTTTGCCAGAAACAATTGAGGATTATGTTGCTGCCTAAAAGGAACTTGCCATCTCATGTAAATTTTGGAACTTGTATTAAGATCTTATTAACTTGCATTAACATCTTATTAGGGATTGGATTATCATGCCTACTAATGATTACAATCTTCAAGAGAGACTGGGTAATTGATTTATTCTTCCTTAAAGGAGGTAGTTGCCACTGCTAAAAGAGCAGATCTATCTAAAATATGTGCCAAAGCATCTCTAAGAATGCCTCTGTCACAGTCGGATGGATCTTCTGTTGTTTGAAGAGTCCTCCTAGAATGCCTTCAAAGGCTTACCTAAAAACAATTGCAAGAACACCCAGAGCAAACCCAAAAGTAATATTTCTGAGAGGAGCAAGGAACTTAGATGTTGCAGATGTGGAAACAAGGATCATCTTGCTAGAGACACAGTGTTTCCCTGTCTTCCAACAGAAGAGTTAATTCTGTGGGATTCTTGGTCACTTTGCTAAAGATGTGGAGAAAAAAGTTCGGAGAAGTCTGATTCGGAGTCATCAGGTGTCAACGAACTCCTTAATGCTGAATGTGTTTTGCACATCCGTTATGATGTTTTGAATGTCAATGCACCTACAACTAACAAACCCGTTTGTCATAAGATTATGTGAAGCTGATATGCAGATTGTAGCTAACTCGGGTTCACCTTACACTATTGTGGATCAGTCATTTTGTGAAAACAAATTCAGTAATGTGTTAGTAAAAAAACTGCTTCCTCAAATGTCCATCCGTGGGGTTTACTGGTGTAGAGATTCCAATGCTATGTTATAGAGTCTTGATGTTTGTATGTAAGAACATGGAAGCCAGGTGCAAGTTGTATGTTGTAGAGAAAAGGCCAACTGTTTTGGGATGCATGGATCAGAAGTCCTTAGGAATAACATTGCATCCCAATAATGAGCAACCCGTTCTACTAACAGAGAATGAGGAGACAAGAATGGGTATTCAGATGGAAATAGAGTTCCCCAATGTGTTTTCTGGAGTAGTTGGGAGACTTAAGGATTTCAGTCACAAAACCAGTTTAAAAGATGGTGCTGTACCTGTCTGTCATAAGATAAGGAACTTATCTTATAGTGTTAGTGGGGGAAGTCAATTCAGAATTAGATAAATTGTTGAGTAACTGCATAGTGGAACCTCTGGAAAGCAGTGAATGGTTGGCTCCCTTGGTAGTGGCAAGTTACTGGCAGAAACCAAAGATGTAAAATTGTTTGTACAACAGATATAACCTCAGCCTACCATCAGGTACCTCTTCCTCCTGACAGTAGCACTCTTACTGCTTCTGTTAGTTCTTTTAGATGCTACAGATTTCTTAAGGATGCCTTTTGGTTTGGCCTCTGTGACAGCAGTCTTCCAGTGGCTAATGTTTCAACTTTTCAGAGATAGTAGGAGTTTCATCTTTTCAGGATGACATACTTGTGATGGGGAATGACAGAACGGAACATGATGGTAAACTGAGGAAGGTTTGAGTAGTCTGGGAGAAAGGGGGCTGACTGCAGAGGTCAAGAAGTGCAAATGTGTGGTGAGGTCTGTCACTTACCTTCGTAATGAGGTTAGTGAACCTGGTATCAAACCCAAGAAGGACATTTTGAACTCTGTCCACAGTGCCCCACCAGACATTTGCAAGGATGAGATTAGATCCTTCCTAGGTTTGTCAGAATTTTACTCAGAAAATGTGATAAACTTTGCCAGTATGATTTATGGCTTGAGGCAATTGCTTAAAAACCGGCAAGAGTTCATGTGGAATGAAGATTTACCAAAGGAGTTCGCAGCTATCAAAATTGACATTTGCCAAATTATTCCCTTGCAGGGATCTGGTCCTTTTGCTCTTTCTTTAATCACGACTGACTCTACTAGGAACGGTCTAGGTGATGTACTCTCGCAAATCACAGGAAAGGGCAATGAACTTACATTATCTTTTGTCTCAAGTTCCCTTTCTCCCTCTGAGGAGAAATTTTCAGTAATTGACAGAGAGATGATTGTTTGTATGTGGACCATTGAGAAATTTAGTCAGTATATTTAGGGTACAGAGTTCATATTATCTACGAAGCACAAACCTCTTACTAAAGTATTGACTTCAACAGAAACACTTAAGGTCACTCCACATATTGCTAGGAAGTCCTTGAAGCTTCTATAATATAACTATTTTGTTAAATACCTTCCTACAACACAAAACAAAGTTGCCGATTTCAGTGGTGGCTTGCACAGGCAAGAGCGGTGGGGTGGGGAGAGGGCAGGGCGGGGCGGGGTGGGGGGTGGTGGAAGTCGACAGACGACGGGATAAGTAATATTAAATACATTAATTAATTAAATCACTTACATTGTGCTCGCTAGGAAACAAGGTACTGATTACTATCAGTACCTTGTATCCTGACGAGTATGCACATGTAAAAGAGGAATCCGAATCCTGAGGAAGGCCTGTTGACCCCACAGGGCATGCAGAAGGGCAAAACATGTTGATGAAAAGAACACAAGTATCAGGGGTAATGGATACTAATGATCCAACAACATCCAGCACAGACATTTTTTAATCCTGCCAGGAGAAGTCCAGAATACACATTTAGGTGAGTTATCCCCTAGGCAGTTTTAGATATTTTTTTGTGTTGAGAGGATCCTTGATCTTGATGGGACAGAGGGATCACCTCTAGTTCTTCAACATTTGATAATAACTAAAAAAAAAAAATTTCGCTCCACTCTGTACGTTGGTCTGTGTCAGAGTGTTGATGTGTGCCCTATGATGAAGCATGACACAATTTAATGTGTGAGGGCAGTATTTAAACACGAAAGGTTTTTCCAATGAGAAAATCGAGTGGCTCCTAGAGAGACAAGGAAATCTTTTGAATTCCCCTTCCTTTCCTTTGTGTGGTTAAGTGTTAGCAGCAGCAAGGACAAAAGGAAGGGTAGTATCTCTCTCCCCCCAGTGTTTTGCATGTGTTTATGGTTTCTCTGGATCCACAGAGACTGGTAAGCACCTTAAGCCCACTTCCAAGGGTCGAGGACTGGGGTGGCACAACTTGGCAGGGTAGATTCACAGATGGCAGAGCCCAGGTTCAGGTGCAAAGGTGTTGGAAGCCTATTCTGTCCCCTAGGCTTCAGATCAGGAGGCCAGCCAACTAGCCCTTAGAGTCACTCTGGGTCCTGGGTTCAAGAGATGCTGGTCCAGTCCTTCTTAACGAGGCAAGAGGGCCGCAGGTAGCAAGTCAGCACAGCAAAGCAGGAGTCTATCAGATTAGCAGTCCTTCAGCTGAACAGCAGTCCTTCCTCCTGGCAAAGTATCCACAGGTCCAGAGGTGTACTGAAGTGGTGATGTCTGAGGCCCAGTATATATACCTAGTTGTGCTTATGAAGTGTGGGAGAAGCTTCTAAGGTTTCCCTTTGAAGTCCCCAGGCAGACTAGCTACAGTGTGTTTGCAAATTGTGATTCCAAAGACACCAAACATGAACTGGTTATCTCTTCTCATTTGGAAATGACATAAAATGGAGTAATCCACTACTAATCCTTTGGCTTCCGGGGTAGCAAGCTACTCACCGAAAGGCACTTCAATGCCTCATCAGGGGTAGTAAGCGCTATTTAAATTGGATTACAATACAATACAATACACTAAGGCAACTTCAATGTCATCCAATTGCAGAGATAGACCTTGCAGTAGTGAAACACTAATATAAGAGCTTTTCACTACTAGGACAGGTAAAACTTAAAATGACATGTCCTATTTTTAAAATGCATTTCACCCTGCCATCTGGGGTTTCCAGGGGCTACCCTAGGGGTGGCTTACATGTATTAAAAAAAGGAAGGTTTGGAACCAGCCAAAGGTTTATCTTGACAGGTCAAAATGACAATTTATAAACTGCATACACAGGCTCTGCAATGTTAGACCTGAGACATGTTTAAGGGCTACTTAAGTGGGTGGCACAATCAGTGCTGCAGGCCCACTAATAGCATTTAATTTACAGGCCCACAGCACATTTAGTGCCATGTAACTAGGGACTTACAAGTAAATTAAATATGCCAATTGTGTATAAGTCAATCGTAACATATTTAGAGGAGAGAACACAAACACCTTAGTACCTGTTATTAGTGGTAAAGTGTACAGAGTCCTAAGGCCAGCAAAAACAAGGTCAGAAAAAATGGAGGAGGAAAGTAAAAGGTTTGGGGGAAGACCACCCTAAGGCTGACAGGTCTAACAACCATTATAGTTCGGCAAATGCAGAGAATTGTGCACTTCAAATAGAATGAGGTTCCCAGAATTTTCCAAAGCAGGCCTAACTTTGTTTCGTTCATACCTGCAACATCGACGGAACATCAAGCCACAGGCAGTTGTGTTTCTTTGCTATCACCTGAGTGGCAAATGTAAGTGGGAACACAAAATAGCCTCCTCTCATCCATGTCATCTCCCTTCTCGGCTACAGGTGCAGCAAGCTGAAAATGCTGTGTACAGCAGTGGTAAAGTTCCACTTCAGCACAGGTACCCTTTTTAGCCCAGTTTGTTTATTTGTATCATTCACAAGCTTCGCAAATCACAAAACTGAATTAAAAAAAAAATCATAAAGTTATGGGATTGCAAGCTTCACAGATTTCCCTTTCCTGTTCTTGAGGCGCCTAAACATTAGATGTTGGCTCTGCACTTCAATGAATAATTACGTGAATAGGATACTTTAACAAACAAAGGGGCATATTATCAAGGGATTTATCGCCGCTTTAGCGGCACTTTTTGCCGCTAAAGCGGCGCTATTTATATCGCCCTATTAGCAAGCTGTCGCTAACTGGCGTTAGCGACAGCTTTTAGGCGTTAGCGGGCGGGATTTACATCGCCTTGCATGTCAGCGATAATTATCGCTAATGACATGCAAGGAAGGCGTTCCCTACTAAAAGCGACTGGAAACAGTTGCTAACTCCACTACCCCCTATTAGCAAGGCAGGCAAAGCGATAAAATAATTCGCGCTAAGCGTGTTTATCGCTATATTTTATCACCTGCTAGTGAGGATGACTTACCTGTTTAAAGTATAGGAGGTGGATTCTAATGCTGAATCCACCTTAGCGATAATGCGAGAATATCGCTGCTTTTCCAGCGATATTCTCACATTTTGCCGCTATCACTGGAAATATTATCGCTATGGAGATAAACCTTACTAATAGGGTGTTATCTCAGCGATAATTTCCAGCGATAGGCGGCGTTAACAAAAAACGCGCTAAGTGTGTTTTGCGATAAATATCGCAATTCCTTGCTAATATGCCCCAAAATGGAATAGTTGGGAAAAATGTGAAAAAACATGGGTGTGGTCTCCGAAGTGTTATGTTATGTTATTAGGTTTTGTAGAGCACAAACAGATACCCAAATCGGCTTTCCCGGTACTTTAGGTGTAGTGTATGGAAAGATATATATGTATTGTATAACTCAAACCGAGTAAGGGAAGAGAAATAATATGCAAGTTTGCATACTTGAGAAGCATGGTGATGAAACCAAAACCTAGACGCACAGGGAAAGCATTTCCGGGGCACAAAAATGCAAAAGCATGGATGAGTTACGGATGGAGGAGGAGAGACCATTGGAATGCAAGGAGCAATGAGGAGGAGGGAAAGAAAGATCCAGGATGAAAGAAGAGAAAGTCATGCAAACTCAGAAAATTGGAAATTGAAATTGGTTCCGGAATGAATCTGCAAACGTCAATAAGATCTTAGTAAGGGTGGAGGATGGCTTAGGATTGATACACGACATTTTCCCCCAATACACCGATGAAGAAATGAGAGAAAGTGTTAGGGAAAAGGATCTCCAAAGTGAAAAAGTCATAAAAATGAACATTTTACAGTAAAAGCATTTTGAAATGTCGAATTCAAATAAATTGGTAAGATACAAATAGGAAGAGAGAAACAAGTAGGTGGGACCCCATATTCAATAATTTAACTGGCAGAGAAATGGGCTTCATGCAGCACCTATAGGGATCCTTTGGCTCGTAAGGACGTCCAACTAGGGGTTCAAATCCTTTGAATCTGCCTAAAGTAGACCACAGTTTGTATGACTAAAGAGAGGTCCATTCCTTCTGGTCTTACCATATAAAACCATAGACTTCCTCATGATGAAGTCATCAATAAGGCTTGGTGGGCACTGTGGCCCTGATTACAAGATGAGGTAAATCTGACACGTGTGAAACTTGGCACAGAAAATTGATTCAACATGCACTTCCACATTTACGAGTGGAACCTTGGATTGTGTTTTTTACCACACACCGGTGTATCAGTATTTACTGAGTTTATTAAGTACCTCAAAAAAGCTGATTCACTTAGTATGTTTACCTCTTACCCTGATCTTGCTCAGACCATCACATTTTACAATATAACTCAACCATACTTCTTTCAAATCCACAAACACTTCACTACATCCCAAACCTCCCTTCTATCACTTCTTTTTTTGCATTACAGCACGCTCCACCTGCAGTAAAGTTCTATAACCCAGGCCTGCTTCGGAAATAGCCCTCACGAATCATTGGTTTCGCATCAAGCAGCACTGAAAGTCAGAGGAAATGGTCCTAAATAAGTTTCACTGTATAGTACAATTCCACAACTGTGTTCTCGCTGAGTGTATCTATAAATATCTATGATTGTTTCACCCACAGTCGGCATGGTTCTGTAAATCGTTAATGGTGTTTTGTTATCCCGGTAAATATGTATTTGTCTTTGTTGTCTCAACCCATCTCACTTTTCCCTATTCTAATAATCTTAGCATACATTCTTCTTATAGTTTTGAATTCTGTTCATCTTTTGACCTAATTTCCTCTTTAGATGGAAAGTGTTCTTGAACAAAGATTTATGTCTCTTTATATTCATCATAAATGAATTGTGGGTAATTCCTCCAATGATAAGAGTCAGGAGTTTAAGTATCTTTATAACTGCTTTTCCTGACTTGAAAATGTAGAAAAATAAAGGGCATACATCAGCAGTTTTGGAACGCCTCAGGTCCAAAACACAACAGGTATGGCCCTAGCCCTCTTGATGTAAAGAAAACTCCATCTGAAGTTGCAACACCATACTACTGCTATAAACACTAAATTCTGGCCATTCTCGGGCCTCATGATGTATGCAATACTCCATCTGGGGCTGCAACACCCAAACTGCATAATGAAGATGACACTCGGTTTGAGCTAAGAAGTCCAACCCTCAGGATAATCATGAAACTCCATCTTGGGCTTCAACAACCAACCCACATAAAGAGCATGAAACCTGGTTTGATGCTACAAAATCCATAGCTCAGGATATAAGTGAGACTCCATCTTTCAGTATGAGACTGCACGACGTAATTCTCATAATATACACAAACCTCCAGTTGATGCTGCAGCACACAATCTCAGTGGCGGCTCTTCCGCTAAAGCAGAGGAGCGTTGCCCCACTGTGCAAAAAGGAAAAATAAAATGACAATAACGTATAGTTATTGTCATTCTATTTTTCCTATTGCATGCAGTCTGTGTGCAGTGTGGGGCGGGGCTGACCACAGCAGGGAAGGAGTGGTGTGCACGTCCTAAGTGCGCATGAACTGTTTGGCCGGCCCTCTTGGGCCGACCAAACAGTTCATGTGCACTTTGCATGTTCCTACCGGGCTGCATTACATAGCCTGGTAGGAACATGCACAGGCTCCCTGTTTGAGTCTGAGCGCCGAGCCACCGTGCTCAGACCAATCACAACACTGCATTGCAGCATTGTGATTGGCTCATGGGAGCCTGTGTGTCGGGTGCTTCCTGCTGCCAGCCGGACTGCAGGAAGGAAGAAGAACGCATGAGAGGCAGCGGCCGTCCGTTCTAAGGTAAGTTTTTTTTTGTTAAATAACCCCCGCCCCACCACCCTCATTCGGTAGCAGCCACGACTGCACAGTCTGCAATGATGAACATGAAAGTCAGTCTCAAGCAACCGGGCCCGACTCGCATGAGGTACACGAGGCTCCATCTAAAGGCGGTCTGCAAAGCTCAACATGTAGCTGAGGCTACAACACAAGTCTGTGTTACTTTTGTGCTCTTCTTTAGTTTTGCAGTACGTTCAAACCACTAGTTTTTCAAATACATCTACCTCAAGTATAAATAGATTCACAGACCATTCACAGACCATGCATTTTACATTTTAAAACCCTTTTTGACATGGCTTGTCCATTCTATCTGTTGAGTATCCTTCCTGCAGCCTGTAGACACCACAGCTCAATGTAAACATGCTTTGGGCTAAATATGGGAAAACTGAATTGCACGCACACACTGCATATCGTATAGGGGTGTAACAAGACAAGAGGTTTCAGAAGCACCTTGCCAGGGGGTGGAGGAGTATTTTATGTTTCAGGGTAAATGTAAACATGTCGGTTAGGAACTCTATGGGGTCAAAGCTAATGACATCCCAGCAGACACCATTATCCCTATTCCGTCTGGTTTAGAGTCAGCATCGTTTTGCAGAAAAAACCCAGATTTTAAATGATCACATAAGATCCTAAAACATGGGCGAGAAAGATCTTTGTCTGTGCTTTGTCTCAAAGGAATACCTAACACAGCACATCCTGAATAATACATAAATACACATTTCCGGTAATGTGTGTTAGATATGACTCACTCCTTTATATGATGGCTTTACTGGGACATGTGTTGAATCAGCAAGGCTGAAACACGCGGTCCACCACTACAAGTCCCAGCGGTTGCTTTCACTCTTACATGGGATGAACAATTTTCATAAAAGAGATCTTTGAAGCTTTGTAGCTTGTTTGTCATTAGGAAGAAATCTATTTTGCACTCCAGCAAAAATTATGTTGTGCATGCGTACATTTAAAAAACGAATAAAGGGAGAAGTTAAGATAGTACTGGTCAATGCTTGTGAGATGAAATGCTTTGTCAAATTCTTAGCCTATGCTGCAGAAAAATAAGCAGAAACGAGTATTACGTTTGTATTAACTGTGCATAACAAATCTCCACATCCTTTATGTTAAGTTAGAGTCTGTGACTTGGAATACTCGCTAGCTATGGTTGGGAAGGGAGATGCAGGTAGGAGGTAGGGCTTGGGGCAGTTGTGATGTCTGACAGCTGCAACTATGCTGAGATTTGTTGCAAAGGTTGGCAGACTCAATAATTGCAAAGCTGACAAAGTTTAACAAAAAAGGGGTCTTTCATTGCTGCAGGAATGTCCTGATCCCAGAATTCCGAGGGGAGTGTTGGAAAGTGGGTTACTGGTTGAGAGGGGTGAAGCCCTACTGAAGCAGCAACCACAGTCCCTGTCAGTATTAGACACAAGCAACCCCCAATTAACCTGTGCTTGATCCTCTGGAGGATTGGCACAAAAGCAGTTAGGCTTAACTTAGAGGCAATGTGTAAAGTATTTGTGCAGCACTTCAAATAGCAATAAAGTGAAAACACAACATAAGAAATATCCCACAACAATTTAGACAGAACAGTAAAATTAAATACATTATTTGAGACCAAAATTACAAAAATTCAATCAGTAGAACAGAAGATAGGCAATTTCAAAGTCACAAGTTCAGGCCGACCGAGATGGAGTATGGCTCTGATACAGAGCCCAAGCTAGGCCTGCTGAACAAAGTACCTTAAATCCTGGTTGTGGAGCGTTGCAAAATCCAGCAGCGAAGATGCTTTGCTCAGCGGCGGTTCTGCGGTGCTGTGACACTGCAATGCAAAGTCCTGCATCCTCCTTGAGGGTGCCGTCAACGAGTGGCTCGCAATGTGAAGTCCTGCATCAAAGATGCGGCACACACTAGTGGTTCTGAAGAAGCTGCAATGCTGCAATGCAAAGTCCTGCATCAAAGATGAGGCACACACTAGTGGTTCTGAAGAAGCTGCAATGCTGAAATGCGGAGTCCTGCATACTTGTTGAGTATGCCGTTGACGAGGGTCTTGTAATGCAAAGGCCTGTGTTGAGGATGCGTTGCGCAAAGGTCGTTCTGAAGAGACTGTGATGCGAGTTGCATTGTGCAACGTTAGTTCTGCCCACAGGACTACAGCTAGCCTGGCAGACCATCTTCAGGCCCACTTCCAAGGGTTCAGGACTGGGTTGGCACCACTTGGGGGATAGGACTCACAGTAGATGGAGTATAAATGCTGGGTTTAAGGTGGTTGGAGCCTTTTCTATCCCTGAGGTCTGCTCAGGAGGCCAGCCAACTAGCCCTTGGAGTCACTTAGGTGGTCCTAGGATCAAGATGCAGGTCCAGTTCTTTCAATCAGCAGGGCAGCGGAGCAGAAGAGCAACAGAGTAGCAGTCCTTCTTATAGAGCAGCACAGCAGTTCTTCTGAGTCTTCCACAGGTCCACAAGTGTACTGAAGAGTTGGGTCTGAGGGTCCAATATTTACACCTGGCAACCACTTTGAAGTAAGAAAAGGTTCTGGAGGTTTCCATCCCCAGGGGTGTTTGGAATTTCCTGCCTCCTTGCCCTAGCTCCAACTTGCCTGGGGTCACAAAAGACGAGTGTCAAGCCCTTTGTGAGTGTGCCCAGACAGAGCCTTTGTGATGTGAAAGTGTGGTAGGTGACAGCTCCTCCTGCCATCAAGCCAGAGATGGCTCATCCTGCCATCACTTAGTTCCCCTTTGTCTCACAGTCTGTCAATACACAAAGACCAACTGCCATCTACACCTAGTCATGTTACCCAGGATACAGGCTGCAGGCACCAAATGGTTAGGACAAGAAAATGCCAAATTTCTAAAAGTGGCATTTCCAGAAATGTGACTTAAAATCTGACTTTACCATTAAAGTGGGTTTTAAATTACAATTATTTAAACACCATACTCGAAATTCCTAATTGTTCCCGATTGAAAGTTATTTGAAATGTAATATCTTAACCCAATGTTATCTTATGGGAGAGGCAGGCATTGCAGTAGTGAAAAACTAATTTAAGACTTTTTCAATACCAGGACATGTAAAATTTAAACACAAATGTCCAACTTTATATGCACAGTATACCCTGCCCTATGGGCTGTTTAGGACATAGCCTGGGGGTGACTTAATATATATTAAAAATGATGGTTTAGGACTGGCAAAAGGTTTACTTTGTCAGGTCAAAATGACAGTCTATACTGTACACCCAGCTGCAAATACAGTCCTGAAACATGTTTAAAGGGCTACTTAAGTGAGTGGCACAATCAGTACTGCAGGCCAACGAGTGGCATTTAATTTAGAGGCCCTGGGTACATGTAGTACCACTTTACTATGGACTTACAAGTAAATTAAATGTACCAATTGGGTGTAAGCTAATAATTTCACACTTTAGCACTGGTTAACAGTAGTAAAGTGCACAGAGTCCTAAGGCCAACAAAACGAGATCAGCAAAAATGGAAGAGTGAGGCTGACAGGTCTAACAGTGATACATCTAGGATTAGGAAAGGAAGAGGATGTAGCAGAGAGGATGCAGTTGTCATCTCTACTATCACCTGCATGGCAGCTGAATAACAAAATGATAGCATCTCAGGAACGTCATCTACTTTCCAAAATCCTAGAAGTCCTTCCTGAGCCAAGGAATGGAGAAGGAGTGTCCCTGCAGCCTTATGTCTCGCCCACAATGGGCAGGATGTCTCTCTGTAACAATGGAACTACTGGGTGGCTCTGCAAGTGTAATTAAATATTCACCAAATCAAATAAAATTGAAAATCTAGACAAGTTTAACCTTTTATTAAGAGAAGCAAATTACAACAGAAATAACAAAGGGCTGACATTTTAATGTTTCAGTCATGGTGGAGAAATTCATTAATTGCCACTCCATATGATGCAAGTTTCTTTTCTTTTCAAATAAGGTAGGATTTTTCTTTTCATCATATATGCAGAGTTGACTCTCCTGTCAGATCTGCCCCACATGTGATTGACTCGCCCAGTCCAATTGGGCACTCAGAGCTGGAGACCTTGCAAGAATTATCATGATTCCTGACACTCCAGTCCACTTCAGGTTCTCAGAGGCAGTTGTAGAGGAATTTGATTTTTGTAAAGGAATAAAATGTTAAGCTGGTTTTGGTAGCTTAAGATATGGATGAAATCCACTTGTCGACTGAAATTTTTCTTAAAACTATGGGGCATATTAGCAAGACCCACGTTAAAATTATCGCCGTTTTAGCGGCAGGAAACTGCCGCTAAAACGGCGATAATGGGCTTGCTAATATGCGTTATGGAATTCAATAGAAGCCCAGGTTAGATGTCCTGCACATCTAACATGGGCTTCTATTGGAATTCTATAACGCATATTAGCAAGTCCATTATCGCCGCTTTAGCGGCAGTTTCCTGCCGCTAAAACGGCGATAATTTTAACGTGGGTCTTGCTAATATGCCCCTATATATGTTGCACAAGTTACAACACAGACAAATAAAAATAAAAATATTTTAAAAATAAAACTGGTGAAAGGTTCAGTCCGGTGGGCGTGGCTCCTATCCTCCCTGAGTTATCTGAATCACATGGAGAAGATTTGATCTAGTAGTGTGACCAGACTGCAAAACTAAGAGTTGGGAATTCTAATCTTGGCTTCATCACTTGACCAATTTGTGCTAGTTTATGCAAATCTCTTATTCAAGGAGCCTCCAAATGTCAAAACAAGAGCGCTCCGAAACATTAACAGCTAGATAGAAACCTGTCATTTTCGTTTAAACACAGTATAACCAAAGCACTCCAAGCTAGAGGAACACCCCCACCCCCCTGGCAATGGATCACATTTTGCCAAAAACGCAGCAACGCCCCCAGAATCATCTGTGGGGTTTTGTAGAAGAGCGACATCAAACATGCTGGCAGTGCTTTTCAAGTTTCAAACTTTTATTTACCTTTTCTTGCCTTTGAGTTTGCAGTGCAACACAGGATTAAAAAGCCACATCTTAATGAAAAGGTTAAATACGTCGTTAAAATATAGCTAGTGAATAATCCCTGTCCAGCTGAGGCTTTTGGTACAGAATAATGCTTGTAGCGAGTCAGAGTGTAAGTACATTTTATGACGCACCTTATGGGTTCCTCACCAACCTGTACAGATTGTATGCCACACTGCCGAGCGAGTGGAGCCCTTTAAGTGCGTTATGCTGTTTGCATGTACTTTCAATTCGCCCGCTACAATTCCTCACTTTCCTTCAGTCACTCAGCTTTAAATGTAAAACACGTCTTATTCTTCTGGAGGATGAATTTTTTGCTGGCCTTCGTAGATAATCTATGTTCGTATATTTTGTGAACGATTTGGGCAAGCAAAGGCTGTGAATTAAAAACGTTTCTCTCATCATTACCTTCCTCCTTCGGATTAATGCACAGTTCTTGCGAGGAATCCCGTTAAGGAAGACTACAGCAAAGCAGTGCCTAATGTGTGCCAGTTTGCATGTTGTGCACTGGCACCAATGTTTGTAGGCCAGAACTAATTTTACAGCATTAGACTTTGACCCTGAGCAAGTGAGAGGTAAGGAACAAAGAGAGGAAGAAGCAGGACGTGAAATGTAGAGGATGTAGACTTATGGCTCGAGCTGCC
Organism: Calotriton arnoldi; assembly: GCA_963921515.1. Classification (NCBI taxonomy): domain Eukaryota; kingdom Metazoa; phylum Chordata; class Amphibia; order Caudata; family Salamandridae; genus Calotriton; species Calotriton arnoldi. The sequence continues at coordinate 226,958 of CAWUFW010010378.1, read as the reverse complement.
GACTTTGGAGCTGGGGAACCGGGTTAGAGCCTCGGCTCAGCATCCTGTGATTCTAGGCAAATCACTGAGGGGCATATTCACAAGGACTCATCGCCGATTTATCGCCATCTTAACTCAACAAAAGTGGAGATAGATTTAACGCCCCATTCACAAGCGTGTGCAAACTGCAGACATCGCCAGTATTCCCGCGATAACTTCCCCCAAATTTATCTCCACAGGTGACACCACCAACTAACCCTAATGAGATGCAGAGTAGGTGTTCCCGTGCAAAAACACACGAAAACACCACTACACCACTTTCACAACGAACTGCCAGATCTGCGATGCGAACTAAAAACAGGCGATAAGCCACTGTAGCAGCAGGGATTTAACACCTGCCTCATGCTGGTGTTAAGCAGTACGACTACCTGCAGCACTAAAGGGAGCCCAGCCCAGAGCCACATCGGAAGACCCACAGATGCCATGGAGCCAATGATCATGCAGCTCGGAGACCCAAGAGGGCACAACACCCACCGCCACCACTCTCCCCCCCCCCCAGACACCCCCCCCAGACAAACACATACCGTGCACGTCACAAGAGCCACAAAAAGCGCATGATGTCGCACAATGACAAAAAGAAACACACGTGTGGTCAGAAGAACGAGAAACAGTCACACATCATTAAAGTAACAGCCAAAAACTTTATTGAAATACAACACAAAACACCAATGCGGAAGACTCCTGTCGGGTCCGTCCGGGACAATCTTGATGTCACAGCCTGGAAAACAAAGCACAAAATCAGAACGTGTGTCATGTGCACATCAAAGGAGCGAGACACAGAGAAACAGAGAATGAAAGAAAGGCAGAGGGAGAATGAGAGAGAAGGAAAGGAAGAGAGAGAGAGAGAGAGTGAGAGAGAAGGAAGGGAGAGAGAGAGAGAAAGAGAGGGAAGGAAAGGAAGGGAGAGAGAGAGAGAGAAGGAAAGGAAGGGAGAGAGAGAGAGAGAGAGAGAAAGAAGGAAAGGAAGGGAGAGAGACAGAGAGAGAGAGAGAGAAGGAAAGGAAGGGAGAGAGAGAGAGGGAAGGAAGGAAAGGAAGGGAGAGAGAGAGAGAGGGAGGGACACTGCCGCCCTGCGCACCCAGGCCCCACTGCTCACCTGCTGCCACCAGTGTGTCTCCAACCACGTGCCGGTATACACTGCAAGCCACCAGGTCTGCAATCTGTAATCGAGGCCAGAGTCAATCATGGCAGAGTCCATCTCACTGCACATGGCAACAACGCCTGTCTGTCCCTGCGCACACATGCAGCCGCACCCTACCCCCTCCCACCGGCCAGCGCTGGCTGTTCGCACTTGCGCACCCAGGCCCAACTGCTCACCTGTGCCAACGGTGTGTCCACAAGTGGGCACACCACGTGCCCGTGCAAGCTCCAGGCTCCGGTCCCGCCACCATGGCATGGTCCACATCATGCGGACCCGCACCGCTGCCCAGCAGGTCCCACACATGACGCTGAGTCCTGAGGCATCAATGGCAGAGACCACATCAGTGCACACATCATCATCGCAGGCTGCACACCCGCTCAGCAATTTCGGTTCCACCAACCCTGTGCAACCCCAGTCAGCGCCACGTGGTGGTAGGCCCGTGACGGCCGCAAGGCTTCGGGTGCCACCAACCCTGTGCAACCCCAGTCAGCGACACGTGGTGGTAGGTCCGTAACGGACGCAAGGCTTCGGGTGCCACTAACCCTGTGCGCAACAACTCATGGGCCCTTTATGATTGGGACTCGTGGAACGTCCGTCATCCAGTCACCACCGGCAGTGGGGAATGTGACGTTGTCGGCCCCTTATATTGGCGGGGTCACATGGCGTGTGATGCCTGTGCCGGATGGGTGTGGTGTGTGTGCAAACCTGCCCTCAGGGAGTGGCCGTGACATGCTGACAACTAGACCAGTGACCTGCAGACCACTAGTGACATGTAGCTATGTGGGCCCCCCCTCGGGGCGTAAGCGGAGTGGTCTGGCCTGGCGTACGCCGGACCAGCGCAGAGCTTGCAACAATGACTCGGGGGCTCTGGGCGTGGTTCAGTCCATGTCCGGACAAGGAAGTGACTAATGCGTGTGTCCCTGTTGTAGTGTCTACGGCACCCGGAACGCAATCGGCAATGTAGCACACTGTGACTGGAATCCCACTAGATGAGCATCATTGACGTTAGGGGGAATCACTGACCCTACATTCATCCACACATTCATACATGAATGATGTAAGACATGACACAGCAGTGCGTTTCTGAATGTTTAATGCACATCCAGTGGAGTTTTGCAGCTGGAGCAGTACAGGGCCATGCCAACCCCACTTCGCAATATGGGCCCGTGGAGGGCCAGCCAGAGTCCATCCGGGAATGACAAGTACTACGGAAGAGGAAGGGTATAGTCCGCAGTCTGGTCGCCGTGTCATTGGTCATCAAACAGTATATGGCAGTCCATGTCGCGGTCCAAGGTGAGTGCAGCGGAGTGTATCGGGGGTCAGTGGAAGGTCATGGGGCTATGTGCGGCACCAAGCAGAAACAGGCCAGGTGGCGGAAATGAATGCTAGTGCCTCCTTCTGATCTCAATCCCATCCACGTCCTCATCCTCGGATGTGTGCCCTGCCCCACCTGTGGGTGTTGCACTTCCGACTGCGGCACTGTGTGCCACTGACACATCAGGTGCCGGAGTGGAGACGCCTGCCGCACTGGGAGGCACTGACACACCAAGGGGCGGAGATGTGGATGGTGTGGGGGCAGTAGCATTCATCTGCGCCACGCCTTGTGGCAGCAATGCCATGATGAGGATCTGCAGGGCATGGTAGATCCCAGCTACATTTTGCTGATGTGCAGCGGTGGCTGCCATCCTTTCCGCCTCCATCCGCACCATGTCCTCCATGAGCCTCCGCATGTGTGCCAGCTCAAGGCTGGGATCGCTGGAGCCACTCTGAGCGGACAGGTGTTCTTGTCTCCGAGTCATGACTCCAGCAATGTCAGCCAGGGCTCTTTGGAGACCATGGAGCGGCCCGTGGGTGTCCGTTAGGGACTGGAGCTGGTCCCTGATGGGACCTAGACACCCATGGATGGCGTCCAGTTTGGTAGCCATGAGGTCGAACCCGACCCGCACCTGCTCAGCCGTCTCCCTCTGGCCCTCCAGCACACGGCGTTGGAAGGCCATGTGTTGTTCGTGGGGGTCTTGGGAGACAGCCGGGGTTGTGGGTGCCTCCTGCTGGGTGATTTGTGTAGTGGGTGGGGTCTCCTCGATGCAGCTGGGCTGCCCTGATCCTGGAGGTGAGTTGCGGATGATGTCAATGATGTCTTGGAGGGCTTGGGTGTCGATGCTGGGGGTGTCCTCCTCGTCATCAGTGAAGAGTGGCTGGGACTGCTCTGCAGGAGGTGTTGACGGTGCCCCTGCAATGTTAAGGGGAGATGGTGTGTTACAATGTGTCCACATGTATGTAGCCGCATGGTACATGTTCACATTCAGACAGCATGGCATTGTACATTGTGACAGTCTGTGGATCAGGGCCATGATCCAGAGTCATTGTGGGTGTGCACTGGGCTCTGCTTGATTGTGCATGTGTGCCATTGTGGCCATCTCCACCCATCCCCCCAGTACCTGGTGGTTACTCACCCTGTTGCTGTGGTGTTGTGTCATGTCGAGCAGTGTCCGGTCCCCCGACTCCTGCCACAGTCTCCACGCTGATGACTGTCGACACCAGCTCCTCCATGTCATCCAGCTCCAGCTGTGGCGCTGGGCTCCCACCTCCAGTCTGCATTGCTGCCTTCTGGTTGCCTGCGAGTTTCTCCTTGGTTTTGCGCTTGATGTCGAACCATCGCCTCTTGACCTCGTCCATAGACCTCTTGTGCTCTCCGACGGCATTCACTTTGTCCACGATGGCCCGCCATATTCCATTTTTGGTGCCCAATGACACGTTGGAGGTGACGAACAGTTGTTGTTGGTGTTCCATCACCTCCGTGACCAGGATCCTGTTTTCCTGCGGACTGAACTCCGTCTTCCTCTTCTTCTTGTCCTTGCCCTTCCCTGTCCCCGAGGTCCCAGGCTGGTCGTCCGGGGAGCTTTTGAGGTTCCGCTCATCCTCTGCGCCTGCTCCGGCTGCCTCCATGGTGCTTCGGTGTTGGTCATTTTGTGTTTGTGTGTTTTTGTACTTTTGTAGTGATTTTCCCACCTGCCGTGTGTGTATTGCAGGCCTGGCGCTGCTTATCGCTGATTTCCTCATCGCGGTTTGGCCAATCGCATGTTTTTTTGTGTTGAGGTTTGTGTTTTTATCACCGTCGCGGTTGTTGTATCGCGGACATTGTCCGCGGTTTCGGGAGGCTATCGCATGGTACCGCCGTGTTGTGAATTCCACGTTAACACAGGGTTATTTTCCCGCGATGGACTGCGATGTGTAAAGTTGCGTTAACATTTTTTGGGGATGTTTAGCACACGTTCTTGTGAATATACCCCTTAATCTCCCCGCGCCTACCAAATAATAAATGTGTCCTTGTGTAACGTAACTGGTGCTCATGTGAAGCGCTCCAATACCTTCCGGTAGAGTTCGCACTATATAAATCTGCAAATGAAAATGTTGACAAACATAACAAGCATTGGCATAGCCAATAGGTCTCGCCTTTGGGACCTTATAAGTGTTTAGCCATGCAACACTTGATGTTGTTGCACCAAGGATATCGTGCTGCATAACTAAACACTTATAAGGTCCCAAAGGCGAGACCTATTGGCTATGCCAATGCTTGTTTAAAGGGTGCTATTGCCAGGAGAAAACAAATGTTGTTTTGACTGCCTGATCTTGCCAGTTTGATCTGTTTATATGATGATTGTAGGGCATTGAGCCCCATGGCAGGATTCCCTTATTTTGCTTGATGGGACTTTAATTCTGTTTTCACTAATTATTTTATCTGTTGTTTTTAGACTTGTTTTATTGAGCTGATCATGAGGTGTGTCTTTAATAATGCTTTTTATGTGTGTAATGCGCTTTAATGGCTGTGTTTACTGTCGAAATAAAGTATTATCTGATCTAATCTATCTGATCTGAAACTTAAGAGCCAAGTACTGGTTTACAAAGCAAACTTTCTTAAACTTGTTTTAGGATTAAAGTAGCGCCTGAGGGAACATTAAAGTTGTTCATTTGGTATGAACTACAGAGAGAATTCCAACTTTACTCCATGTAATCCTTGGCTCAAATGCATAAGTCATGTTTTGTCTTATTGGCAGATGGAAAACAGTGGGAGACAGGGATAAAGCAGAAGGTTAAATAATATCAAAGTTATCCAGAAAGTATGGATTATTGCAGACACCTGTTCCAAACTTCCATATCAACCAGAAGTTCTTTTTCAATACCTTATCATCAGGGCCACTGGAATTAAGCGATTTTGCAACTGCAGCGTTTCCCATATAATTATGGATTTGCCACCCTTGCCACATAATCCATGATCTACTGCATAATCTGCACATTTAAACAACCCAAAAAAATTGGTTTCTCACTCAAATGGATCAAAAGTTACTAGAACCGTAGCAGCAACTGTTACTACGTGGAGGAAAGCGCTTCTCAAAGATTGACTCGTCACCTTCATGTTGCGTATTGCTGTGTTTGGGTGCAAAACTGGTACTAAAGGGGTGCCCAGATAGTGTTGACATGTTTAAAATGGCAAAATAATAAGCTAGTACTCTCACAAAAAGTACTGCACTAGCATAATGTACTTTTCTTTCCACATAATTTAGTCACCCTCGCCACGTAATTTGTTTCTTCTGCCACATAATTCCAACGGCCCTGCTTACCATTTAAAACACAGCTTTGCACGTTTGAAGTTCCATTTGTTTCCCTTGCAAGAGTTTCCTGCGCGTTGGAAAGATAACAAAGGTATGCTATGCTGCAGATTATGTGGATATAAAGCAGAAAACCCTAACCGCAGTATCTATCTTTGCCCAACAGTGACCTCTTTGAAACAGCGCTTTTTGAACCCTTGTTCATCCGTAAAGGAATTACAGGATGAAATGAAGCAGTCATACCATGCGTGAATGCACACCTGACCAGGTGCGTTGTGAGGTGTATGAAAAGGTTTCTATACTATTTTATTGTTAATGACGTCTGGCTTATAATTTATTATATTCCTGCAAGACTGCTTGGCCTGAGTTTAAAGTAGTCGCTAATGGGTTTAGTCCTGAATGTATGTTTTTTTAACTGATTCAGTCTTAAAACTGACCCACTAATTGTCTTAGTTTTAAAATTACGGTTTTCAGTTTCTTTTTGAACCGGTTTTAAGTGATTGCCTTTCACAGTAGAGTGCTTTTACTCTGATCGACAAGTCCTGGTTGGATTGAATTGTTTTAGTTTTTCTGTTTAGTCCGCTGCATGTGACACGATATTCGTCATTTTAAAAATCTGTTAATTTAAATTTGAAAGGGTTTTTGTTACGCACGTAAGCAAAATGTTTCTCATTTCATTTTGAACTGCTTACAATGATATTATTTAATCAAACCAAGCACACCACCTCCACCCCCTAATTAATCATCATTTTCGTATCCATTCCTCGACGGGTCCGATAACCAGAGCAAATTGCACTGACAGTAATTCGTTACTCTTGAGAAGTGCAGGTACTCCCTCTGAAAATAAAACAAGCGCGCGCGCCTCGCGCTAAAAGTAAAAAAACACAAGTGGCGGCAAAAGTGAAAGCGTTTCCCTTGCGGGAGCGAGCAGTACCAGGAGCAATAATTGCTAACACATGGCGCCAAAGCTCGCTCCCGCAAGGGAATCGCCAAACGTGCACGCGTTGCCATTGAAAGCAATGCAACACGTGCACGTTTTTGCCTGCAAAGCTGTGTCGATTACAAAAGGTCTTTTTCCTATGCAGCGCATTCGCGCTGCGTAGGCGAGACCTAAAAAGCGGGGATGAAAAAAGAAGTTGCAAGAATGATATGGCGATAGAAAGTGGGCAGTGATGAAAGAGAGAGACGGGAGGTGGAATTAAAACTAGTCTGCCTTGGCAACCCTTCATGACTCAGGACCTATCTTCCTGAAGAAAGACTTATCCTGGTATACTCCGACCAGAAATCTAAGATCATTAGGCTCATTCAAAGTAAATTCCATCAGATTCAAGAAAGCTTAATGGGGAGGACGCAGTTTGGTGGTGGGAGCATCCAAATCTTGGAATCTCCTCCGGCTCTTTATAAGGTCAGCCCCCTCTCTACTCCAATTCAGGAAGTACCTGAAGACTTGGCTTTTCAATCAGTAGGCTCGTCTCTCCTTTCTCTCATCTTTGATTGCTGGACCAGCACCAAGACACCTCCGGGTATACGTTGCGCTCTACAAGTTTGCTAACATAACAACATAACATAACTGCAGCTCCGATGGCAAGCTCTTACGAAAAACTTTGGGCCTCCACAGTTTTTTTTTTTTTTTACAAATTAAACAAGATAATAAATCAGTCTCACACTGACGGGAACAGCCCTACTTTGTGAACTGATAAAGCTTGTTGGTTACAAACGCCTCTCTGATGGCCAGGAGTGTATGAATGCTATATCAACATCTACTGCATCGCTCTACACATGTCATCTCTATCCTCTCTGTAGGGCAAGGAGACATCCTGCTCAGAGTCTATACCCTTGTAGGTTAATACTTTAATTCCAATAATACTTGCCATAAAAATGCGCCTGGGTGCAGCCTGAGCAAAGCAATGCTTATAAATAAATAAATGACAAACACCAAAGTTGGATTTATTACACTGTGGCTACCTGTCAGTGACAATGTAGAATTCTGAGCTTGCATTTGGTTTGTGTGGAAGGAGTGATTGAAGAGGATTTCTGGAGGTTGCCAGTTGCAGCTTAGTGGGGAGCCGAATAGTGTTTTGCTCGATAGCTTGGTAGCCTCGATAAAAATGAAAATCTGTAAACAAGCTCCTGCAGTGGCGACAAGTGATCGAATTCAGGTACCTGCCGTCTACATTCTGCGCACTGAATTCTGGGAGGCTGTACCAGCTTTCTGCGAGTAGGCACATGGAAATATTTATTGGGCAGCAGTGAATGTGCAGTGAGAGAGCGGAAGATGCACTCAATGAGGTGGAAAATCGGCTTCAACAAGTAAAATATGTTCTGATCATTGTAACATTATCCTGTCAGTGAAACGCAGAATGCAGTGAAATAACGTGTGTGCACTGCAGGAGCCAAGCGTGACTAAACGTGAGCAGGCACGTGCTTAGATTCACGTGCTCCAGTCACCTGGGAACCACTATGCATCATCAAGGCAATGCACCAGTTCGATAAGTGAAACGCCAAGGCCACGCACGCGCACTGGAAAAGAAAACCTATAAACTCGGGGGCAGATTTACAAGCCCCTTGCAACAACTTTACGCCACCGTTGCATCACTTCTGTGATGCAGCGGCGTCGTAAACAATGCGCCACATTGTGACATATTTACAATGTGACGCATCTAGGGAGATGCGTCACGTTGTAAAGCCCTGCGCTACATTATACCTGCATCAGATATGATGTATGCAGGGTGGGCGTTCCCACGCAGGAAAGCCTTGTAAAAGTGACACAGTGAAATCAACAAGATTTCATCGGAGTCACTTTTACGACGCCACTGCGTCAAAACCTTGCGCCTGCTTGAAGCAGGCGTAAGGAGAGACGCAGCATGTTAGGAATAGGCATTCCTAACCATTGCTGGAGTTGTGTCGTACTTGCGACACGACTCCAGCAATGCGCTGCCCTTACGCCGAAAAGATGCGGCACTCATCTGTCTATCCTTGCGCCACGGTGCGCCGCATTGTAAATGCGGTGCATCCATGGTGGCGCAAGGTTTTTTTTCCGTGTCGCAATTTTACTGGTGCATCCCTGCTTATATGCAGGGATGCGCCAGTTCTTGTAAATCTGCCCCTCGGTTTAATGTTTGCCTCAGTGTTTACATTCCTGTCCCAAATAAGCAAAGCATCAACTCAGTGACCTTCCAGGTAGGGGGAAACCCTCCTTTCTTCAGACCTTCTTGGTGAGAATGCTATTCTTTGAAATATAAATTATTTCAATACAGTTTGCAAAGATCTCACAAAGGAAAAGCATCTTAACTAATCCTAAGAGTAATAAAAACACTGCGAAACGTTGTTCATGTAGAATCCTTAAAATCCATAAAACCACCCCACTGCTCCCCAGTGAGCCAAAAAACAAAACCAACTTTCCATCTTCGTTTTCATGTTTCCAAAGTCTAGCAATAGTCATCACTGTGCAAATAAGTCTTCAAGACCTATTCCCCATATCGGAAGTCAGACACACCTCCTTACATAAACTTAAAAACTTAAAGCAGCAACTACAATTGCTTACATTTGTGGGGGCACAAATACAAGATCTGCAGGTTTATCACACCCTCTTCCCTAAGCCAATAAAGAAAACTTTACATTTAGCATAAAATTCAAAATAGCCTTCGCCGCGGGTTCTTGATTAACATTTTCTCTTCTATGTAGAGGGCCACAATTCAAGCCATTCAATAACCCACTCCTGACTATCCTATGGAAGAATGGCATGGGAGAATGGTCGAGTGATTTAATAAACTTCTGCAACCATAATCAAATAACTCTGTTAGGACTAAGGATTGCATTTTAAGTTTGGTGGAGTGCTTGAACCACTGTGAATTGGCAGTTCTCCTACCCCACCAAAGTCTCAGTTCACCTGCACCATTTAGAGATGGCAGAATTGCACGGTTTCCAGCTGGTTCTTCCATTAAAAATCCTTGATCTAGTTGCCATTCTGCCACTGAACCACCAGGTCATAATGACGGTCACCCCACCCTCTTTATTGGAGGGCACCAAACTTGACCAGACTTCCCAGTCCTGAACTGCCTTGAGAGGTCTATCTTTCCTGGACTGGGAAGTCACTTGGCACAGGGAGAAAATTCACTGCACCTTAGGAGTATCCTCCATTTGGAGTTTGTTCTTGAAAAGCAAAAAAGTTTTTTGAGTGAGTGCAACAATCATGCACCTACTCGGCAAACATTTCTGCTTTCAGGGCAGCCATTATAATGGCAGATCCTCTGAAGTTTTGGGGATTCCCGCAAGTAGATGGGAATATCCCAGTCTGGTGGGCACTCCTCTGCCCAAGGAGCAGAGACTGTAGCCTCTGCCCACTGGCAGAATGGCAGGCCAGATGCCACCTAAGTCAGTGTTACTTTGTAAACATGTTGCTTATTGACTGAAACTGCTCTTGTGACATTCAATAAATCTCCACAGAAAACAAAAAATGATGAATAAATAAATAAATAGATCATCTTGAACAACTGTGTTTCTCTTGTTCCCTTAAGTAATGCAAACGTATCAAACTGTTCTTTGCTCAGAGCTTTAGGAAGCCCTCCCATATATAACTATGAATGAGCTTTTTAAGGTCAAAGTCCTTGATCAGCAAGTAGGTAGTTTGAAAGAACTTGTGAATTAAGCAGGCATTCTTAGATCACAGCGAACAACTGTGAAGGACTTGAATTGCTCAAAAAGACTGAAAACAGGGCATATTCTTGTCTCATAAATTGAGTTATGTCAAAATGTGTTCACCTGCACTGCGCACTCCCACCAACCGAAGATTAGACAGATGAAAATGAAGTCACTCATAAAGATCAATTCCCTTGCTTCCACTGAAGAAATCATGTATGTTCAAATATAAGTCTCTTAATAAGGGTCGTTCATGAAGAGGAGATACTATCATTTTTGTTAGGCCTTACCGTGGTATTTCCCCTAAACTTTTTGCCTTACTCCTCCATTTTTGCTGATTTAGGTATTTTTTTGCCCTTAGGACTCTGAACTTTACCACTGCTAACCAGTGCTAAAGTGTGTGTGCTATCTCCTTTAAACATGGTGAAATTGGCTTACAGCCAAATGGCACATTTAATTTACTTGTAAGTCCCTAGTAAAATGGTACTGAAAATTGAAAGCTACTAGTGGGCCTGCAGAACTGATTGTGCTACCCACTTAAGTAGTCCTTTCAAACGGATCACTGACAGAATATGGAGGAGCAGAATATCGAGATGCCAGAATATCGATGAAAAAATATAGAATGACAGAATATCGACTTCCTATCTACAAACAGGTAAGTACAAAAATATCGAATCCTAAATATCGTTGTCAATAATATAGTTTGCTAAAATATCGATGTTTTTAAATGTCTTAAAAGTAATATAAAATTAATTAAATAATCAATATAATTAAGTATAACATACTTAAAAATAATTTTAAAACGTTAAAATTAATAAATAATAAATATAATGTAAAAAAATAAACATTCATTTTTATTTTTATTATATATAATAACTTAATAATATTGAAAATAATTAATATTTTTAATTATAAAATATTAAAAACATAATTTAAAATATAATTACATATATATAAATAAACCTATATTATAAATATAAAAATAAATTATATATAATAAGTTAAAACATTAAAATAAATATTTTTTTAACAAAAAAACATTTTACACTACATTAAATATAACATTACTGGAAACGTTGCATAGTGTAGGGGATAAAATAACTATTTCCACTCCAATAAGTGGTACAGTAGGGAAAGTGTTGGATAGCGGGAGGGTAAAAATTACTATTCCCACTCCAGTGAGTGCAACAGTAGGGAAAGTGTTGGATAGCGGGTGGGTAAAAATTACTATTCCCACTCCAGTGAGTGCAACAGTAGGGAAAGGGTTGGATAGCGGGAGGGTAAAAATTACTATTCCCACTCCAGTGAGTGCAACAGTAGGGAAAGTGTTGGATAGCCGGTGGGTAAAAATTACTATTCCCACTCCAGTGAGTGCTACAGTAGGGAAAGTGTTGGATAGCGGATGGGAATAATGAACTATTCCCACTCCACCAAGTGTAACAGTAGGGAAAGTGTTGGATAGCGGGTGGATAAAAATTACTATTCCCACTCCAGTGAGTGCAAAAGTAGGGAAAGTGTTGGATAGCGGAGGGATAAAAATTACTATTCCCACTCCACCGAGTGCAACAGTAGGGAAAGTGTTGGATAGCGGGTGGGTAAAAATTACTATTCCCACTCCAGTGAGTGCAACAGTAGGGAAAGTGTTGGATAGCGGGTGGGTAAAAATTACTATTCCCACTCGGGTGAGTGCACCAGTAGGGAAAGTGTTCGATAGCGGGAGGGTAAAAATTACTATTCCCACTCCAGTGAGTGCAACAGTAGGGAAAGTGTTGGATAGCGGGAAGGTAAAAATTACTATTCCCACTCCAGCGAATGCAACAGTAGGGAAAGTGTTGGATAGCGGGTGGGAATCATTTAATATTCCCACTCCACCAAGTGTAACAGTAGGGAAAGTGTTGGATAGCGTAGGGGCATAATTTAGTATACCCACTCCTGTAATATAATTAACATTAATTAACAAGTAATTAATTTTTCAAAATTAATTTACCTCCCACCATTTTCCACTATAAACGTCACCTACAATATTGTAAAATATTAATAAATTAACATAATTATTTAAAAATTAATTAACTAATTACAATTAACAATAAAATGAATAACCATCAAATCTAAATTAATTCACAAAATTAACACTATAAAATAACTTTTAATAAATATAATATAAAAAATAATAAAAATTACATTAAAACTAAAGTACTTCCTACCCTACTCCCCTATCAACCCTCACCCCACTCCTAAAAAAGTACACAATTAACATAATTACCAATTAATTATTAATTGTGATTAATCAATTTATAATTAATTAATAATAAATTAATTAACTTAATTAACGATATCAATTATTAAATACTAAGGGGCACATTACGATACCCGGCGTAAAAAAATCCGCCAGGCATGGAAGCGGCAAAAATCCGCCCGCACACACCGCCTGAACACCGACCACGCCATTATGAGTACACAAACTGAAAACCGCCATCGGCGGAAAAATCATACAAAATACCGCCCGCCATCGTCCGAGTCGGAGTCAAACCGCCCGCCACGGACGGAAACACGCACGACAACACAAAACCGCCCGCCCACACGGCCGACACACCGCACGTGAAATTACGATCGCACCGCCATGAGCGCGGAAAAACAACAAAAATACCGCCCGCCAGCGCAAACAACGCCGATGAGAATCGACACGGCAGAAGCCATGGCGCCCACGTACCTGCACAGAAACCATCCGCACACAAAACCAATAGCACACAACATGGCCAACAAGTCCACACAGCAAAGCACGCACAAATACACAAGCACAGTACACATCCCGAAAACACCCCCCGGACAAACAAAAAATACAAAGGCCAGAACCCCAGACACAACACACCTGAAAACAACAGACCATGAGGACACACCCACATAGGTGAGTACAAAAGCAGCACTCCCACAGACCACAACCCCTTGCTACATTGCAAACCAGAGAGGAGAGGAGAGGACACAGTGACACAGCAAGGACAGCAGCACACCACAGAAACGCACACATCACAACCACCACCACCACCACCAAACACCGGCACCACAAACCCCCTGCACATTACACAACACACACCGCACCACCACCACAAACACCATGGCACCACAAAGGATGCCCAAGTTCACGCCCATGGAGCTGACGGTCATGGTTGACGAGATCATCAAGGTGTACCCACAAATCTATGGGAACATGGTCCAGCACACACCACTAGCCACCAGAAACAGAATGTGGACCCGGATCGTAGACCAGGTCAATGCAGTCGGGACCCTGCCCAGGAACAGAACCGAGATAAACAAACGTTGGAATGACGTAAAGAGCCTGGTCAAGAAGAAGGAGGGCAAAAACAGAGAGCTGGCTGCCGTCACTGGCGGAGGGAATCCCGCGCTCTTTAAGACCTTCAAAGCGTGGGAGGAGAAGGTGCGAGTCGTAATCCATCCGGAGATCCTCGCCGGATTAGCAGGAGAGTGGAGGCTGGTAAGTACAAACTAATGTATACCAGCACACCGCTATGTACACACATGCGCAACCACCATGCCACAGCTCCCAGGGACAAACACCCCCATGTCCAGCACACAATACACAACACATCACACGCACATGCAACAGACACTACCACACACAGGCCAAACCGAACAACTGTAAGATGCGTGGGGACATGTGTACACTAAGCCAGCCACGTAACCACCAACAGGTCCACAAATATGCCAGAAGCGCCACAACGAGCACCCACCACACCCATGTGTCCGCCACAGCTGCACCAACTGACAAGTAACAGGTAAGTGGCAGGAACACAAAGTGCAGTGGGTCGGAGGGGGACAGCTGAAGTACAACACCCACCAGGCCCCCACTCCCACAGACCAGCAAGGTGGAGCACTCCCCACACCCATGTGTCAGGCACAGCTGCACCAACCGACAAGTAACAGGTAAGTGGCAGGAACACAAAGTGCAGTGGGTCGGAGGGGGACAGCTGAAGTACAACACCCACCAGGCCCCCACTCCCACAGACCAGCAAGGTGGAGCACTCCCCACCCATGTGTCAGGCACAGCTGCACCAACCGACAAGTAACAGGTAAGTGGCAGGAACACAAAGTGCAGTGGGTCGGAGGGGGACAGCCCAAGTACAACACACACCAGGCCCCAGTCCCACAGCACAGCAAGGTGGAGCACTCCCCACACCCATGTGTCAGGCACAGCTGCACCAACCGACAAGTAACAGGTAAGTGGCAGGAACACAAAGTGCAGTGGGTCGGAGGGGGACAGCCCAAGTACAACACACACCAGGCCCCAGTCCCACAGCACAGCAAGGAGGAGCATCCCCACACCCCACACCCACGTGTCAGCCACCGCAGTGCACAACGACAGCCGAAAGGCAGACATCACGGTCCACAGCAATCGGTGTCAGTGGGTGTACAGCCACCCCCACGACCCACTACACCCCCCCACCCCCACAGACCTGCAACATGGAGCACCCCCGCTAAGAGCCATGTGGCATCCAGTACAGTGCACGCACGAACAACTTGCAGGTGGGAAACTGGACAGGGCTGGATTACTGGAGGCATGAGGACCATAACACCACCAACACATGGGACATGTCACGTAGCACACGAACACGCAGCACCGCCCACCGTCACGAACAAGTGAACAATGTGCACACGGACATGAACAGCAGACTCACACCCCACATGACCCATCACAGACATAGCAACACCCAAGGAGCCACGTCTGCATGCACAAGCCACACTGAATATAGTCCCACACGGCAGCCACTGTGCAACTCATCACACACAACCGAAACACCATTGAAGTCCTGTCCATGTAGCCCCTACTGCCTGTCAACCACACACCCCACAACTACGCCTATGTAAGACAAACAACACTAGACGCAACAGAGCGGAACAACAGAAATGCACACGAACACCACTGAACCCATCAAACACACAGACACACCATGCACATACAACATACCATCCATCCCATCCGTCAGCCCCAGTCTCATGAAAGGCATGTCATCCGCACAGCTGCCACACATACAGCAGTCACGCTAAGACACATGCCCATGACCAACCATGTGCCAGAAGTCAATTAAGCGCACGACACACTGTGAGCAACAACACACAACATGGGCCACACCCCCCGAGCACTGCAGTGATGCACATGGCACAGGGCAGCACGCACACCAAGGAGATGGGACAACTGCAATACGTTGGCTGGCACACAACTATCACTCACTCATAACGATGCGTCCAATGCCATGTCCAGTAACCACAACAGACAGCAAATATGCAGGGCATGTCAGGCATGCACACACCTCAGACCATGCACTGTCATGCTGCCACAACACATGTCACGTTCGGCACCCATGGCTCACAGCATGTACCCCAAAAGCATATACCCTCCCAAATGCGAATCTGGGGCATGGCCCCCATGTTGCCATATGCGTTCCTAAGCGTTCCATTTGAACTCCAAAAGCAAAGTACAAACCAGACCCAGGATGGGCCAGGAGCCCGCATACACCAGAGTCACAATGAGTAGGGGCAAAGCAACACACCCATCGGCATGGCCAATCCGTCCCATGCCACATGTGCACAGCACACAGTCCCATTGCCTAGCACACACACCTACAGATGCCACAGCCACACACTCGCCTCCGGGAAACCCATGTACGAGATTGCACGAACTGCCAATGTCAGACGACTAATACATACTTCGCCAGGTGCAACACAATAACAAATCTCATTCTCTCCACAGGTGACGAACTGCTGGACGCTGGGGATGGAGACAGCAGCCAGCACAGCCAGCCTACAAGCCCCCAACGAGGACACACGGATCTGGAGGATCTGTCCACCTCTTCGGACACGGACCACCAAGCTGGCCCATCTGGCGTGGCAGGGCCCAGCCGCTCCCCAGGACCCCTCCTACCCACCAACCCATCATCCAGGGATGCTGAACAGTCCCAGTCCCCTGCTGCCACTGTCGTTGCGGCCACACCCACGGTCATTGCGGCCACTACCACTGCCGCAACCGCCACCATCGCCGCACCGACCACCACCGCCTCCACCACCACCACGTCTTCGCTGGCACCAGCCCCAGCGCAGGTGGTGGCCCGGCCGACTGGATCCACCCTGGG
This sequence comes from Calotriton arnoldi, assembly GCA_963921515.1. Classification (NCBI taxonomy): domain Eukaryota; kingdom Metazoa; phylum Chordata; class Amphibia; order Caudata; family Salamandridae; genus Calotriton; species Calotriton arnoldi. The sequence continues at coordinate 210,390 of CAWUFW010010378.1, read as the reverse complement.
AGCCACAGCGAGGACCGTGGTGAGCAATGTGGCTAGTGGGCAGGCCGGTGGCAGCAGGACTGGTAGGAGGAGCAGGGTCAGGGAAACGCCAGCCTCCCCTGGGAGCCATGCCCTGCCTCAAATGGACAGAGTCCTTGGGGCCTATGAAGAGGCCCAAGGACAATGGGCCAGGTCTGCTACTGACACGCGGGAGGTGCTGGGGGTGCTGAGGTCCATGGACGCCCATATGGGCCAATTCGTGTCCCGTATGGACCAACTCGTGGACCTCATGGGCCAGCTGGTGGTGGCGGTGGGGTCACAGGCAAGGCCAGCAACACCACCTCCGCCACCACCTGCTAGGGCGCAGGCTCGGGCAGCAGTGTCCACTTCCCCTGCGTCCACAGCCAGTGAGCACACCTCACCCACCACCAGCAGGTCGCCACCACACACCCCCTCCCAAACGTGGAAGGGGCCGTCCGAAGAGGAAACAGATCTCCCGGGAGGACTTCGCACGCTCCAGTCGCAAGTGAGGCAGCCAGCCAGCCTTCCGCCAGCCTTCCTTGACCAGCCACTGCATTGACTTGCTCTACGATCCCACTCCACACAGCCATCTGGATGGCATGTGTGTGTTGGACTATGGACATAGAACCAGTGGGTACACCCTGATCATCACGCAGCCATGACCGACAGCTCATTGTCACTGCACGCACCACTTTTGTCATCACCTTACACACAATCACATGTCACAGTTTGTAATAAATGCACCTTTTTCACTAACTGCTGTTTGTGCCCTGTGTCTTTATTGTACGGAATACAACGGCCACCTTGGGCGGAAAGGCACCTGATGCGTGGCATGGAAATGGAATCCGGAGGGCCTGTAGGGACCTAGGGGTGGGAGACAGAACAGGAGCACATTCAATGAGTGTGTCACACACCCATCACACAGTACATGTCAACAACTACAAGCAATGTACACACATCGCACAGAGCAATAGGGCACAATGCCACAGCCACCAACAGTGGCATACTACCCTGGCCATGGAGCGTTGACACACAGCACGCAGTGAACAAACGGCCACCCTGACACAGCACACACACACCTGCACAGATACAGCCACATCAGCCGTCGTACATGGACACTCACCGTCAAGTGAAGTAGCGGGCGATGAGCTGCTGGCGCACATTCCCAGCTTCCTCCTCTCCGCTGTCCACCTCACTCGAGCTGTCCTGGTCTGCGGGCTGGGGCCCTGGTTGATCTCCGTCATCCACAATGAGGGGGATCTGCTTCCGAATGGCCAGATTGTGCAGCATGCAGCACGCCACCACTATCTGGCACACCTTCTGTGGGGAGTACGCCAGTGCACCCCCGGTGCGGTCCAGGCACCTGAACCTGGACTTGAGGAGGCCAAAGGTACGCTCGACCACACGTCTGGTCCTCCCATGTGCCTCATTGTATCGATCGTCTGCTGGGGTGCGAGGATTCCTCAATGGACTGAGCAGCCATGCCCCATTCGGATACGCAGAGTCACCTGGGTGTGAGGGACACAGAGAACCGTTGCTATTCCAACTGGACAGGGGACAGCATCGCACAACCAGCACGCTACACCACTCCACATACTCACCGACAATACAGCCACGATCCTGTTGCAGATTGGCCATCAGTCGTGGCAAGATGCTGTTGCGCATTATGTGTGCGTCATGGGCCGAGCCTGGAAACTTTGCACACACGTGGGTGATCACCATGTCCGCAAGGCACACCACTTGCACATTCAGGGAGTGCGTGTGCTTCCTGTTGCGGTACAGGTGCTCAGTGGCCTGTGGTGGAACAAGGCCAACATGAGTGCAGTCAATGGCTCCCACGACGTGTGGGATTCTGCCAAGGGCATAGAATGCACCCTTCACTGCCGCCAATTCACGAGCCCTGGGGAATCTGATGTACCGGTTCCGGTACAGCATCATGGCTGCCAGTACATCCCTCAGCACCTTGCTGAACATGGGCTGGGACATCCCTCCTCCACTGCCCACTGTGTGCTGGAATGACCCAGTGGCGAAGAAATGCATGGCGGCCATCACCTTAGCCGTGGGGGTGACAGCAGTCGGATACACCCTGCGGGGACGGAGATGGGGCTCTAACATGGCACACAGTCGATGCAGAGTTGGCCTGTCCAGCCGAAACTTCCTGATTACCTCTGTATCGTCCATGTCCGCCAGCAATTGGTATGGGCGGTCAATGTTCGGTCTCCGCCTGGGTTAAATGGCAGAGGACACATGTCAAAGCAACACGGCACATAGCAATTTCGCATACACATCACTGACATGACTGAGCAAGCACATGAGCCACAGCCCAGCTGTCAAGCTGGGACGGCACGGCCACAATACACTTACACAGGTCTCCCAACAATGGCAATGGCAAGTGAGACATACCACTGCCATGTGCATGCACATGGGGATCTAGGCCCCAATGACTTGCGGGGCGTGCTGATGGGGACTGACTGCATATTCGTCAAGCGGCAACGCCACGGCAACATGAGTGTCTGCTGAGCATGGTACTGCTTCCGAGGCTGGATGAGTATGGCACACGACGACGACGATGTGGGCACGGGCTGAGCGGCCAATACAAGTGGGACCTGTGGCACGAGGGGATATGAGACAGTAGTAGGTGTCAGCACTGCACCCTATGTACAGCACTGTACGGATCACAGCTCCCGAAACATTGACTGGTGTCCACATTGACAGCCCCATGCCAAGACGGCTGTGTGCTTGCAGTCACACGTCACAGGTGAGAGGTTACATTGCACGTGCCAGGTGGCAGTCGTACATAGTGGGAGCTGGCATGTGTGTGCATGTGTCTCCTGTTCAGGATCCACCAGATGGGCGCTGACTCTGTACTGACCATTGGACACAGCATGTTCCGTGGAAGGCTTGTGTGTGTGGGATGGTGGCACTGGATGTGCCTCCGTTGGGTGGGGGGCCATGCACAGGGCGGGTACGTCGATGATTGCGCATTGTTGGTCACGGTGGGTGCACCAGCTAAGATGTGTTGCCCTGTGTTCAATTCCTATGTCCGCATGATGATGGACTGTGGATGTGGGCAGACTACACATTGGTCGATGTGCTGTCTATATGCATGTGCCTTCACACCAGGCACAGCTGCCCCTGCACATGTGACCCCTGCTGGACTCGCTGCTGGGTCTGTGGAGCTGATGCACCTTCTGCGCGTGGGGCGGACAGCTCTCCTCACTTCCCTCATTGCGCATGTCATGTCTTTGCCGCAGGTGACATGGATCATGGAGGGCCCACATGTACGCGTGGGTAGGCTACACATGATTGTTCACTGGTCGCCACCCCCAGTCAGTGTTTCGAATGGGAAGGTTGTCGTGCTGGTGGTATGTTCGATGTGGCGGATGGGCGGGCCTAGGTGCGGGCTTACATTCCGGACATGGGGGGTAGTTGGATTGGCGACTAGTTGCAGTACACACGGGACACGTCTCTTCCTTTCCACATCTGGGTCATCCCTTGTACTAACTGACAGTGATACAGTCATCTTCGCCCCAGCCCTCATGTCCTCCCCTCGCCCCCCAATATGCATGCTCACCTGCGAGGCTAGCGCTTGCACAGGCAGCCCCAAGCTCGCACCAGAGAGGGCAAGGAGTGTATGTGTGGGTCCAGTTGCACGAGTGGGCTGTCTCAGGGTATGATGTGTGGCGGGACGCCGTCCACCTGCGTGGTGCCCCAAATGGAGACCCGGCCTGCATGGACTATGCATCACAGTCTTCGCCTTCCGGATCCGCCACCTGCGACACCCAGTGGCTGTGGCTGCCCTTGCGGCCATGCCGCGTCCGTCTGTGGCTGATGGCCCACACATTCACTCTTTGGCCTCTCTGGGGAGGGCTCAGGGGTGGTGGCGCACGCGCTTGCACTTAGTCGCAATGGCATGTGGCGTGGTTGGTATGATGGGCAATGGATGGGATGGTGCGAGCCACCTCCCGTGACGTCAGTGCTGCTCGTGCTGTGGTGCGTCCCCCTACACTTCCATTTGACTTTTTGCCATGCTGGACGTTGAGGTTCTATTGCCTGCGTGATATGACCAGGAGGAGCGCGAGGAGACCTCTCACACACCATGCTCCACTGCCATCCCGTGCCCTGTATCGCCTGTGCGGATTGACTATGTTGGGGTTACACCTGGTCGACTGGGGCTGTGTGTGCCTTGTCAAGGGGCATGGCGGGCGCACAACAGGATCCAGCTCGTCCACAGAGGGTGGGCTGAGGTGCGCCTGGTACCGCTTTGTACGTGTGCCCGGCTGCTGTGCACACACGTGTTCACTCCCCCCGACAGGTGTCCTCTCACAATGCCCAGGGAAGCGGTGGTGTACTGTTCATGAGCCCTCCCAACACGGCGTGCTCCAACTTGGCATGTGCGCATCTACCCGTCGCACCCACCCACCTGAGCACTGCGTCCATACGACTTCACACGACACATGTGTGTCTTCCACAGTAGTGCTACTCATTTGCGTTGACATCCAATACCAGTGGACTACATGGTCATGTCACGACTGCCGTGTACTTCACATACTCTCATCCTCTCTCATTCGTACTTGTGAAATGAGTCAGCGGAGACAGTTCTGGTTTCAAACATTATATTGAGTCTTCTGTCCTCTGTGATGCAGTATAGTGGACACTACTGGCAGCGGAATACATATTGAGGATATACTGAGCATGATTACAAATGGGATAGGGTGTGGGGTTACATCTGCTTGGCCAAGGCTGTGCTAATGTACATTTACGTATAGCTGCGGAGCTGCGGACTTTGACACAGACGGTATACATGTAGCCTACCAGACCGCTCGGCATCATGGGCACAGTCCATCTCAGTTCCATGTGACAGGTTTGCTGCGGTTGTTCCTCATGCACGCGTGCATGTGAGATGACATCAGGGCATGTGCTTGCGTGCATGCAGCGGCGTGCCACTTGTTGTTGCACTGTGGTGGTTACTGGACATGTCACAGTCACTGGGGTCGTGTTGTTGTTGTATGCACTTGTCGTCCATGCAAAGGTCCTGGTATGGGATTCCCGGGGCGGGGGTGGGAGGGGTGCAGCACCCACAGACTCCAGGCGACCTATTCATGTCCACTGAGCGGTGTGTGTGTCCATGTGCGCTGGATCCATGTCGTGTCCTGGTTGTTCGTGCAGTTCCGTCCATGTGGGTGCGATGCACAGAGCCCATGCCACTGCCTCCCACGATGCATGCGGTGTTCCTGGATGTGATGGGGAACAGTGTGCATGTCCCGGTCATATCCGATGTCATGGCGATGTCGTTGATGGTGTGGTTACAGTTGCCGGTCGTTTGGTATGGCTGTTGTGGTGGTGACTGGCCAGTCCGTGCGGAAGCTGAGCATGGGTGCGGGGTTGGACTTCATAGGTCACTCGGGGAACCTGCGTTGTGGTCCGACGTATTTACAGGTTGTCAGGTATGCGATGCCGTCCAGCAGGGCTTCGATGTCATTGGTGGTGTCCATGTTTGCCAGCCAATGAAGCGGATGGTGGCTGTCAAGGTGTTGTTCGTAGGTTGTCCCTTGGAGGACCATGATGGGGCATGCTGGGTGACATTCGATGTAGCTGTTCTCGATGATCCGTCGTGTGGAGGCACAGTGGTTCCATTTCAGTGCGCGTGCGATGTTGGCCACATACGCCATGCCCCCATAGGCAGAGCAGGCCCTGTCGTGTGCGTCCAGAGGGAGGAGTAGTGGTAGCAGGTCCGCCTTCAGACATGCCGGGTTGGAGAGGCATATCTCGACGGGATGCTGGTAGGGACACCTCCGACAGTAGAAGACGGGCATGACGCAGCTGAACAATGTGATGCGGTAAGTCAGTCGGTAACTTACGTTCAGCAGGGACAGGAGATCGCATCCCAATGTATGGAACAGGTTGGTTTTGTACAGCTTGAGCTCTTCGGCGTAGTTGGGTAGGTGTGTTGCGGTTGCCATTTCGCAGCGGTTCGTAGAGGTGGCGTGCTCCGGCTGTGTGTGCAGTCTGCAATGTGCACGCTCCGGGGTTGCTGTGAGCTCTGTGTTGTCGTGGGGAGACAGGACTTGTGTTCTGTTTGCTTGTTTGGAGGACACGGGCCCTCTTCCCACATGCTTCTCAGACAGTTCAAGGTCAGTGCTGTGTGACTCCTTCCAATTAACTTGCATGTGGCCGACATGGGGGAGTGTTTTCTTCTTTCTTCCCCGTCCGTTGTGTGCTTCTGTGATATGCGCTATCTGCCGTGTGGTCGGTCTCCTCGGCATGCCTGTGTTGGTCTATTCTTGGACAATGGCTGTATTCACCGGCTTCTGTCGTAGGGCTGTGGTTTCGGAGTTGGAATGGAAGGTCATTCAGTGCTGTCTGCTCTCCCTTGTGTGGGCGGCAGCCTGCCTTTCCGCTCTGCGTTGGGCCTTGTGTGTGGATGTAATTCTTGGGCCACCTGTTGTCGGTCACCGGGCTCTTTGGTGTTCCGTTTCATGTGTCTTGTTCATATGTGCAGGGTGGTATGGGTTTTTCAGTGTGGTACTGGCGTTCCTCTTCCCGAAGGGGCCCTGCTTCTCCTAGTTGGTGTTGCCGCCGCTGTGTGCTTCGCCATGTTTGTTACACTGGGGTGTGTCCTGCTGTTGCGTGACTTCACTGACATGTGTGCGTCGGTTGTGTGGCGTTGGGTGTTGTCCGTGAATTGGGCGTTGGGTACATGTCTGTGGCCGGCCTGTCACGTGTCATGTGCGTTCGGGGTGGGGCTGGTGTGTGTGCTGCTTGGTTGTGTCCCTGTGTCTGTGTGCGACGCATGCATGGCGCTGCGGTTGGCCTCTGCGTTGTGCGCATGTGTGGCGGCGTCATCGGCGCTTTGGGGCCGTGACGGGGTGGTTGGTTCCTAGTCCCAGGTGGTGTGTACACATGTGTTCCGCGATGTTTGGATTTGGCCTGTGTGTCATATGTGGATGCAATGGTGGATGTGTAGTGTGCACGCGCTGGTGGGGGTTGTCCGCTTTTTCCGCCCTTGCACTGTGTGCGCTGTTTGCGTGCACTTGTTGTGTGTGTGCCTACCTGCGTCTCCGCGGTACGTTGCGTCCTTGGTGGTGCATCAGCAGAAGCATGGGAAGGGCCTGCAGTGCTGGATTCATGCCCGGGTGCCGCTTCTTCGTTGTCCGTGCTCTGCGTCCGTGTTTCCGCCTCTCTTTCACGTGCGGTGTCTCTTTGCCGTGGGAGCCGTTTGTTTGCGGCATCGTAATTTATGCGCCGGGCGGGACGTGTTTCGTCGGACGGTGTGTGTCAGTTGTGCTGCGCCGCTACGTGTGCGGGCGCACTTTGATGGCGGACGGTGTTGCTGGCTTGCCGGCGGTGTTTGGCCTGCTTTTCGCATCGTAGTTGGGCGGGCGTGTGGACTGCTGCGTGCCGGCGGTAACTGGTGGTTTTGCATCCGCCAGCACGGCGGTAGTGCTTCCGCCCGCCATCGTAATGGGCCCTAAATTATTAATTAATAAAATAATTAATTAATTTCAATTAAATTACTTCCCACCCTATTCCCTTATAAACCCACAACCCGCTACAGAATTAAATTGCGCAAAAAATAGTTAACATATAATTAATTATTTCTAAATAATTCTAAAAAAATATATTATAATAAAATTACTTCCCACCCTATTCCCCTATAAACCCACAACCCGCTACGGAATTAAATTACGCAAAATTTATTTAATTAAAATTCATTACTTTTAAAAAATTCAAACATACATTACAAAAATAATACATACTTTTAACACATATACTAACACTTAAAACACTATAAAAAATTCGATATTTTTAACAACTATATTATGACTGTCGATATTACTAACTTCGATATTATGAAAAACGATATTTCTTACCTGTATTTCGATATTCTGCACCACTATATTTTTGTAAGTCGATATTATGTCCATTCTATATTTTAAACTCGATATTTTGCCATATCGATATTTAAAATTCGATATTGTGACTGGTTACCCTTTCAAACATGTCTCATGCCTGCCACTGCAGCCTGTGTATGCAGTTTTAAACCGCTATTTCGAACTGACAAAATAAATCTTTTAGGCGTAAATCTTACTTTTTAAGACATATGTCACCCCTAGGATAGGCCCTAAATAGCCCATATGTCAGAGTGCAATGTAATTTGAAAAGTTAGGAATATACTTTTCACTTTTACATGTCCTGATAGTGAAACACTCTTAAATTCATTTTTCATGACTGCAAGGCCTGCCTCTCCTATCTTATAATATTGGGTTAGCTCATTCCATTTAATAAGTGAAAACTTTCAATTGAGAGCAGGTACAGGTATTTGGTGTCAAGAAAATTGGCATTTAAAACCCTCTTTAATGGTAAAGTCGTATTTTAAGTCACAAGTCTGAAAGTGCCATTTTTAGAAAGTTGGCATTTTCTTGTCCCAATCGTTTGGCGCCAGCATCCTGTATCCTGGGTCATATGACGAGGTGTGGCTTGGAGTTGGTCTTTGTGTATTGGTCCTAGACAGTGAAACAATGGGAATAATATCTGACAGGATGGGCCATCTGACCCGATGAGGGGGAGGAGCTATCAACTACCACACTTGCACATCACAAAGGCTTTGCCAGGCACACACAAAAAAGGATTTGACACTAATCTTTTGGTACCCCCAGATAAGCTGAGGCCAGGACAGGGAGGCCAGAAATTCCAAACACCTCCGGGGGTGGAAACCCCCAGAACATTCTCCTACTTCAGCAAGTATAAATAATGGACCCTCAGACCCAACCCTTCAGTACACCTCTGGACCAGTGGAAGACTCAGAACGACTGCTGTGCTGCTTTGGAAGAAGGACTGCAACTCTGTTACCCTGCTACACTCCTGCCCTGCTGCTTGAGTGAAAAGACTGTACCTGCATCTGGATCACAGGACCACTAGAGTGACTCCAAGGGCTAGTTGGCTGGCCTCCAGAGCAGAACCTCAGGGACAGAAAAGGCTCCAACTACCTTGAATCCAGCACCTGGACTCTATCTGCTGTGAGTCTGCCCCCTTCAAGTGGTGCCAACCTAGTCCAGGGCCCCAAGCGTTGCCACCCTAGTCATGGACCCTTGAAAGTGGGCCTGTAGGTGCTCCACCATCTCAGATGTGGTCCTGTAAGCAGAAGCAACGCAGCACAATGCATCTCCTTGCAGCCGCATCAAAATTGCCACTGTACCAATACATCCCCAATGCCAGACCTCTCATTGCAGCCCTGCAGCTCATCAGAATCACCTCATCCTCGAAGCGGGATCCACAAACTAGAATTTAAGGTACTTTGTTCAGCGGGACTAACTTGGTCCCTTTATACAGCCCGTGTTCTACTGCCGTCGACTTTGTCCTTGTCTGGCACAACCAGATAACCACAGATGGTGTTTCATGCTTCTAGGCACTATTTTCACTTAAATCTTTAAAATTGCATATCTCCGGTTTTACTGACTTTGATCTCAAATAATTTATTACATTTTACTCTATTTTTCAAAAATGGTTAGGGATTTTTCTTGTGTTGTGTTTTCTCTTTATTACTATTTGACGTGCTGCATAGATAATTTGCACAGTACCTTCAAGTTAAGCTTGGCTGCATGTGCCAAGGTACCAGAGGGTTAAGCACAAGTTAATTTTGGAATTGCCTGTGACTTCGCCTTGACACAAGTTGTAGCTGCTGCTTGAGCAGGGTTTCACCCCTCCCAACCAGTAACCCAATTTCCTACAGTTTTCTTTCTTTAAAATAGAAATGTTGCCAACTGTGTGGACATGGAATTGGCAGACTAGTGAAGCTTGGGCCCAGTTTACATGCTAACTTAATATTTGCATTTTTTCTGGCTTGGAAACTGATTGCATTTCATATATTTGCATATTCATATATCTGAGTACACATTTCTCATTTATAAATTTGTGCTGCATTTAGTATTGATTTTACATGTACAAAATATAACATTTGCTTTACTATAGTCTGATAGTTAATCAGTTATTCACATATATGTATTCATATGATATATGATACATGAAAAAAATTAGTGAAGAGGCAACACGATTAATATGTTATTTCTTGCAATTGTGCTTCATTCAGAAAGAGGCCAACTCTTTTCAAAATAATCAGAAAAGTGGATTCAAGCTTGTTACAACCATGATTTAGGTAGAGAGGAAGCTTCCACTTCCTGGGAGACTTGGTTCATGTGGGTTGAGCTGCAAACATCCTCAGTGAAGGCCATTGGATTCTCTGAGCTAGACTGGCCTTATCACCTTGCTAGGGAATGCTGCAACCAAGACAGAAAGTGACCTTCTTGAGGTGGAGGACATGAGGCTTGTTCTTCATCTAAGGTAGGAGGGATAGATGCAACCTTAAGAAACTCAGACAGGCCCTTTTAGTGCTAAGACAACTTAACTAGGGCTAGAAGGGTGGGGTGGTGAACAGAAACTGGTTCCATCATACAACAAAATGAACTTCAGAAGTACCATTACAAGTTGGAATTCCTTTTAATACTTTGCTTAATATTTGCTTTCATTGCAAATATCCTTTTTGTTTTTATAGTTACACCAGAGCATATTATGTGCACTAGATTAGGACATTTATTTTGATAAAGATGTCTATTGCTGCTTTTTGTGTGGGTCCATCCATAGTGAAAGGAGTTCAGTGCACACTAAATAAACAAATAATCCTTCATACAATCGTTGCCCAGAATTCCCATTCTCATGTAATGCACAGGTGGATCATTGGTAACAGTACACTAGGTTCCCTGTCTCAAATTGTTAAGATGGCATTGAGCCTGCGTCTATCTGATCTAATACTGGGCCGTATTTGCAGAAGATTGCAAAAACACAGCAATACAGCTAGCATGTTGAAAAATGTCAACTCCATCACATGCAGAAAACTGAGCTTGAATGAACTACAAGTACAAAATTAGAATTCTTGACACGCTGGTGCCATTATATAAAAGGTCTTCTGTGCTCAAAGTCAGATTCACAGTTGGATATTTACCATCAAGGTGATACCAGTGAAAATTCATCAGGGTTCGGATAAGTCAGTCACATGCCAGGAGATGTCCGGACAAACTGATATGCCTGAACCCCGGTAGAGCTGGGGAAGAGTCAGTCATGTGTCATGCTTGTCTGATGTGGTAGATTCTCAGGGATGGTTGTATGGAGGACACTATCATATTGACCATCTATCCAGGACTGCCAGAGTCTGTACTCATTGAAGTGCAGGACTCATTGAAGCACAGGGCATGAATGACTTCTCTGCCTTGGTGCACATTGTTGCTCATTCTTATTAAAGAGCTTCAGCAATGAGAGCTTGCCAACCAATCATCTGTTAAAGGTTTCAGCCCATGGCAAGGTAAGACAAACAGTGGGCCTTACTTTTCACAAACATCTTTTAATCAGTTAGTACCCCACTGTCCAGGAATGTTATATGGGTTTTTATCCTCTTTGAGAGTCTTAAGTCTCGGACACAAAGGAAATGAGTAGTTGCATCTTTTCTACTTTTTGAATATCCCAGGTAGGGGAGATTCACAGGCTGAATGTGATGGTGTTTGTCTCTGTGTGTTTAATGTAGAATAATTACACTGAAGTTTGCACTGCCTTTCATTGCTTAAACCCTTGATTAGCACCTCCTATGTCTTCTCAAGAGTGAAGCATTAGTACTTGCACATGTTTGGGTAAATTGATTCGTTAGAGTTCTTGTATGCTTTTGAAAAGAAGTACAATCACGGATAAGGTAAGTACTCCATTTATTATGTCCCGTCAAGGCAGCTCCCAGGCAGCAACTGCCAAAGCAACACATTCCATGTTCCACGCAGGAAACAGTGCCACAAGAGAATTCTATGAGGGAGAACGTGATACAGATCCCAACACACCTCCCTTCCTACACAATAAAAGAAAAAGAAAAGAAGAGGAGAGAAATAGATAACAGAACAATAAGATAAATAGAAGAGCAAGAATCAAACAACTGAAAAAAACATAGTATCATCAATGCATAACATAGTCTTGAAACTTAACCGGAGTAGATCTCATCCTGAAAGAAAAACATAGTATCATCAATACATAACATAGTCTTTAAACTTAACCGGAGTAGATCTCATCCTGGAAGGAAACCTTTTGAAAGAAGAACAGTCCGAATGAACATTCTTATTGGAAGGAACTGCATTAGAAGAAGAGCAACTTGGAAGAACAGGAGTTGCATTAGCGGGATAAAAATGAACACCCATCTTCCCACCAACGTACACAATTTTAGATTGAGTAACAACAGAAATGGCACACTTGTTCCAAATCTTCCCATTCTCCAACACCACCACACGGTCTCTTACTTCTCTCACCTTAGCCGGGGCTGAGAACCGAGAAGTCCCCTTGCGAATGAAGCAAGGCTTCTTGATTCCTACCCAATCTCCAACACACACAGGAGAAACTCTTCCAGAAACAGTGGTGTACTTTGATTGAACTGCAGTTCTCACATCCGCTACCTTGCCAAGTCTAGCTTGATCGACTTCTTTCCTGGACATCTAATCTTTGTTTAACTTAGAACCGGCAACTCTTCCCCTAAGCAGAGTGAAAGGAGACATCCCAATACTAATATGAGGAGTAGTTCTGATTGCCCACAACATGTCTGCAATGGCCATTCGCCAGTTTAAACCATTCATCAAAGCCAATTGTAGTTGATCTTTGAAAACTCGATTAAAGCGTTCGACCAATCCGTTGCTGCGAGGATGATAAAGTGAGGTTAAAACATGTTTGATGCCAAGCTCTTTGAGGAAATTTTGCATTTCCAAAGACACCAACTGGGTCCTGTTATCTGTCACTAGTTCCTCAGGAAACCCCTCCCAGAGAAACACTTCTTTGAGAAAATTAATGACAGACAAAGAATTTACACACTCCACAAACTTGATCTCCGGCCACTTGGACATATAGTCCACTAAGACCAGAGCATACAAAGGAGAACCTCCAGAAATCCCAAAAGGACCAGCAACATCGAAAGCTAATTTGCACCAGGGTAGATTCTTGACAACAACTGGATCAATGGGAGAGGGATGAGTTACTTGAGTCTTATCGCTCAGAACACATGCACAACAGTCCCTGATGTAATGCTCGATGGACCTATCCACCCCGGGCCACCAAAAGTCCTCTCGGATTCTGCGTTTCATAGCGCGAATACCAAGGTGACCTTCGTGAGCCAGATCTAAAACCTTTTTTTGCATGCATGTCGGAACGACCAAAAGACCACCCTGCGTAAAATTCCATCCACCATGGATAACTTATCACAAACCCTTTTGAAAGGAATTAACTCAGGAGACAAATCCTTGTTGAAAGGCCAGCCATGAACCAAGAAGTCAACAACCATCTTGATTTCACTGTTCTCTGATAGAGCTTGCAACCATTCACGCTCAAAAAGTGCACCTTTCACAATGTCAACAACAGCACCAACGGCACACACGATGTCAAGATCCTCCTCAGAAGATTCGCTGATGTCTTTGACAAGGGGTAAACGGGATAGACAATCAGCAATGTTGTTTTTGACACCAGCAACATACACTAAACGATAATTGAATTCCTGAAGTCTGTATTGCCATTTAGCAATACGTGGAGTGGCGCGACCGCCACCTTTGGTGGTGAAGAGATCAACCAAAGGTTTGTGATCGGTCCTGAGGATGAATTCATTTCCCCACAGGAAATTCCGAAAGTACTGGACACCCCACCATAAAGCTAATGCCTCTTTCTCAATGGTGGAGTAGGAACTCTCAGCACCACGAAGAGTCCTGGAGGCAAACGCAATGATCTCCTCACGACCATCACTTCTCTTTTGCATAAGAACAGCGCCCAATCCTATGTTGCTGGCATCAGTAGAAACGATGCATTTGTCATTGATGTTAAACAATTTCAAAGGGCGTGCCTGCACAATTTCCTTTTTGAGAAGATCAAATTGGTCAACACACTTGTCGCACCACACAAACTTAACATTTTTCTTAAGTAATTCACGCAAACAGGAGGTCTTATTAGCAACATTCCCCACAAATTTGGCATAGTACTCCACAAGACCTAGGAAAGAGCGAAGTTGGTCTTTATTTGTGGGTGAAGGTGCATTTTGAATGGCATCTAAAATTTAAATTTTGGGTTCAATTCCTTTGCAGGAAATGTGGTGACCCAAATAATCCACACCCTCCAGAAAAAATTTGCACTTGTCCTTCCTTAAGGTTAGCACATGAAGTTTCACAGTATCCAGTACATGTTTAACTCTGCTGTCGTGCTCTACCTGAGTTTGTGCATACACAAGAATATCATCTTGGAAAAACACGACTCCTGCTGTGTTTTTGAATAAATTCCCCATGAGGCGCTGAAACACAGCGGAAGCCGATGCCAGACCAAAAGGCATTCGTTTGTAACGGAAAGCTCCTTCCAGTGTTACGAAAGAGGTGAGATGTCTGGAGTCCTTGCTTAACTCAACCTGGTGGTAAGCTGAGGAAATATCAAATGACGAAAAATACTTGGCTCCATCTAACGTCGCCAGCATTTCATTTATATTGGGCAAAGGCTGGCGGTCGATCCAAATATCAGCATTCAGATCACGCAAGTCTACACACATCCTAAGAGACTTGTCAGCCTTGCGTGCAAGAACTATGGGGGCCAACCATTCGGATTCTTCTATGGCTTCAATCACATCCATGGTGCATAAACGTTCAAGTTCATGCTTCAATTCCACACGCAAACTCAAGGGTACCTTACGCACCTTGTGGGCAACAGCCTTCGCACCACTTTTTAGGATGATGCGGTGCTGAAAACCCTTTAGCTTCCCCAGTTTGTTACTAAAAACTTCGGGATACTTCTGAATCCACTCCTCGCCTGATAAATGTCCCACCACCAACGCATTAGGCAGATTGGAAGATGAGGAAGGAGTGTAAAATTTGCGTGCGTCACGCCTAGACAAAACCATGTCAGGATGATTAGGATCAAGAATGATACCGAGTTCTCCTTGCTCCTCCCATCCCAACAAATTTGCACCATTCTCTACAATGTATACAGTTCCTGTAGCAAGATCACCACAGAATTCCAAATTTGCTTCAAATTTACCAAGAACTTCCACTCTTTTTCCCCCATAGGCAAAACTTCTAATGTTAGACTGGTGCAACTGAATGTCTTCTAACCCCCCAAAATTCTTAGCATTGATAAGGGTAAATGGGGAACCGGAATCAGCCAATAAAATTTCACATTTTTCCCATTCACACAGATAACACAAGCGGGGGATTTTCTTTTACGCAAACCACCCATGGACGCAATTTCAACAACACCCTCAGATTGTAAAGATGAAGAAGACAACATTAACAACATATTGTCATTTTCTTCACTAGAGTCAATAAAGTCTTCTTCAATGGACTTGACGATTTGCGTGTTTCCTTTGTTGGACCCCATGGCTTTACAGAGACGTGCCAGATGACCTTTTTTCCCACATTTGAAAAAAGTCTGGTTCAAAGCAAAACAGAACTTCGCATTTCCTAAGTGATTTTTGCTCCCACAACGAAAACAAAAAAGTTGTACTTTTTCAGATTTGATCTTAGGCGAAGGTAGAGAAGGTGAATTTTGTGTCGTATTTTCAATGGGAACTTTGGTAGGCTTAACATTATGCTTTGATGACAACAGTTTAACTTCAGTGGGTTGAGAAGGGTTGCACATTTCCTTCATGCAAAATTGAGAATGTTCAATGCTTTTCGCAAGAGTAATAGCTGTCTCGAGGTCAGGGTCGTCTGATGACAAAAGCTTCTCTTGAATCTTCTTGTTACATGTGCGCTCAATTAGTTGATCACGTATGATTTTCTCCCTAAATTCTCTGTAGTTACAGGTGATAGAAAGAGTTCTGAGCGCAGAGACAAAATCGTCGATAGATTCACCAGGAACCTGGGCACGTTGTAAAAACTTGTGACGCTCAAGTACAACATTCTTCTTGGGGTTGAACCTTTTGTCCAAAGTTTTGATCAGTGATGCATAGTCATCAATGATTAGGGAATCACTGTCGTCACCGCCACTCACACAAGTGTTGACGACCTCAAGAGTCAATGTTTTCAAAATGCTTCTACCCTCCGCACCAAAATTATACATAAGAAGTGCTTTCACCTTCTTTGTAGTAAACGTATCACCATCGATGGCTTCCAGATAACTCTCAAATGTATCCTTCCATTGTTGCCATATAATGGGAGGAGAAACAGGAGATTGTAAGAAGGGTGGCGGAGCTAACACGTGATCCATGGTAAAACAAAGCTTGGGTGAGTTGCTGCCCACACAATTGTAACAATTGCAAGGATAAGATGGATTCACGTAAACACTGTAAAGTTATTATGATGCACACTGTGAGTGCATCACAGAAGTAGCTGAGTGTGTTAATTTAGGAGAAGAACACAAAGAACAATGAAGAAATAAGCTGTGCACATCAGCGAATACTCTATAAGATGTGCGCGTGAACAATGAATGTTAACAGCGGGCGTGGCTAGCAATATGGCCGGGTAGCTGCGTTCAGCGCGAGCTTTGCTGGCCTGATACTAAATCCTGCAATAATCCTGGTCCTTTTCGCCAATAAAACACACCATCACGAACCGGAGGGATTGGGCGTGCCCTGGAGTGCCCGGTGTGTGGCTGGGAGGTGATCTTCGCCCGTGATCGAGACCTCTTCGGTGTGCGGTCTCTTAAGATGGCGGCCGGGGTGCTGTAATCAGGGCGTTGAACCGGCGTGGAGGGCTCTCCCCGAGGGAGCAGCCGTATGCTGAGCGGAGCGGGGGCTGAGGTGCCTTTGATCTGAGTCGCGGCGCGTCCTGAGCCGCCGTGTTACTGCGGAGCTCTGGGACCTGTGGCGGCCTTGAGAACTCCCTGGATTGGTGCGGTGGGGCCGCCCCTGCCGCTGTGAAGGCTGTGAATGCTGTGAATGCCAGGAGCTCTTCGGCGGCTGGCACGGAGGTCCCGACTGCGGCGAGTGGTTCCTGCTGACCCCCATGAGCTACTGGAGGGTAGGTGACCCAGCGAAGGGGTGGCCAGCTCCCTCTCACCTGACCGGGCCTGGGTGTGGCCCGGGAGTGCTGCTTCGGGCGGGGTGGTGCATATGAGGCCCTGGGCAACTGAACTCCCCCCTGGCTGCTGGACAACATCTTCTTTGGTGCGTGGTGGAGCTTGAGGAGCGCTCCGGTAATATACTCTCTCTTCCCTTCTGGATATGACACCGGCTGGGAGTGTACATGCTCCTGTTTCTCCGCCACTGCAGGCTGCATGCAGTATAAGCTCACTGAGGGGACACTTGCTGACTGGGGGGCTTGGATCTATGGATAGAAGATATTCAATGGCGCAATGTTGGGGGCAACTACACAACAGATCGGAGGCCTGACGCCTGGGGGCACATAACAGTCGCATGCACTGGGAGGAAGGCAGCAGGGCAGAGTGGGGTCTCGAGGCTGGACAGGGACAGTGTCGGTGACTTACCAGCGCCCCCTAGCGGTACTGCGGTGGGGTAGCGACCCTGGAGTGGCCCCGTGGAGAGTCGGTGGGGCTGAAACATGTTCTGGACTCCTCTGTCCTCAACCGTGGGGGCCTTGCATGCTGGCTGGTCTGCATACTGAAGACAGTGCCCTTGGAGGTGTGCTTCGTGAACTGTGTCTTGGCTGGCTTGTTTGAAGAGAGTCTTAGGTTTGCCCTGCCGGATATTTTGGTGGCCTTGTCGGAGTGGGCATTGTGATCGTGAGCCCCGGAAACTGCGGGGCGTGCCCTGCCGAGCGCTGGGTTACGATGGCAAAAGATAAAGAACCCAAGGCCTCCAAGCAAGGGAAGCTGGACCGCTTCGCCAAGGTGTTGTCTAGCCCCGCTGGGGCGGAGGGTGGCGTGACTCCCCGCCCAGACACCGACGCAATACTGCAGGCGATCCATGCGTCTCGTGAAAGCCTGGAAGGTAAAATTCCAGAGGTACGGACGGAGGTTTCCTTTCTGCACCAAGACCTGTGAAAGGTCTCTGAAAGTGTCACTGATGTTGAACAGCGGGTGTCGGAACTGGAAGACACTTCCCGAACCACAAGTAAAGAAGTAGCGGGTCTTCTGGCAACGGTAAAAGAGGTGGTATGGAGGGTCGATGACGCCGAAAACAGGGCCCGCAGAAATAACCTGCGTTTTATAGGATTTCCGGAAAATGCGGAACGCTCTGATCCGGGCCACTTCCTACTGACATTTCTCTAGGACGCCCTGCCAGAGACGCAATTCTCATCGTGCTTTGTCATAGAAAGAGCGCACAGAATGCCTGGTGCACGGCCGCAGCCGGGAGCTCCCCCCAGACCGCTGTTAGCTCGGTTTTTGAATTTCCAGGACAGGGATTTTATACTAAGGGAGCTACGGAAGAAGGGTGAGATCAAATATGAAAACATGAGAGTGATAGTGTTCCCGGACTATTCACGAGATGTGTAGAAATTACGACGCACTTTTGACCCTGTGAAAGTGAAACTTCACGCCCTTGGAATCCAGTATATGCTGTTGTTTCCAGCCAAACTTAAAGTTATCTTTCAGGGTACCACGCAGTTCTTTCAGACGACGGAGGAAGCATGGTCATGGGTTGAAGAGCGGCCTCAGCTGCGGAGGGGATCGCCAGTGGCTGTGGCCCGGCCTGCGGATAAGCAACTGAGCTCTAGCTGGGAACGTCCTAAAGAGAGGCAACGGAGAAGAGTGCTCAAACGCCGGACTCCCATTGGGGCTATGCCGGCGAGGTCCTTAGGCTGAGGGAGCGGAAACCTACCGTGTCCGACACGGACGATGATACGGCCCTGAACTGTGCATCTCGTACGTCTCAGAAAACGATGGACAATGCAGACTCTGACCAGTCGGAACTACAGGAATCCATGGACGCGGAAAGTAAACACCCTTTGTTGGAACATATTCAGCGGCTGGAGGCGTCCGGCCCGGTCCCTCCGGGTGGTGGACTCTCTTTCACCGCAATCACAGAGTAAGGGCGAAGAGGATTGAAGATACGGAGCCAGACGCCCTCCTAGAGACGCTGTAAGACTCCTGAGGATTGGCAGACTTTTGGGACCTTTGCCGCAATACAGGAAAGTATACAGTGGGTTGTAGTTATCGTACTGAAATCTAGTTGAGTAAATAAGGGGAAGGAGGTGGGTTACAGACCTCTGGGTGGTTTACCCGTGCTAGTGTTGTCACGTTGACGAAATTGGGGGTGGTGGGGGTGCCTGCAGAGAGTAGGGAGGGGGGACATAATGGGTTTGCTTCAATGTGTTGCACTATGTTTGTTGGGGAGGGGGGTGGGCAGTTTTGTTCCATCAATAAGCATGAATACTGACACTGAGACTAGAAAGCATTGTCTGGGCAAAGTCCAGGTGTCTGGGGAGGTGGGGCTAGTTTTACCTCTTGTTTGACCATTAGGCATGATTACAGCTATCGCGCAGCAATGGTATTGTTGTGGAACTGGTACAGGACCGCGGTGGGCAGATGATGTGATACACCTTCTTAATCCATTGCAGGGGAAGACTACACAGTCATGACGTGGAACGTCAATGGGCTAGGGAACAAAATTAAGCGGGGTCTGGTATCTAACTACATTAAAAGACTCAAGCCAGATATAATATTATTACAGGAGACGCATCTTATGGGTCCACACTGTTCGTTTCTGGGTAGGGAACAGTACACCACCCTGGCTCATGCTGGGTTTACTCGCGGCTCGAGGGGAGTGGCAATCCTTATTCGAAAATCGCCCCCCTTCAGGGTTACTCGCAGATGGGAAGACCCGGAGGGTACATATTAGCGGTCCAGGGCATTTGGAACCCCACAACATGGTTCATAATTAGCGTTTATGCCCCCCCCCACGACTCCAGCAATGTACACTTGACAAAGTGACGGATCTCCTCCTGCAGTCCGGCCCCGCCACGCATATCATAGGGGGCGATTTCAACGATGTGAGTGATCCCTCCCTGGATCGTACGCTAACGGTGCCAGGGCCCCGGGAGACCACCGCACTGGCACAATTTCAAGCGACCCTGGGATTAACTGATCTCTGGAGGCGTCGCCATCCGTCTGCACATGCATATTCATACTTTTCAGGGGCCCACAGGGTGTTTTCAAGGCTGGACTACCTTTTTGCCCCAGCCGGAGAGATTGGGCAGGTGGAAGAGTTAGTGTACCTGGCCAGAGGTATCTCAGATCATTCACCACTCTATTTGAGGGTGAGGGGGAGGAGGGGAGGGTAGGGTACCTCCTGGAGATTGAACGCATGGGCCCTGAAGGATGAAACGGTTGGCAAAGAAATTAGGGTAGATGCGGAACTCTACTTCCAAGAAAATCAGGGATCGGTGCAATCCGCTGTCATTTTATGGGAGGCCTTCAAACAGTAATACGAGACAAAGCTCAAAATATCATTGCCCATAAAAAGAGGAGGGAACTGCAGGAGCTCCTGACATTGGAAGATAAGCTGGTGTACCTTGAGAATAGGGGGGCCGCCACCTTACATGCACACACCCTCCGCCAGCTTGACGTCACTAGAAGAGAATACCAGGCATTGGTCACCAAAGAGACACGGACACACCAGCTCGCAGTCCAACATCGGCTGTATGAGGCTGGGGATAGGGCAGGCAAACTGCTGGCATGGTTGGGCAGGAAGGAACAAGAGTTGAGGTGGGTTATATCCATTAGGGAGCTAGGCCAGACCTACACCACGCCTCACGATATTGCCGGGGCTTTTGCCCGATATTACTCGACATTATACGCAACTCAGACACGAGCCACTGAGGCACAAATTACACAATACCTTGAAGGTATTGAACTCCCCTGCCTTGCCCCTGAGGAGCGTGAGGGGCTCGATGTAGACATTACATTAGACGAAGTCACGGAGGCCATTGGTCGTCCGAGGACGGGGAAAACACCGGGCCCTAACGGCCTCCCGGGGGAATTTTTTAAACACCATGGTACCCTTCTGACTCCACACCTACTTAAGATGTTTCAAGCCTCTAAAGATATTGGGATACTTCCTGCAGATCTTCGAATGGCAACAGTAGTGGTGATACCCAAGGCAGGGAAACCCCCGGACGAATGTGGGTCATATCGTCCCATTTCGCTACTAAATATAGAAACCAAAATCTTAGCTAATATACTTGCGACACGCCTCTTAACAGTCATTACCTCCTTGATTCATGAAGATCAATCTGGCTTTATACCGAAACGAGCCACCCACTATAATCTTCGAAGAGTGGCTAATTGGATGGATGCAGTCCGAGACAGGGGGGAGGCCCACTTGCTCCTTTCCCTGGACGCTGAGAAGGCGTTTGACACAATCCATTGGCCCTTTATGGGACATGCTCTCGAGAAATTCGGATTTGGCCCGGGTTTTAGAAAGTGGGTGGCGCTGCTTTACATGGAGCCCGAGGCTAGGGTTCGGGTTAACGGAGCTTTATTGGAAACCTGGCCAATACAAAGAGGAACCAGACAGGGCTGTCCCCTTTCCCCTTTATTTTTTGCTCTTATTCTAGAGCCCTTGGCCTGTGTCGTACGCACCACCCCAGGGTTGGGTGGATTTGTAGATGATTCCTGAATACTAGATGAAGAACGTATTTCCCTCTATGCGGACGACATCCTACTTTATGTGACGAACCCTAAGGAGACACTACCCCAACTCCTACAAATTTTTTAGATCTATGGACGCCATGCAGGATATAAAATCAACTGGAGTAAGTCCACCCTATATCCAGTTGGGGGGGAGGTGGATCCCCAAGCGTACCCCGGTTGTCTACGTTGGTCGACCGAAGGGTTTACCTATCTTGGCCTCTACATTACTACAGAGGAGGCAGCGTGCATATCACGTAATATTAGTCGGGTCCTCTCAAACTTTCAGGAAGACGTGAAGAGATGGAGAAGACTTCCTCTAGCTATTATGGGGAGGGCCCTATGTATAAAATGATTACACTTCCTCAACTGTTATATGTGTTACAAAACACGTATCGTAAAATTCCGGATACAGTGTTCAAACTCATAGATAGTGAGTTGCGCCTGCTCCTCTGAGATGGGGCCCAACCACGTGTGGCACTTCAGACCCTGCAGAGAAATCCATACAACGGGGGTTTGGCCCTCCCAGATATTAGGGCATATTATAGAGCGTCCCACCTTATAGCTATCAACGACTGGATCCACGCACCGGGGGATCACTCGACTTATCGGTTGGAATGGTTGCAGTTTAGGGAACATACACACCTTCACTATATTTATGGGGGTAAGGGAAGCAGGCGCTTGTTACAGGCGACCCAGAGATCATTAGAGGCATGGAAAAGCTCTGAGCGTCAAATGCAGTGGGACCGGAAGTGTACCAGGGAAACCCCGCTATGGGAAGGTTGTAGGCTGACCGAGGTGGGGAAGCTGAGAGGCTTTAAGAAATGGGACCTGATAGGCATTTCTAAAATAGGGGATGTCTTGGACAGGGGTGGGCTGGCCTCGTTTAGCACACTCCAGGACAGATATCAGCTACACGACACTCAGGCATATGCATACCTTCGTCTGAAACATGCGTGGACTGCGGAGGGGTTGGAGGGGGAGACATTGCCCGAATACGCCCTGCTAGAGGGTCGGCTCCTGCAGGAGGAGATCCTGGCTAAAGCCATCTTGCTTACTTATAAGACGTTGCTCAACAATATGCCTGACAAATTAGGTCAACTCCGAACTAAATGGGAAGCCACCACCGGTGTGCTGGAAGATATAGACTGGGAGGCCGCTCTCATGCATCCAAGAGAAGTGGCAATCAAACTTCGGTTACGTCTTATCCAATACAAGATCTTACATCGCATTTACTTTGATAGAGCACAATTGCATAAAATGGGGAGGGCGGAAAGTCCAGAATGCCTTAGGTGCCAGGTAGCAAATGGCACGTTCATACATACTTTATGGGAATGTACAAAGATTTAGGTGTACTGGAGAAAGATTGTGAGGGAGCTCAATAATATCCTTGAAGTTCAAATAGAATTAGAGCCACGGTTTCTTCTTCTAGGAATCCCCACAGACGTGGATATCTCGAGACGCAAACTCCTATTTGCCAACTTGGGGTTAGTGGTGGCCAAACGTGACATAGCTAAATATTGGGGTGCCCAGCAAATACCGACACTCAAAGAATGGAGGATGAGTCTTGATCTCTACATGGTGGCGGAATTGGTGACGTATAGGGCGAGGTGGTGTCCACGGAAATTCCGGAAGATATGGGCACTGTGGATAAAATACTACGATCTAGAAGTGGAAGGGGAGGCCGAGGGTGGGGGACTGTTTTCAGGACAACAGAGGGAAGAGTCCTGAAGGATATACTGTACGTCCCTGCTGTTGGGAAACAAGTGAGTTATAGTCTTGGAGTGTTTTTCATGCCTGCCCGGCTCGTCCGAACTTATCTACAGATTCATCTACAATGGCCATTACATTTGGACAATTGCCGTATGAGACAAGAGTGGAATGATAATTATTGTACATTGTGTATTCATGCATTGTTCAACGTATTAATTTTCTTTCCAAAACAAAATAAAAATATTCCCCCCCAAAAAAACAATGAATGTTAACAGCTGTGCGCATCAGCGGTGAAAGCAACACTGGCATTGCTATGCTGGTGCGCAAATAAGGGAACGTGGTAATCCAATCAAACAGCTGTGCGCATCAGCAGTGAAAACAACCCTGGTGTTGTTATGGCAACGCACAATTGAGATCGGAATAATCCAAAATGGCCGCACGCAACGTGAGGACGTTGCGTGCGGGAATGACATGCAGGTCAGGCAAGTCAGGCAGGACTGCGAAGGCACGCAGTACGTCTCAGCAAAGATGACATCACAGGGGCAGAGCACGAGAAGCAACGGAAGATTGCTTTGGTCGCGCGCGTACAGCAAGCAGCAAAAGTACCTGAAATGGCTAGAAATAGCCAAAATTGACGTCGGAGTCCCAGGACAGCAGCAGAACCACGACAGGAGTCCACACGGATAGCGAGACTGCAAGGAGACGCCGTGGAGTAGGGAAAACGCCACACAGGAAGAGCGGAGCTCCAGGGACGGTGCTGGAAGGAAGCAGGTTCACTCAGGAGAGGGAGGCCGAAGACGGGACAACTCGTCGCCAATGAAAAGAAGTACAATCACGGATAAGGTAAGTACTCCATTTATTATGTCCCATCAAGGCAGCTCCCAGGCAGCAACTGCCAAAGCAACACATTCCATGTTCCATGCAGGGAACAGTGCCACGAGAGAATTCTATGAGGGAGAACGTGATACAGATCCCAACAGCTTTCCAACCCAATCCTTTTCTTTCTCTAAATTGGCCTGTGGGATCTCTCAGCGGTTGGAGTGGGAGAGGAAAAACACAGATTACGTTGCCACAGTATTCATGATGCTAAGGCTCAAATGTCAAGAGCCTTAGCTTGATTTATTTGTTGGCACAATTGTTTACTGTTTCCTTTAACGGCCTCAATTATGCTTCTTATTTTATTTGTGTCTGTCAATGACTTTATCCTCAGTACTAGTCACAGATGTTGACTGGTATGTAAAGTGCAACTGACGCCCTCATGAGGAGCTTCCCAAAGTTCCTGATTCAGCTGGTACCTTCCAAGATTACTATGGTTGTTTCTGGGAACAAATTCACCAGGGCAAAACTGGAGGAATTTTTCCCTGAAAAATGGTCAAAATTTGGGAAAGACATGTGAAATTGGTGCTGAATCCCGGACTCATAAAGTTATTCCTTATCCTTTGGTGACTACTTGTAAGGGGTTGCTAAACTTGCATCACTCACTTACTTATCTCCCTGGAAATGGTAAATCCAGATGTGAAATTCCTGCATATGCTGATATGTTTATAATGAGGTTCTTGTGAAACTGACTTAGCCTGGGGGAGGTGCCACAGACCTCGACTAAGTCTATGCCAACACTCGCAATAACAAATGCCCTTGAACCTCTTGTTCGCTGCAGTCACCAGAATGTTTTTCAATTCAGCACCTAGGATGTTAGGACAATTATATGAGCACATAAAACAGAGAGTGATATACACTTAGGGGTATATTCACAAGAACATGTGCTAAACATCTCCAAAAAATGTTAACGCAACTTCACACATCGCAGCCCATTGCAAGAAAATAACCCCGTGTTAACCTGGAATTCACAACACGGCGGTACCATGCGATAGTTTTCCGAAAACGCGGACAATGTCCGCGATACAACAACCGCGACCGTGATAAAAACACAAACATCAAAGCGCGATGAGGAAATCAGCGATAAGCAGCGCCAGGCCTGCAATACACACATGGCAGGCGGGAAAAACCAGTATAAAGGTAGAAAAAACACACAAACACAAAATGACCAACACCTAAGCACCATGGAGGCTTCCGGATCAGGCGCAGAGGACGAGCGCAACCCCACAAGCACCCCGGACGACCAGCCTGGGACCTCGGGGATATGGAAGAGCAAGGACAAGAAGAAGAGGAAGACGAATTTCAGTCCACAGGAGAATAGGATTCTGGTCACGGAGGTGATGGAACACCATCAACAACTGTTCGTCACCTCCAACGTGGTCATTGGGCACCAAAAATGGAATATGGCGGGACATCGTGGACAAGGTGAATGCCATCGGAGAGCACAAGAGGTCAATGGACGAGGTCAAGAGTTGATGGATTGACATCAAGCGCAAGACCAAGGAGAAACTCGCAGCCAACCAGAAGGCAGCAATGCAGACTGGAGGTGGGAGACCTGCGCCACAGCAGGAGCTGGATGACATGGAGGAGCTGGTGTCGACAGTCATCAGTGTGGAGACCGTGGCAGGAGTCCGGGGACCGGACACTGCTCGACAGGACACAACACAACCGCAACAGGGTGAGTGACCACCAGGTACTGGGGGACGGGGGAGATGGCCTACAATGGCACACATGCATAATCCAAGCAGAGCAGAGTGCACACCCACAATCACTCTGGATCATGGCCCTGATCCACAGACTGTCACAATGTACAATGCCATGCTGTCTGAATGTGAACCTGTACCATGCGGCTACATACATGCGGACACATTGTAATACACCATCTCCCCTTCACATTGCAGGGGCACTGTCAACACCTCCTGCAGAGCAGTCCCAGCCACTATTCACTGATGACGAGGAGGACACCACCACCATCGACACCCAAGCCCTCCAAGACATCATTGAACTCATCCGCCAATCACCTCCAGGACCAGGGTAGCCCAGCTGCATCAAGGAGACCCCACCCACTCCACAAACCACCCAGCAGGGAGGCACCCACAGCCCGGCAGTCTCCCAAGACCCCCGGAACAACACATGGCCTTGCAACGCCGTGTGCTGGAGGGCCAGAGGAGACAGGCTGAGCAGGTGCGGGTGGGGTTCGACCTCATGGCTGCAAACTGGACGCCATCCATGGGTGCCTAGGTCCCATCAGGGACCAGCTCCAGTCCCTAACGGACACCCATGGCCCGCTCCATGGTCTCCAACGAGCCATGACTGACATCGCTGGAGACCTGACTCGGAGACAAGAACACCTGTCTGCTCAGAGTGGCTCCAGCGATCCCAGCCGTGAGCTGGCACACATGCGGAGGCTCATGGAGGACATGGTGCGGATGGAGGCGGAAAGGATGGCAGCCACCACTGCACATCAGCGAAATGAAGCTGGGATCTACCATGCCCTGCATGTTCTCATCATGGCATTGATGCCACAAGGCGTGGCGATGATGAATGCTGCTGCCCCCACACCATCCACATCTCCGCTGCCTGGTGTGTCAGTGCCTCCCAGTGCGGCAGGCGTATCTACTCTGGCACCTGATGTGTCACTGCCACACAGTGCGGCCGACAATCCTCCTCCGGCCCCTGATGTGTCAGTGGCACACAGTGCCGCAGCCGGTACTGCACCACCCACAGGTGGGGCAGAGCACACATCCGAGGACGAGGACATGGATGGGATTGAGTTCAGAAGGAGGCACTAGCATTCATTTCCGCCACCTCGCCTGTTTCTGCTTGGTGCCGCACACGGCCCCAAGACCTTCCACTGACCCCCGATACACTCCGCTGCACTCACCTTGGACCGCGACATGGACTGCCATATTCTGTTTGATGACCAATGACACGGCGACCAGACTGCGGACTGTACCCTTCCTCTTCCGCAGTACTTGTCATCCCCAGATGGACTCTGGCTGGCCCTCCATGGGCCCATATTGTGTAGTGTGCTTGGCATGGCCCTGTACCGTTCCAGCTGCAAAACTCCACTGGATGTGCAATAAACATCCAGAAACGCACTGCTGTGTCGTGTCTTTCATCATTCATGTATGAATGTGTGGATGAATGTAGGGACAGTGATTTCCCTCACGTCAATGATGCTCATCTAGTGGGATGCCAGTCACAGTGTGCTGCAATGCCTATTGTGTTCCGCTTGCCGTGGACACTACAACAGGGACACACGCAATAGTCACTCCCTTGTCCGGACATGGACTGAACCACGCCCAGAGCCCCCGAGTCATTGTTGCAAGCCCTGCGCTGGTCCGGCGTACGCCAGGCCAGACCACTCCGCTTACGCTCCGAGGGGGCCCCACATAGCTACATGTCGCAGGCGTACTCACTGGTGGTATGCAGGTCACTGGTCTAGTTGTCAGCATGTCACGGCCACTCCCTGAGGGCAGGTCTGCACACACACCACACCCATCCAGCACAGGCGTCACAGGCCATGTGACCCTGCAAATATAAGGGGCAGATGACGTCACATTCCACACTGCCGGTGGTGACTGGATGACGGACGCTCCACGGTTCTCAATCATAAAGGGCCCATGAGTTGTGACGCACAGGGTTTGTCGCACCCGAGGCCTTGCGGCTGTCCCGGGCCTACCGCCACGTGGCGCTGACTGGGGTTGCACAGGGTTAGTGGCACCCGAGGCCTTGCGGCCATCACGGGCCTACCACCACGTGGCGCTGACTGGGGTTGCACAGGGTTAGTGGCACCCGAAGAGCTGAGCGGGTGTGCAGCCTGCGATGATGACGTGTGCACTGATGTGGTCTCTGCCATTGATGCCTCAGGACTCAGCGACATGTGTGGGACCTGCTGGGCCGCGGGCGTGTCCGCATGATGTGGACCATGCCATGGTGGCGGGACCGGGGCCTGGAGCTTGCACGGGCACGTGTTGTGCCCACTGGTGGATACACCATTGGCAGCAGGTGAGCAGTGGGCCCGGGGTGTGCAAGTGCGGACAGCCAGCGCTGGCCAGCGGGAGGGGGTGATGTGCGTCTCCATGCGTGCGCAGGGACGTACAGGCGTTGTTGCTGTGTGCTGTGAGTTGGACTCTGCCATGATTGACTCTGGCCTTGATTACAGATTGCAGTCCTGGGGGCTTGCAGTGTATCCCGGCACGTGGTTGGAGACACACCGGTGGCAGCAGGTGAACAGTGGGGCCTGGGTGCGCAGGGGCGCGGTGTCTCTCTCTCTCTCTCCTTTACTTCCCTCTCTCTCTCTCTCTCTTCTTTACTTCCCTCTCTCTCTCTCTCTCTCTCTCCTTTACTTCCCTCTCTCTCTCTCTCTCTCTCTCTCTCTCTCCTTTACTTCCCTCTCTCTCTCTCTCTCTCTCCTTTACTTCCCTCTCTCTCCCTTCCTTCCCTCTCTCTCTTTCTCTCTCTGCCTTTCTTTCATTCTCTATTTCTCTGTGTCTTGCTCCTTTGATGTGCGCATGGCACACGTTCTGATTTCAGTGCTTTATTTTCCAGGCTGTGACGTTGTGATTGTCCCGGACGGACCCGACAGGAGTCTGCTACATTGGTGTTTTTGTGTTGTGTTTCAATAAAGTTTTTGGTTGTTACTTCAGTGCTGTGTGACTGTTTCTCGCTCTTCTGGCCACACATGTGTGTTATTTTTTGACAATGTGCGTCATCATGCGCTTTTGGTGGCTCTTGTGTCGTGCACGGTATGTGTATGTCTGGGGGGGGCCGGAGGGGGGGGGCTGGGGGTGCTGGCGGTGGGTGTTGTGGCCCTCATGGGTATCCGGGCTGCATGATGTTTGTCTCCATGGCATCTGTGGGTCTTCGGGTGTGGATCTTGGCTGGGCTCCCTTTCATGCTGCAGGTAGTCGTCCTGCTTAACCCCAGCAAAAGGCAGGTGTTAAATCACTGGTGCTCCCGCGGCTTATCGCCTGTTTTTTGTTCGCTTCTGCAGATCTGGCAGTTCGTTGTAGAAAGTGGTGTTGTGGTTTTTCGTGTGTTTTTGCAACGGGAATGCCTACTCTGCATCTCATTAGGGTTAGTTGGTGAGTGTCCACCGTGGTGTTAAATTTTGGGGCAGTTGTCGCGGGAATACTGGCGATGTCTGCAGTTGCACCAGCTTGTGAATGGGGTGTTAAATCTATCTCCACTTTTGATGGGTTAAGGTGGGGATAAATCGGCGGTAGGGCCTCGTGAATATCCCCCTCAGTGTGTAAAGTCTCCCTGAATTAAAAACTAATATCTAACAGGATGTGGTAGGTAGAAGCTTTGGGGGGAGTGAGACATTTGGAGAACTTCAATGCAACACATTTACGAGTACAGGATGAAAAAATTAAATTACAATAGATGTAAGGTCTGCAATAAGAAGGCTTTATATTTCCATTGGGATGCATTAAGTACACGACCTTCAGATAAGGTGCAAAAACAATATTGAGTAAATCGAGCTTTCTTACGCGTGAAAAACTAGGCCTTTAAATTACGAACTTGTAATTTGTTTATTTGGGGGAATTTCAAGTAGTGCTAGTTACATGAAATCCCTGAAATTATGCCAGTATGCCTCGTTGCGTAATTACACTGTCCTTGGTGACAAAATGTTAGTGCAGGAGCACGGGGACAATTTGAATAACCAGAACACGAGTGGATATTGTTCTCAGCAATTGTG
The DNA here is from genome assembly GCA_963921515.1 of Calotriton arnoldi. Lineage (NCBI taxonomy): Eukaryota > Metazoa > Chordata > Amphibia > Caudata > Salamandridae > Calotriton > Calotriton arnoldi. Next base: position 180,524 of record CAWUFW010010378.1, on the reverse strand, counting down.
TTTTTCAACCTATTTTTTCACTCCAAAATGAGTCTTCACATCAAGAATTAACACAATGGTGCATTTTGTGCAAAATACTGAGCTAAATGATGGATTTACCTTTCATGTAATTATGTGCCATTTTGTGTAATTTCCCCAAACGTTTGTGTGATTGTGCTAAAGCAAACTGGCGAATTTGGCATACCCCAGATAAAAACCTAAGTTAAGGGAAACATTGAGGATTTTTCTATGTATCTTTAGATGCATACCATGCTTTCCACTTTTTGAACAACTTCTCCGAAAATGCCTAAGCACTGCTGGGTGGAAAAATTTAGAAAGAAATATAGAAAGAAAATTACCATCCACACATACAGTTTTCACATGCTTATGGTGATAGCAAAACGATGCAAAGAGGTCTTTCAAAACAAGTACTATGAACAATTATGACGCACACCTGCTGGTGTGGTAGCTTCTTTGGAGAACTATAAAAAATAAGAAGATGTAGCATCAGGGATAGTAACCATGACGTGAGCATTCAAGTGAATCCTATTATTTTACCATTCACTAGATCATTGCATTGTAGAAGGCGAGACTGAATGTGTTCGCCACAGGCTGGGATTGCTGGTATTGGGGCTCCAAAGACTCCTTGATGGTGCTGTGGTTTGCTTTCAGAGCAGTCAAGTCCAAGCTCTTGGGAGACAGTGGTCAATTTGAATCAATTATTGCAGAGGAAGAAGTAGGTATTGTGTGACTGTCATTTCAATAGGTATGCAGTGATACCATCCTTTTCCAAACACAACACACACAGACCACACACTCTACTCAACACACATAATACCCACACCAACAGCCCGCACCACACCCACGCATTCACACGCACCCAAGTCACTCACACACTATGAAGCTTCCGTACACACCTTTTCATTTGCACACACACCACACTCAGATTCACACACGTAACACATAACTAATGCACCACTCACACTGCACACCACAGAAAACACACAAATCAATAAACATATATGACAAACAACCACCCCCAAATGCTGTGGACATATACACATATACACATACACACTCACACACCACACACAATACAAACACCAGACACAAAGCACACAGCACACAAAAAATTCAGACCATACACACACACCACACACACATTGACCTGGGTGCATTTCCACACATGCCCAAATGCAACACACACACACATACACACACATAAACATGTGCTCTTTCAATTTGGGTGAGGGGAAATAGATGTCCCAAGAACTAGGCATGACTTCACATTTCGGATCGCCATATATCTCAACACTCAGCATCGATACGTGCAGGTAAGCGCAATGGGGTGGGGGGGATGTCGATAGACGATGGAATAGGAATTATTTATTTATTTAATTTTCCCTATTCCGCCATCTGTCAACTCCCCCCCTCCCGCCCCACTGCCCCACAGCGTTTACCTGCACGGACGGCCGCTGTGAACACTCACTAAGGGTGCTGCTGGGAAGCACTGGAGGCGGTGTTCTCTTGAACCCACAAATCAGGGGCAACTATGGCACCGACAAAAATGAAACTGAAAAGAGACTTTAGGGGATAAATGGATAATGGTGGGATACCACTAGGGGTGGGCAGAAAACTACGCTCCGCCAGCGTAGCGAGAAAGCCAGCCACCCCTGCTCCCGGCCCGGTCCCTGCTTCTGAAAGCAGCCAGGCCGGGAGAGCCTCCCAGGCCCCGGTGGTCCCCCGTCCCCAGCGCCCGGACTCTCGGCTGGCTTGCAGGACGGGGGCTCCCGCACCCTGGGGCCCACCGGTCGGAGCACGAGCTCCGGGCCCGGTCCCAGCCTTCTGGAACCCTAGCCCAGGTCGGGGAGAGCCTCCCAGGGCCCCGGTGGACACCCTTCCCCAGCGCCCCGGACCCTCTGCTGGCTTGCAGGATGGGGGCTCCCGCATCCCGGGGCCTGCCGGACGGAGCACGAGCCCCGGGCCCGGTCCCAGCTTCCGAACCCTAGCCAGGCCGGGGAGAGCCTCCCCGGGCCCCGGTGGACCCCCGTCCCCAGTGCCCGGACCCTCGGCTGGCTTGCAGGATGGGAGGCTCCCGCACCCCGGGGCCCGCCGGACAGAGCACAAGCCCCGGGCCCGGTCCCAGCTTCCGAACCCTAGCCAGGCCGTGGGGAGCCTTCCAGGCCCCGATGGGACCCCCCGGACCATCGGCTGGCTTGCACGATGCGGGGATCCCGCACCCCGGGGCCTGCCAGATGGAGTTCAAGTCCCAGGCCCGGACCCAGCTTCAGAACCCAGCCAGGCTGGAAGAGCCTCCCCTGGCCCTGATGGACCCCGTAACCAGCGCCCGGACCCTCTGATGGCTTGCAGGACGGGGCTCCCACACCCCGGGGCCTGCTCGGATGGGAGCTCAAGCCCCAGGCCCGGACCCAGCTTCAGAACCCTAGCCAGGCTGGGGAGAGCCTCCCAGCCCCTGATGGACCCCCGTAACCAGCGCCCGGACCCTCTGATGGCTTGCAGGACGGGGGCTCCACACCCCTGGGCCCACCAGATGGCGCTCGAGCCCCAGGCCCTGTCCCAGCTTCCGAACCCCTAGCCAGGCTGGGAGAGCCTCCCCAGGCCCCCGGTGGACCCCCCGTCCCCAGCGCCCGGACCCTCGGCAGGCTTGCAGGATTGGGGGCTCCCCGCACCCTGGGACGGAGCACGAGCCCCCGGGCCGCGGTCCCAGCTTCCGAACCTTAGCCAGGCCGGGGAGAGCCTCCCGGGCCCCGGTGGACCCCCGTCCCCAGCACCCCGGACCCTCGGCTGGCTTCGCAGGACAGGAGGGCTTCTGGTACCCCGGGGCCCACCAGACGGAGCTCGAGCCTCAGGCCCTGTCCCAGCTTCCGAACCCTAGCCAGGTTGGGGAGAGCCTCCCGGGCCCCGGTGGACCCTCAGTCCCCAAGCGCCCGGACCCTCGGCTGGCTTGCAGGATGGGGGCTCCCGCACCCCAGGGCCTGCCGGACGGAGCTCAAGCCCGGGCCCTGTCCCAGCTTCCGAACCCTA